>CAUOFW020000336.1:717224-802034 GCA_963454935.2 Ilex paraguariensis
GGGGGGGGGGGGGGGGGGGGGGGGGGTGGTCTTTTTGTGAAATTGTAGTTGACAGAAATATAGACCAATGTATAGAGAAAGATAACAGGGGGGATGGTTTGAAAACATCACTTTTCGACTGGAAAAAATCAATGATATTTACTCCATTGCGATTAATATTTATCAGACAAATTAACATTCTTCACATTACATAACTATCTGTGTAGATCTCAACATTTATTAGGATCCACTATCTATTCAATGGTTGAGATTATCAAGTCTAATTTTTAAGTCTATCTAACATAACTCTTTAAAAAACTTTACTAAGCCTGTTAGTCATTTTAATCTTCACTTTCTCGCAATAAGTCTTCTGTAATTTTTTATTTTTTATTTTTTTACTTGCTAACCTTTCACTAATATATAATGAAAATGTCAACCATATCTCTGTTTGGGTTTTGGTGCATTGTTTATTTTGGCATGCAAAGTGCAGAATAACTTAATGCACCATCAACTTTATAATAATAATTGACTTATCCATGCCTACTTTTGTCTCCTTCCCTTGTCCTGTCTTCCTGAATCTCATGGGTATACGAAAGGTGTATATAAACTATATTCCATTAAGCAAACTTGTGTCAACTCTTTGTAGTTTTCACTTGCTCAAAAACAAAAGTTTGTGCTATTCACCGGCAGCTTCTCTTTGTTTTTACAACTTTTGTATACTCATACACGCTTGAATTTATTTAAAGAGGCAAAAGTTGTAGTTTTGTGCAAATATGTGTTTTGGTTGAGATTCTCTGAACGAACAAATCCGTGCTACTTATTATAAGAAAAAAGTCTTGATAAGCATATGATAGTGCTTTTTCCACAAGTTCTCTGTTCCCAAATTACCACAGTGTCTCCATAAACTCTTGATTTAGATATACTCTAGCACAGTTTCTCAATTTCTCTCAATGAATGATAAACTGTGTATCGGGGAGGACCAACATATATCTAATGGGTTTCACTTAAGGAGATAAATTAAGAAAAAATGCATTCGAGGATCTCACCGCCCCACAAAATCCGATCTTCCCTCATTTAGTGGTAGAAATNTGGTGAGGACCAACATATATATAATGGGTTTCACTTAAGGAGATAAATTAAGAAAAAATGCATTCGAGGATCTCACCGCCCCACAAAATCCGATCTTCCCTCATTTAGTGGTAGAAATTCAGGAGTTAAATTGTCACTAACACTAGCAAGTCCAGGACATAGCGTGCACACTAGCATACTGACTGTAGATGAAAGGTGCTCTCCTGCACTGCAGGCCCTTTGTTTTTTAATCAGTTGCAGCCAAGTTTAGTGAACCTTTTTCAATGAAGACCCTCTTCTATCACAGTCAGCCAAGTTGAGTTAACACATGCCAATAAAATTGGAGCTGAAAGAGTTAGGAATCTATCAGAAACTGTCAAGAAAAACAGGCCAGACGGCTTAGTTCATATGTACCTACCCAACTTACACCAAGGCATTTTTAGAGACACTTGTAAGATACAAGCAAAATATTCCTCCCTCATTTGCAGACTTCTTGACTTAACCAACTATTTGACCCTCTCTCTCCCTCCACCCCATCTATATAAGCATATCACTCTCCANTAAATATTCCTTCCTCATTTGCAGACTTCTTGACTTAACCAACTATTTGACCCTCTCTCTCCCTCCGCCCCATCTATATAAGCATATCACTCTCCAATTCTTCCCATCCAAGAGTCTATTCCATTTCTAGTCCGTTTTTGACATCGCCCCTCAAATCTCAAGCTTCAGTCCCTGTTNATGGTTTGAAAACATCACTTTTCGACTGGAAAAAATCCATGATATTTACTCCATTGCGATTAATATTTATCAGACAAATTAACATTTTTCACATTACATAACTATCTGTGTAGATCTCAACATTTATTAGGATCCACTATCTATTCAATGATTGAGATTATCAAGTCTAATTTTTAAGTCTACTATTTAAGTCTATCTAACATTACNAAAATATTCCTCCCTCATTTGCAGACTTCTTGACTTAACCAACTATTTGACCCTCTCTCTCCCTCCACCCCATCTATATAAGCATATCACTCTCCAATTCTTCCCATCCAAGAGTCTATTCCATTTCTAGTCCATTTCTAGTCCGTTTTTGACATCGCCCCTCAAATCTCAAGCTTCAGTCCCTGTTTCCTAGCTAGCTCTCTCAGCATTCTACATGGCTCCCTTAAGATTGCTTTCATGTGTTTTGATTCTTCTTGTAGTTTGCTATGCACCATCTTTAGAAGCAAGGAAGCTCTTGAGCATTCAGACAGAGGAAGTTCCTACTCTCGATGGAAATCGAGTCCTAAGTCCCCTTCCAAAGGGCACTACTCCACTTTCCTCCCTGAGTGGTAAAGTACATGCAGTCGCCAGTGATGAAAGGCAAATGGATCGCGTTTTGCAATCGGTCCCAAGTCCTGGAGTTGGCCATTAAACTCATATACTGCTGCATTTGCTCCACTCAACTTTCATGGGTTTTTTTGGTTTTAAGTTATTATATACACGATATATTCTACTTGATTCAGAAAAACTTTTGTTGTTTTATGTTTTCCGGAGGGTTTTGTTTATGATTGGTTTGGTGTATACGGAAAAAATGTATAGATTGTATACTTTCTCCTACCATTTCTTGATACTAAGAAAGAAAATCCGAGTTTCATTAACTACACAAAGAGTTGAAAAATTGTTGTATTGTTGTCATAGCAGCGTATGAGAGAATGATTTTTGGACTCAAACCTGTCGTTACACATCGCTTATATGGATTAGTAGTTGTTATGGCTTTATGTCCAATATGGTTAACCTTAGCGAGCTAGTAACCATGGTTTGATTGGGTGGGTCAGATTTTTTTTTTTTTTTTTTTTTGGANCTATTTAAGTCTATCTAACATTACTCTTTAAAAAACTTTACTAAGCCTGTTAGTCATTTTAATCTTCACTTTCTCGAAATAAGTCTTCTGTAATTTTTTATTTTTTATTTTTTTACTTGCTAACCTTTCACTAATATATAATGAAAATGTCAACTATATCTCTGTTTGGGTTTTGGTGCATTGTTTATTTTGGCATGCAAAGTGCAGAATAACTTAATACACCATCAACTTTATAATAATAATTGACTTATCCATGCCTACTTTTGTCTCCTTCCCTTGTCCTGTCTTCCTGAATCTCATGGGTATACGAAAGGTGTATATAAACTATATTCCATTAAGCAAACTTGTGTCANTATTTTGCAACCACCGGCAAGATGTTATTTTATTTCCTATTGCATGAACCTATGTAAAATTGAATTTTGGACTTCTCTAGGAGGGTATATCTCGCATATAGAAATTACGAATGAATATTGTCTTCGTTCCAAATTCGACCACTTGATATCGTTTTTTAGTAATTAATTGAACTCAATGGTTAGCATTAGAGAGCTAGTAACCATGGTTTGACCGGGCAGGTTGGAAAATAGTTTTTTATATAAAAAAATTATTCAAATAGATTATGCATTTTCCAACCACCACCAGCAAGATAGTTTATTTCATATTGCATGAACCTATCTAAAGTTGAATTTTGGACTTTTTCTAGGAGGGTAATACCTCACATAAGATTCTGTACAGTTTGATATGGTCTACTAGTTTATTCATATACCAATACAAAGAATCCCTAATGTAATATTATTTATAATAATAATAATACAACAGTCACATCATCGTCTTTTGATGTTGTGATAAAATTGTGTTTGTTATGCATTTTCCACTCTAATCTACCACATAATGATTAACTAAATCATTTAAATAATCTAACAAAAGAAGAACAATTCATACAATTTGGGTTTTCCCCTGTAATTATTTTAGCAAAAGAAATGTTTGGTTTTAATTAGGGGTGCCAAACTGGCAATTGTAACTCATAACCCACCGATCTATTTAATTCGCTCATGAATATATGGGTTAGATACCTATTTTTATTAATATAGATTATAATTGAGTTGGGTATTATTATTTGGTAATCCTTTTATTTGTTTTTCATTTTTATCTTTTATTTTGCCTAAAAATCAAAATGTAAATAATACATATCACAATTGTTTTGATATTTTAAGAATATTCTTTTAAAAATTAAGGTGTCATTTGGTAACATGATGTTTTTGTTTTTTTTTTTTACTATTCCGTTTTGAAAACAATGTCAAAATAGAGAAACATCTAGATGGATGTTTTTGAAAACATCAAAACAAAAAAAAAAAAAACATGTGTAGTCCACCCTTTAATGAAGTCTTACCTTTGAATCTTGTTAACATTAAAATTTAGGACTTTTGGTCGAAAGTATAAAAGGGCAGTTTTCTCTTCAAACTATTTACTTACTGCTCACCCAACTTTTCTTTCTCTCTCTCTCTCTCTCATCTTCTCTCTTTCGTCTGTGTCTTTCTTTGAAGAGTTGCCTCTCATCTTCTCTCACTCTTGTCTTCTTTGCGAAGACTCCGAAGTTGGACTTTTGGTGAATTTTGGTGGTGATAGGTGATGTTTTAGTGGTTGGTGGTGGTAGGTTTTGCTTGGTTAGGTGTTTGGTGGCTAGGTGATGGCGGGTTTTGGTAGCGAGTGATGTATCGGTGGGGTTTTGGTGGTGGTGAGTTTTGCTTGGTTTGGTATTGGGTGGCTGGGTGATGGGTTTTGCTTGGTTTCAGTGGTGGTAGGTTTCAAGGATGGGGGTGGGTTTTAGGGTTATAGAGGATTGTGGCATTGTGGGGGTTGGGTGGTGGTGTATTTTGGGGGTGGGCAATGGGTTTCACAATGGAGTTTGTGGGGGTGGATTCCGGTGTTGGGTGTTGGTGAATTTTAGGGGCAGGGTTGTGGGGGTGGGTTTCGGTGGTGGTGGTGGTTGGTGGTTGGGTGGTGAATTTTTGGTATAACACCAAATATATTGTTTATTTTTTTTATAAATTTTTAAATATAAATAACTATCAAATATGTTTTATATTTTTATTTTTTATCAAAAATAAAACAAAAATTAGTTTTATTTTATATATATAAAAAAAAACATTAAAACGAAAACGTTACCCTAAGTAAATAAGAGTTGTTTAACTACCATCAATATTCTATTAAATTTTAGTTTGATTTGTGTTTTGTTGGCAAATCTTAGTACAATCTGGTCGATGTTCTAACGGGACTGGAAAATATTCAATGTAAATGTCATAAATTATTTAATAAATACATGTAAAAATTATTAATATTTATAAAATTTAATAGAATTCACTAATCTTATATGTTAGTTAATAACGGGAAGTTAGGATTGATAATCGAATTGAGTTTTGCGAGCTCCGATCTCGTTTTTTAAACGAGTCAAAAAAATTGTTCAAGCTCCGAATCAAGTTAAAAACGAGCTGAACTTGAACAATTTAATTATTTTGTATATAAACAACTAGAATTTTGCGAGTTCGAGTTAAACTTTGTAGGCTCATTTTTCTAAACGAATGAAGCCAGCTCAAATGAAACCCTGCACGAGTCGAATTCAAACTGAACTCGAGTAGTTTAACTCGATTATCAACCCTACGTGACGTCACTATTATTTTGAATATTTTCCGGTGCAAATGAGTAAAAATCTTGTTGTTTGCTAACCCTTCAGACACCGGTGGTGCCACTTAGCCATGTCAATGGATCGAATTTGGTTTTAATTTAAATTCAGTTAATTGGATTTTATTGGTATGTTTTTTGGTTAATTCAAAACTAAATCCTAATCTTTTGTAGTGTCATAGTGTGTGTATTTTAGTGTAATAGTGTGTATATTTTGGTGTAAGTGTATGTGTTTATTTTAGTGTCATAGTGTGTATTTTGGTATATATGTGTGCGTATTTTGGTGTAACAGTATGTGTTTATCTTGGTATAATAGTATATGCCTATTAAAAGTNCCAAACTGGCAATTGTAACTCATAACCCACCGATCTATTTAATTCGCTCATGAATATATGGGTTAGATACCTATTTTTATTAATATAGATTATAATTGAGTTGGGTATTATTATTTGGTAATCCTTTTATTTGTTTTTCATTTTTATCTTTTATTTTGCCTAAAAATCAAAATGTAAATAATACATATCACAATTGTTTTGATATTTTAAGAATATTCTTTTAAAAATTAAGGTGTCATTTGGTAACATGATGTTTTTGTTTTTTTTTTACTATTCCGTTTTGAAAACAATGTCAAAATAGAGAAACATCTAGATGGATGTTTTTGAAAACATCAAAAAAAAAAAAAAAAAAACATGTGTAGTCCACCCTTTAATGAAGTCTTACCTTTGAATCTTGTTAACATTAAAATTTAGGACTTTTGGTCGAAAGTATAAAAGGGCAGTTTTCTCTTCAAACTATTTACTTACTGCTCACCCAACTTTTCTTTCTCTCTCTCTCTCTCTCATCTTCTCTCTTTCGTCTGTGTCTTTCTTTGAAGAGTTGCCTCTCATCTTCTCTCACTCTTGTCTTCTTTGCGAAGACTCCGAAGTTGGACTTTTGGTGAATTTTGGTGGTGATAGGTGATGTTTTAGTGGTTGGTGGTGGTAGGTTTTGCTTGGTTAGGTGTTTGGTGGCTAGGTGATGGCGGGTTTTGGTAGCGAGTGATGTATCGGTGGGGTTTTGGTGGTGGTGAGTTTTGCTTGGTTTGGTATTGGGTGGCTGGGTGATGGGTTTTGCTTGGTTTCAGTGGTGGTAGGTTTCGAGGATGGGGGTGGGTTTTAGGGTTATAGAGGATTGTGGCATTGTGGGGGTTGGGTGGTGGTGTATTTTGGGGGTGGGCAATGGGTTTCACAATGGAGTTTGTGGGGGTGGATTTCGGTGTTGGGTGTTGGTGAATTTTAGGGGCAGGGTTGTGGGGGTGGGTTTCGGTGGTGGTGGTGGTTGGTGGTTGGTGGTTGGGTGGTGAATTTTTGGTATAACACCAAATATATTGTTTATTTTTTTTATAAATTTTTAAATATAAATAACTATCAAATATGTTTTATATTTTTATTTTTTATCAAAAATAAAACAAAAATTAGTTTTATTTTATATATATAAAAAAAAACATTAAAACGAAAACGTTACCCTAAGTAAATAAGAGTTGTTTAACTACCATCAATATTCTATTAAATTTTAGTTTGATTTGTGTTTTGTTGGCAAATCTTAGTACAATCTGGTCGATGTTCTAACGGGACTGGAAAATATTCAATGTAAATGTCATAAATTATTTAATAAATACATGTAAAAATTATTAATATTTATAAAATTTAATAGAATTCACTAATCTTATATGTTAGTTAATAACGGGAAGTTAGGATTGATAATCGAATTGAGTTTTGCGAGCTCCGATCTCGTTTTTTAAACGAGTCAAAAAAATTGTTCAAGCTCCGAATCAAGTTAAAAACGAGCTGAACTTGAACAATTTAATTATTTTGTATATAAACAACTAGAATTTTGCGAGTTCGAGTTAAACTTTGTAGGCTCATTTTTCTAAACGAATGAAGCCAGCTCAAATGAAACCCTGCACGAGTCGAATTCAAACTGAACTCGAGTAGTTTAACTCGATTATCAACCCTACGTGACGTCACCATTATCTTGAATATTTTCCGGTGCAAATGAGTAAAAATCTTGTTGTTTGCTAACCCTTCAGACACCGGTGGTGCCACTTAGCCATGTCAATGGATCGAATTTGGTTTTAATTTAAATTCAGTTAATTGGATTTTATTGGTATGTTTTTTGGTTAATTCAAAACTAAATCCTAATCTTTTGTAGTGTCATAGTGTGTGTATTTTAGTGTAATAGTGTGTATATTTTGGTGTAAGTGTATGTGTTTATTTTAGTGTCATAGTGTGTATTTTGGTATATATGTGTGCGTATTTTGGTGTAACAGTATGTGTTTATCTTGGTATAATAGTATATGCCTATTAAAAGTTTTAATTTTTTTATGGATTAATTGGTTTAAGTTTAACCTAACCCATTATAAACCAACCCGTTAAAAAATATATTAGATTTATTTTAAACCCAACTCAATTTACCGTAACTCATAACCAACCCAGCTCACCTATTTACCGCCTCTAATTTTAATTGTCCTTTAACCAGGATCAAGTTATAGTGATTTGAGCGTAGCTGTAATTTTTGTTAGATTTAAACAAGGCTGTGCTACTTGTGTACTAAATGTGTCTTATCCGTCTCGAGTCTAAAATATCTCAAATTCATACTCAACACATTTACAATAGGATATAGTCAAGTTTAAATCATAAACATATTCATGTCGTATNACTGTGCTACTTGCGTACGTAATGGGTCTTATCCGTCTCGAGTTTAAAATATCTCAAATTCATACTCAACACATTTACAATTAAATATAGTCAAGTTTAAATCATAAACATATTCATGTCGTATACAAGTCACGTAAAATCGTATATAGTTAAACTCATGTTGATCNGCTGTGCTACTTGTGTACTAAATGTGTCTTATCCGTCTCGAGTCTAAAATATCTCAAATTCATACTCAACACATTTACAATAGGATATAGTCAAGTTTAAATCATAAACATATTCATGTCGTATACAAGTCACGTAAAATCGTATATAGTTAAACTCATGTTGATCCATTTTTTAGAAAAGTCTAATCAATCGATTTAGTTACAATCCAAAATTAATAATATAAATTTTATATTCAATAACTTTGTATCAATTTTTTGTTCGATTAACTCACGTTGTAAGTGAGATGGCACCGAGCTCGAGTTTTGGGCTGCCCGGGATACTCTATCGAACATTTAAGACCCGACAATCCCATTTTTACTGAGATATTCGATCCCAAGCTTAAATATTGTCCAATTTTGATTGGAAACGAGTTGAATCAAACTTTTGTAATGCTGAATTCAATTGACTTGATTTTTGACATTTTTTTTAATGTGAATTAGCTTTACAAGCTTAAAATTATGTTCAAACTTTGTTTGTTTATTACACAGATAAGACTCGAACAAGCCTTCATGGAAGCCTCTCTATTTTTTATTTTTTTTTATATTTTTTGGGAGAGGGAGAGGGAGAGGGGAGGGGAGGGAGCTTGAACCCTTGACCTAAAAAATGCTAAATCTTCACAAGATAAGGAGTACCATTGAACCAAAGACCTGTTGAACGGAAGCCTATTTTGACCAAGTAAACCCATATTTCTAGCGCTTGATATTTAATAACATTATTCTTAGGATCAACTAAGCTTAGCACGATGTATTCAGTATTTGGATACACGTTGTGTGTGATTGAGATACGCACCTAACCATGCCAAAATGACCCTTTAGGCCATTGTTTTGTTACTCTCCAAGCTTCTTTAAAAAAAAAAAAAAGAATTCTAAACCCAAGCGTTTTGACTTTTAAATCTTTATAACCACTTAGGTCAGGCCACAAAACTAATTTAAGCATATATAACATGTCTTTGATCGGACCGGATCAGATCGAAAAAAAAATTAATCAAAATGTTTATAAGCTAAATCGGACACTCCTATTGTTGAACAAAAAAAAAAGGATGATACGACATCAAACAACCAAGAACAAGAGATTTGCATGGCCAATCATTCAAGTCAACATGTTTTGCTACCAAAAATATGACCCCTACCGTTAAAGCAATGACCCGGAAGCCTGGTGATTCATCGGGCCATGGCCAATCTGACTTTGCCATATGGAGGTCCCTTAGCCTTTGATNAGCAACCACTCACCATGGCTGATGGCACCCATATCTCTACGATTTTACTCAGAATATCAATCAAGCCAGTGGCCTCCAGTTCAATCCTTTCATGCCGTGGGCATAAATNGACCCTTTAGGCCATTGTTTTGTTACTCTCCAAGCTTCTTTAAAAAAAAAAAAAAGAATTCTAAACCCAAGCGTTTTGACTTTTAAATCTTTATAACCACTTAGGTCAGGCCACAAAACTAATTTAAGCATATATAACATGTCTTTGATCGGACCGGATCAGATCGAAAAAAAAATTAATCAAAATGTTTATAAGCTAAATCGGACACTCCTATTGTTGAACAAAAAAAAAAGGATGATACGACATCAAACAACCAAGAACAAGAGATTTGCATGGCCAATCATTCAAGTCAACATGTTTTGCTACCAAAAATATGACCCCTACCGTTAAAGCAATGACCCGGAAGCCTGGTGATTCATCGGGCCATGGCCAATCTGACTTTGCCATATGGAGGTCCCTTAGCCTTTGATAGAGTAATGATATCTTTCTCAAGGTTTTAGCACCGACAGATCTTATATGTAGTTTGATTTATTCGAAGTATGTAGTTTGATTTATTCGAAGTATCTCAATGATGTAACAGACCTGGCTCAATCCGACCCTCACATTAATACCACAACTATGAAATTTATTGTGTCATCTACCATGGATGATCAACATACCAAATCTGTCACAGGAACAGATTGGAGCTCACCAGATGATAACAGTCCCATTAAACAAGCCCATCCTCTCCCAGTGACAAAGATCTGCAAAAGAATTTCTCAATCACATGCTTCTTCTTGAACTACCACTTTCAATGTAGGTACACACAGTTATGGAAGAGATGATAGAATCATTTATTTTTTTGTTTTTTGTTTTAAAGATATATTTTTCTACCTACTCGATCTGCAGAAGGGGAAGAAAGTGTAGGTGGATCTCACCGAAGGAGGAGCATGGTTTTTTGGTAGAGGCTTAATTTGTTGCTAATAAGACTCGATGGTAGGATCTCATTAAATGTCGTCCGCCCGTTTCCGTTTTTATTTTTATTTTTTTGGAAACGACTTTTTTTCGTTTCCAAATTTGAGGCAATTTTGAAAACGGTTTTAGTTAGAAAAAAAATTAAAACGGTTACCAAACGAGTTTAAATATCAGGTTTTCTAAAAAATTGAAAACAAAAACGAAAAAATTAAAACCAAACTATTACCAAACGGACCCTAAATGTTAAGCTACGTTTTCAAATGCCACCTATTTCAGTCGCATCCATCTTCATAACGATCTAGTTACGTGTTTTCAATTCTTAATGAGTGAAAGCTTTGTCTATTTTTGGTTTCTATCTATTTGATAATAACCATCTCCAACATGTGTGCACCTGAAATGAGTATGTATAGATCAATCTTATTTATGTGATTCGCTCTTCAAAATATACCATTCAGAAAAGGTATGGTTACATGGCACTCTAAGGAAGAGATTTGTAAAGAAAAAAAAAAATTGACCCATCCACCAACCAAGCTAGCCAACAAAGATTGACACAGTTGCTATTGGGGACTTTCCCAGAGATTGGAGTCCTTCTGAGGATTCACCTCTAAAACTTGAAAAAGGGTCGGTCACACACTAGGCCCCAACACAACCACCTAGTCACAATAACTAACCAACCCCCCCAAAAAAAAAATGTCACAATAACTAAGCAAATGATCCAAAAAGCAGCTAGGTATGCACAAAAGTAAAAAATCTCCATCTGTTGATATATAATGGCACAGAGAAACACCTTTTTGGTATAGAGGAATCGTATAATATACAGCTAACAATACCCCCTAGGATTCTATGAATTTTCAAAGGTTGTTCCCACACTACTGTCTACCCACTTTCCTTTTCAAATCAACACGAGACAAAAAGCCCACACTCAGCAACCACTCACCATGGCTGATGGCACCCATATCTCTACGATTTTACTCAGAATATCAATCAAGCCAGTGGCCTCCAGTTCAATCCTTTCATGCCGTGGGCATAAATTCAGGCGACTATTTGGATCTTTGCATACAACAAATCAATGATCAATCCAAGTTTAAGATCAACATAGATATACCTGACACTGTATAACAGTTTTGCCAACCTTGAACCCCGGAACCACTGTGAAAGCCACACGAGTTTCACTTTCCGGTGTGCCATTAGATGATAAGAATGCTTCTTCGTTCACGGTCTCCATGTACACTTCAGAGAATCGACTCCTTTTCCTCATTTGAAAGATTGAGGCTTCAGGTTCGAAAGAGAAGGCCAGACAGTGCAGGAGCCAAACCCGCTTCGCCATTTCAGCAAATGTGACAAAGAAGGTTGTTTCAGGATATTCACTAGAACTCACCAACTTTCTCTGATTCGTATTGCCTAAAAGCGATGATTCCATCTTCGGATGAACAAGTCTCAAGTACTTGGAGCGACAAAATTTCGCAAAGGTTGATTTAGGCTTCCAGGCAAGATATTCCTCTGGTTTCATGGATTTCAATTCCATGAATCTGTCAAAGAATAGACGCTGCTGTGTTTTTCGCTCCAGCAAAGTCTCATTTGGAGGAGAGAAGTTCGGGTAGTTGAAACCATCAAACATCTCTCGGTTAACAAAGGACTCAAATGCGAAACATTTGTGGTTCGCCTTCCAGTACATGACATCCGATTCAATTGAATCGGCTGCTTCATCTAAATCCCACCCTGCAGATTCCATCTCACTGATCATCAACCGAACAAAGCTCCTAATTGATTTAATTGTCTGCCTAAGAACTGTAATGAAATGGCTGGGGCTCAAGCCTGATAAATGAAGATTGTCATGAATGGATAATGGCCCACTTGAATTCAATCTCTTTTCAAGCATCTTTTTCTCTCTCTTGTCCTCCTCCAATTTCTCTCTAAGAAAGGTGATTTCCGAGTCTTTGAGCTTAAGCTGAGAGTCCAACTTTTTTGCCATAATTTCATAGGTGTTCAAAAGACTCTTATGCTCCTGAAGTTCAGCAGACAATAGGGCAGTTTCAGGAGAAGCAGCATCAAACTGTTTCTTCAAGTAACAATGCTTCAATTCAGACAATTTTTTTAACTCCGAAACTACCAACTGATCAGCAGATTGAATCCCTTCTGCATCATACGGAGACTGAGCAAACTGTAACTGGGCATATGCAGCTTTAACAGAAGAAATGCTGGCAAACAGTTTTGCAAGAAAAGCTTCAGTGGCTGCTCTGATCCGAAGCTTTTCCACTTTGTCCATGTCATAATGCTTGACTTTGTCATGGGACTTGGTTTTCTGAATTCCATCAATGGCTGCTCTGATCCAAAGCTTTTCATCTTCGTTGTCCAACAACAGAGACCCAAAGCTTGAACGATGCTTGGGATCAGTGGCTGGTCTGGTCCGAAGCTTTTCATCTCTGTCTATGGCATCATGTTTGGCATTTTCATGGGACTTGGTTTTCTGAATTCCATCGACTGGAGCAACACCTGTTACAGCCCGAATGTGCAAAACCTTAGCAAAAGTGCGGGCCAATCTGCTCTTACTTGGGGTCACCGCAGGTTGTTTAACTGAATCCATCTGAAACAAAAGATCAGAAAGTGATGATAGAGAAAATATTACAATTAGGATTGCACAAATGGGACTGAGTACTTCAGATAATGAAACAACAATAGTTAAAAGAAGAAAAAGAATATTATGCTATGATGACAATGATGAGCATGTTTCAACAAAAGAGAAAAGCAGTATGCTTTAACTCTTGGATCGAGGACACTTAAGGTAGATAGGATCTGTTTTTGCTCTACCTTTGAAAGTTGCTGATTTGCTTTTCTTTGGAAGGTCAAAAAAGCAGATTTTAATCGAGAGAACAGAACAGGAGAGATAAAAAGATCAGGGAGAGAAGGTGAAGAATATTGGATACGATGGCACGTTCAAAATATGGATGCATTGCAGCAAGAGTATAATGCACATTGGAAATCAGGGGGAGAATGTAACTGGGGGGGGGGGGGGTTAACAACTTGTGAAAAGTATGATTTCTTCTATTGTGCTAAAATATTCTACTCCATATACAATGGTTTGACCACAAGAAACATAACAGCTCCGTGCTAACTAACTTGGGAAGCCATATCAGTATGAAAAAAAAAAAACAAATAAATGGGTGCCCTTTGATAGACCTAAGGAGGCACTTAAATAATCACAGAGACGATGAACGTGTTTTCTTTCTACTATACTCCTCCATTAAACTTGTCAATTTGATCATAAACAAGGACCTAATGAATCATGATATGCCAAAGCCGGTGTAATAAAATGGCCAAGTGGGTGTGGTGGTAAATACCAACTTAAGAAAACTTCTGATATGTAAAAAAACATCTAGACAATTTATTATTACTGCCGGTTGACTCTAAGAAATATTAAAATCACAGTTATAAGTGTAGTTATATCACATGTTCAACCTAAATTGTGTATTACAATCGCAAATTCTATTTAACACAAGTCTACACAAGCAAACGAATATCAAAGATAACCAAGGTACTCCCTCGAGATTATTGTATAATGAGACTCACACGAAACACCACGATTGATCCAACACACATAATTTATGAAAGATTAATGACATTCCAAATTTATATCATGCCACCACAGTCTAGAAAGATTGGTGGAGGTGGAGGTGGAGGTGAAGTTTAATACTTTATAATTTTCATTGGACACCCCCCAACCCAAAAGAAATCTTAAAAAATCTTCCATTTCGATGACATATTTGACTTGATGATTAATTTTAATACCAATTATTATAAACATATAAATAGAATTTACCTTAAAAATCGGTTTACAACAACATATACACCAATGTTGTCTTGTTTTTTACTGCTAGCAAAACATCCTATTTGATCTTACATCAACCTAATGTGGCCTACTGCAAAAAATCACTGGGCGCTCATGAGTGCATTAGACAAACATTTATCACAATTCTGATTTTTCATGAACGTTAGGCTTCACATCCGACAGATACGAACATGGCCCGCAAAAAGAACGGCCATAAACACTCCCAAACAAGAGTAACTCTAACGGTAAGTGGACCCGGCTTTAAAGAACAAAATAGTAAGTGAACCCCACACCTCCCCGAAAACCCCACGTGATTAGGCACGTCTCTACATACCCAACCACGTGCAGTTCACGTGACACCTGTTTTCACTAGTGTTCGCCACAAATGACATGAGGTTGCCCGCAGGCGAATCCGTACTCCATATAGGAAACACACGAATAGTGAACGATTACTATGATCCTCTACATGCGGGTGTAGAATCATATATTACACTATCACACAACAAAGCAATCATCGCCGTCGACTAGACCTTGAAAATATTACCGTTACCTTCCAAGAACACCTCGAGAAAAGTGCGACTCAGTTTGTCTTCGTCGCTCAGAAAATATCACAAGAACATAACACTATAAGCAGACTCTAATGGCGACCTCTGAACCAAAATAACAAAGAAAGCTTCACATACACACACACACACACACACACACACACATACACAGAGAGAGAGAGAGAGAGAGATGTACACACATGCACATATAAGCTATGAAGAATCTGCAGTCGTGTTTAGACAAACCTTACCACAAAAAGAAGAAACACCTCAAACAAAATTTCAAGTCAAAGACTTTTGAGAAGAACCTGCAGAGCCGAACACCAAAACTCAATGTCTAGAGAACCCAAAACCCCTGAAAGATCATCATATCAAAACCAATATAAGATGCTTTCTGCCAAACCTCCGATAAGAGATATAAAATTAAAATTAAAAATCGAGTCCAATAATAATGGAATAAAATGTCAAATTAACAATAAACAAATGAAAATCGACACATGGTCTATATCTATAGGGGGTTTACAGAGAATGATGCTGATCCAGAACATAACTTAAGAAGAAATTTCTTGTTTCGTTATATATCATTCATCAGAAAGCTGCTGGCATTCAAAATAGAAAAATCTTCAATTTGACCTTGGCCATAATTATTCGTGGTTTTTATCGAAAGAAATACAACGGGTCTTAATGGGTTTGTTTGGAACAGGAAAGTTGGTTTTAGTTTGGCAATGGTGGGTGGTGAGAGCAGGTAGTTGATGGGTTCTGGTGTTTATGTGGGGAAGAAAAATCAGAGCTTGACTGAGGAAGGAGAGTTTTCAAGAGAGAGAAACAAAAAAATCAGACTTCGGAGGGAAGAGAGAGAAAGAGAGAGAGGGATAGGTGCAGGAAAAGACAAAAATGACCAGGGGACTGGAAAATTATCGACTGGAGATGGAGACAGCAGAGGCAGGCATTGGAGAAATAAAAACAGACCACTGGGTTTTGCCCTAAACGGTTGTCGGTTGTAAATCTACAATGTAAACCCAGAGGTTAGGTGGAGGAGTGGAAACAACTGTCAGCCGTGAATTTCGAATTCTTGAATTTAAATTTTAGTAATATTTTAGAATTCATAGAATTATTTTTTATGAATATTATAATTTTAATGTGAATGATCTATATTTAATTTGATCAAAAGAAAATTTTAATTAAAATATATATAAATTAATCCAAACACTCTTAACTGTTGAAAGAAAAAAAAAAATCTACGCGTTAATGGACTACGACTCAATTTTTGTTACAGCAGTTTGGGTGTTATATAGATATGACAATTTTGTGGGAGTTATAACTACTCTTTAGTATTTAAAAAACAAATTGAAATCTCTAGCTTCGATCTTGACACAGGTGTGATGTGGTAGAGTCTATTGTTGATAATTATATAGTATTAAGCGGTGTTTTAAAAATCAACCCGATTCGACAGGTTGACTCGATAAACTACACTGAACCGAAGTCTAAACCGGTATTCTACACAATCAAAGACTCGAAGTGCTCTGAGCTTTATTCTGGGTATGCTCTTCACCTTCGTAGTCATAAAGCTCAATCTCACCACTGGTATTCTACCTTTGTTGAACATATATGTTGTGCTGATCTTTTGGGTTTCTTCTTCGTCAAGACTTGGACCAAATTTCTTGATAAATCTAGGCTTTTGAAACAATCCTTTGACAAAAGCTTCTTCGACTCAGATCTTGACTGAGGCTCACAGCACTATAGCAAATCTTCGCCGATCAGGTTTTACATTTCTTTTTCTCTCTGTCTGCTAGTCTGCTATTACATTTTAGAACTAATTGATTTGTATTTGTATAATTTTTGGCCTATTTCAATTAATTCTGGGTTTAATTTATTGTGGGTTGTTGGTTTTGATACTTAACTTTACAAAGTTGCATAAGAAATTGAATGGATTGAATATGTGTTTGATCCCATAAGTTTCAAATTGAGTGCAATTCTTTGATATTTGTTAATGTGGTATTGGGTAAATGCTCCTGTGCATGGCCTTATTTGTCTTTATTTGTTGAGGTGTTGATTTTTAGATTAGGCACGTTTATAGGGAAGCGAATGGCTAATCAGGCACTTAGAATAAGAAATTCTTCTGAGTTTTCTGGTTCTTTGTGTTTACCCAGTGATGTTAGGTTTGCCTTCTTGCACGACCTGAGAGGGATGCCAGTTTTGAGAGTTAAAAGGGCTTTGGTTTATGATGACTAGGGTTAAAGGGTGCAGGTGGAATGGAGTGAAGTCTTGCACTCTGATAATGCTGAAGATGTTTTATGGTCATTTTTAAGGATTAAAGCCACCAAGTGTAATTTTGAGAATTTTATTGTTTCACTCTTGTAATATTTTGTTTCTTGTAATTTTTGGATTACATCTATAAAATCTCTTTTTCTGTTAAAAAAAGGAATATGTGTTTGATGATTTTGAGGTTTTGTTTGATCTAATATATATTAAACATGCTATTTTTATAATTATTGTAATTTTTTAGTCTATTTATAATTATTTTTTTATTATATGACCGGTTTGACCAATGACCCAACGGTTGAATCAGTGACCTAAGTCCCTTTCCGGAGTTGATCTCCGTGCCGGGTTTTAAAACTATGGTATTAAGGAATAATACTCTTTGGTGGATAAGCGGAGTGTGCATATTTATTTTTTTATTGCACCAAAAAAAGTAATTTTACATTGCAAATTCAGCATAAAATTAATACAAAATAAGTAATTTAACTTTACAATTGATGTCAAATAAATTAACAGGTCAACAAAAATTCATTAAATACGAATGATTTTTTTTTATTTTTTTTTTAATAAATAAATATGATTGATTTTTATGTAACAAATTTATTTATATTTATAATATAAAATATGACAGACTTTAATAAGTTCATCTAACGACTACCAATATTTTTCTCAAAATTATTCACATTATATTTCTCACTCCTAAATCCATCGTTTATGCATTTAATGCACAAATGGCAAATTGCCTTTTTTATTCTTTTTGTATTTAATTGATGCAGGTTTTTATGAGTGGTTAAGAAAATTTTATTCCTCTCTCTCATATCGCATTGGGGGAGTAAATATTCAAAAGGTAATGTTACGTCATTATTATTACACGACGTCATTATTCAATTAAAAAATTAGAAATAAAAAAAATAAATTTCACTATTTTTATAATTATAAGTAGCTATCATATCTAATCAGTAACATATAAGATTAATGGGATCCACATTACGTATTTATTGTCTTCTAATTAAATGATGATATAATGTCACCGTTGCAATGAATATTTTCTCCTCGTTTGGGGTAAGTCTCATCAATTGCATAAAGAATATTTTCCTTTTAAAAAAAAAATTGAAAGTAGATTAGATTCATCGATTTGTCTATATATATGTATTAGTTATCGAAAAAATTTTAATTTTCTATTTTATCGTTAATTATTATAATAAAGTCAATTATACCTATTTATATATTTTCATTTATTTTTTATTTTTTACATATATCTGAATTTTAACTTGTTTTAGACAATTTTATAAAGATTTTAAAATTCTTTTAAACTCATTTATTAGTAGTACAATTATATACAATTATCTATATATTTATATGAAAAAGTAAAATCTTATATATGTTAAATTATTATAATATGTAATTACCAAGTTGAATTCTACAGTCAAATATATAATATATTTTATTTTTTGAGATGTAATAATATAATCTATTTAACAAATAAAAATTAATAACTTTATAATTAAAAGGATCGAAGAGATATCTAAATAAAAGACTGATTAATTACTCAAAAATTTATAGAATAAATTAATAATTAAATTAAAATATGAATTAATTATTCGACACCTAAGTTATTATTTAATTTAATTGCACATATAATTCATGTTTTCTATAAAAATAATAGTAAATAAATTTATTTACATATAACACACGACGTATATTACTAATATATACAAAAATTTAAAAGCATAACTCCGACTTTGATACCGTAACCCAAAGAAGGGGAGAAAGCCAGTGTTTGGTCGTGGTGGATTTAAGTTCACACATGAAGATAAAAGAATAACAATAATGCTATACACAACACTTTTTTACACCATCTTTATACATCACTTTAATATAAATCATCAAATTAGTGAATTACGTTAAATTCATTAAATATTTAAAATTTGAAATTATGTCATATCAGATATTACACAAAGATGGTAGATGATGCACAAAGATAGTAGACATTTCATGATTAAAAGAATAAGCCCAGAAAAAAGAAAGAAACTCAAAGTCACACGGCAACAACATATCAGCCAAGCCAACCATGGGGGGACCGACAATGATTGATCCAAAAGTTTTGTAAAATACGCAGCCATCAGTGTTATTATACATGCATGAAAATCTCTATAGGATGCAATGCAATCTCAAATAAGCATCTTCGTATGGGTGCCCAATTACGGACTGAGTGTCGATATTCGTGCCACGAGAGAATTTTTTTTTAGTTCAATGATCTTGTATTCGAATCTGTTTAAGCTACAATTAATTCCTTTTTCGGTCCGTTTAAAAATAAGTTATCCACGTTGAAATTAAAATATTCATGAGAAATTTATCCTTCTTGACCTGACCTTAAAAGACTACCAAGATTCAAATTCTGAACGTTCAAATTTAAATTTTATATTTGTTATCACTTAAATTATATTTAAAATTGTAAAAATTAGAGTTGAGTCCTCTTTGATGGACTTGTAAGTTATAATAGTTTAAGTCCGTCAAAAAAATTTATTTGATGATAAGTCCGTTTTTTATCTTACTAATAAGTAATTAAGTATATTATTTTTTTAAATCCCAAAAATATTCTTAAGAGTGTTATTTTGTTCAATTATAGAAAACCTTAAAAACGTTGAAAGCAGTTTTAAATTAATTTATTAAATAAAAAATTATTATCCCTTAATTCAATCCTAAATTGAAATTGAAATTTATATTATCCCCCCCCCTCTCTTTCTCTCTCGTTACAAGAAGATCGTCATTCTAGTGCAACAAATCTTTCTTTTTAAATATCATTTCTTCCTTCATAACATCAAAATCAGTAGGGTTTAAAACATACTCAATAACCACCATATCTTCTACTGCATTTTGGTCATCATAAACTTCTATGTCTTTGATTTTTGGAAAAAAAAAAAAAAGGTTGAAAAACTTACTCAATGTGTTATTATTTTGATCCCCAATTTTTTTAATAAATAATCCCTAAAATTTTTCAATATTTCATGTTATTATATTTTTTCTTATTTACCATG
Organism: Ilex paraguariensis; assembly: GCA_963454935.2. NCBI lineage: Eukaryota > Viridiplantae > Streptophyta > Magnoliopsida > Aquifoliales > Aquifoliaceae > Ilex > Ilex paraguariensis. Next base: position 737,584 of record CAUOFW020000336.1, read on the forward strand.
TTACTATTTTTTTTTATGTTGCTATTTTTTATTGAGCATATTATTATTTTTCAGGATTACTTTTTAATATGCTAAAGATTTGGAAGTTTCTTTCTCTATTTATGAGTTTGAATACTACTATTTTTATTTTTAATTTTGTTCAATGTTCTATATTGCTATTTTTTTTTGAGCATATTATTATTTTTGTTGAACATATTACTATTTTTGTTGAGTACGTTACTATTGTTATTTTTTAAAAATATTAATATAGAATGTTTCTATCTTTTTATGTTTAAATGTTACTATTTTTTTGTGTTTAAATGATATTATTTGTTGTGTTTAAATGATATTTTTTAATTTGAATGTTACTAATTTTTATTTTTAATATTATTATATCTATATAATAAAGTAGAGTTGAGTTTGAATCTAGAGACAAAGAGAGGTTTAGATCGTTTTGAAAAAAAACAAGAACACATCCAACAGACAACAGATAACGTAATCCCAGAATAAAAGACGGTTCAGATCATCTCATAAATATTGATCTGACGATCATAATTAAACTTAACTATAACACTCCTATCTCTCATATAACTCTCTCTCCTCTCTCTTTTATCTTTTAGACGTTTTAAACACACTATCTCATTTCCTCTTTCTTTCTGTCTCTGTCTCTCTCTCTCCCTTTCTCTCTTTGTATATATATATATTATATAAAATAAAGTAGATAGATTTCTTTATCTTTAGCTTTCACGGCTTAGATCTCTTGATGATTTTAATCCAAGGGTCCTCATGCCAAATTTTTTTAAGACTCTTATCTCTTATTTAACTCTCTTTCTCTTTCTATCTCATCTATACTAATAAGATAAAGGTGATTTTAAACTTCCCAAATTAAAAATCAATCTTCTCAATTAATTAAGAATTTTAATTAATAATTAGTGGATTTTAATTAATGATTTTTTTTGTATTATAAAGTACCTTTAGGCATGACAACTAACCAGGAGGCACAAAATATTAATTTTACAGGTTATTTGGCTTCTAAGGGATGAGTAAATGTATTTAATTATTGATATTAGTCTCAGTTTAGTGTTAGTTTAGTTTATAATTTGTATCCATTTTGTATTAGATGATTTGAATTATTAAATTGCTGCAGTTGATAAACAATGGTAATAATGATATTAACGTGATGTGACAAAATTATTGATTTAAGGTAATGTTTATTTATAGAAAGGTTTGATTATGAGTTGTACACAAAGGTTGATATTGTCAATTGAATTATGTTTTCAAAGAGAACTCTATCGAATTTTTTTTAAAGATAAAAGTTGGTTTATATTGACTACTGAGATTTTATGTGTTAAACCAATTATTTTGGTTTGATATTCACGTATATAGTCATAATTATATGAAATATATTGTTGGTAGTAGTACTGTTGAACAGTTAGTTTTATGTGTTACATTAATTATTTTGATTTGATATGCCTTTTAATTCATCACAATTTTTTTTTGCTACTCTGTGTCTTCAGACACGGACAATTACTAGTGTATGTATATGAAAGAGATATAGTTTTAACCTATGTATGGATATAAATAAATATGAGACAAATTTTTTTTTAATGTTAGTCAAACTCTTAAAAATTAAAATTTTTTAATTTTACTTCAATTCTAAAAAGAATGAATAGTCTAACAAAATTGACAAAAAATAAACTTCATAAAAAATAAATTTCCTTGATGAATTTTAGTCCAAATAAGTGACTGACCGCCACATTTCTCTTTAAAATTCGCCACCAAGAGAAACCGAGTTTGAAATTCTTGGTGGCCGAGGCAACTAGATATACATTGTAATAGCTGCCAAATATTATTACCCGTGTTTAAGTCATGACAATCACACCAAAACAAGATACGTATGTGACTGGCTAGGTCAAAATTACATTCTTGTAGTGTAGCCACACACACACACANCCAAAACAAGATACGTATGTGACTGGCTAGGTCAAAATTACATTCTTGTAGTGTAGCCACACACACACACACACACAGTGTGTGTGTGTGTGTGTTGATGATGCTTAATAGGTTTTTTTATTTTTTTTACGTTAAATTTTTACATTTAACTACAGTGGCTCATCATGTATTGCTAGCTTCAAGCTGAAATGATAAAGTTGCTGAATTAGGATCACGAATTTAACACTACTACCATCAATGAAAGTAAGAACACGTCTTAACATGACAGACAAAATGTTCAAAAAATAAAATATAAAAGAAAACGGTCAGCTTCTCTTAACTAAATAAACCTTTCAATTTCCACCACTACTCGCATCCACAAATTTCAAGACTTTATCGCCTCATTAGNAACATGACAGACAAAATGTTCAAAAAATAAAATATAAAAGAAAACGGTCAGCTTCTCTTAACTAAATAAACCTTTCAATTTCCACCACTACTCGCATCCACAAATTTCAAGACTTTATCGCCTCATTAGCGCCAAGATTCAACTAAACGTGTGTGAAAGAGAGAACTAACGCACAGAACAGTGGCTAGAAACCTCCTACCATAGCATTCTCAAATCTGATATCTGTCTTAAAGGGAAGATTTACTTGCGGCTCTCTGCTCAACAAAAATATTTTGGGGAGCTCTTGGGCCCAACCAACCATTGCTCAGAGCATGCATAGGCTTAGAAACCAAAGAAACCAAGCTCACTCGCTCTTTCCTTTTCAAAAGTTTCGAAGTACTGATATATGATGGTGACTGCCAATAGAATCCCCGTCCCTGAACCAATTGCTCCCATGAAATCGGCCAACACCGTCAGTGCACCGATACAAATGCCCCCAAAAGCAGCTGCAGTGGGTATGTAGCGGTTAAGCTCTTTCTGTAAATTTGATTCCCGATGGCCAGGCATCACCATTTGTTGTTCCTGAAAAAAAATCAGGGAAGATGTACATAAAGATGGCATAATTCCTGAATTTGTTCAACTAATGATTTTCATTTGTTGCTCATTCACACAACTCCATTTCAACACACCATCTTATATTACGAGAGAATTCCAGCATTGACATTAACGTCCAATCTGGGATTGTTTTGGAACAAGATCATAATAGCAAGAAAAAAAAGAGGAGAACTAAAGGAAATTGTCATTGTTTTCTTACTCTTATGTCTTCTTAATCACAACAGAATGACTGGTAAAACACCAACTCGGGACATTATGTTGATCCAATCCAAGTTCAATTGACTTCGGNTCCAATCTGGGATTGTTTTGGAACAAGATCATAATAGCAAGAAAAAAAAGAGGAGACCTAAAGGAAATTGTCATTGTTTTCTTACTCTTATGACTGGTAAAACACCAACTCGGGACATTATGTTGATCCAATCCAAGTTCAATTGACTTCAGTCAGTGGGGATGCTCAAAAGCTCAATCTTATCTTATCCTTAATTCCACAAGGTTGTATAACATATACCCATCCCCCACATACAAACTGGTTTAAATGGTCTACCTACGGGGACACTATTCATCTATAAGAGACCAGCCCAATTCGTGAATGAATTTAAATGGTCTGTGCAATACATAAGCCAATCATTTAGGAAACATGACTCATGAATAAGACTTGAACCCAACACAGAATTAACAGCTGTGGGTTCAAATTGTGTCATCACCATGACTGCTGGCATCCCGCGTTCACAACAACAGGTACAATAAACAAATCATGTTCAGGTTTCAAGGCTTGCCTCACATGACAATGTATAACCTGTTTACTAATCAAATTGTATTGATGAGACTATGAACCTATATAAACCGTGAGCAAAAAAGTTTTAAACTCCATTCTTCAGTTAACCAAGTAGAAGATAAATGCTTCAGGGGAAGCTCGATGCTTTCTTGAAGCAAGTCCTTGAACTATCGCAGAAATTAGGGTGACTAAAGAGGGTGTTTTTTCCCTTTGGTTTTAACTTTGAAAAATTATACTCAGGTGCATATCGGGATACCAGTTAAAATCTCAAATAAGGAAACATAAGATTGAATTTGATTCATACCTTGAGCTGCTTGGCCACGTCTCTAGCTGAAGATCCCGAAACTTCAATCCAAGTTTTTGAGAACAGAGCACATGCTGACAGCATAAACACAAGATAAAAGAGTGCATGGAAAGGATTGGCTGCCATATCTGCCAAGCTGCAGAATAAACAATTGACATTAGTTGAATGACAGTAGAGCAAATGTAGCAAACCAGATTACTTCCAACAACAGATGCAGTGGAAGGCGTAAAGCACAGAGTCATACATAGAGAGAGAGAGAGAGAGAGAGAGAGAATCACCTTGACGGTGCAGTTATATAATATGCAAGACCACCAACAGGGACGGACTGACCAGAATATTCAGATTCCTTCCACTTGCCCAAAAGGTTCACAAGAAAATTTCCACTGTACTTCCTATGCAGCAACTGCCCAATAAAGATAACATTAGACTCTACCAATATCAAGTGAGAGAAAATCACGTTGACTTAATTCACAATAGTCGGATTGTATAGAGGTATAGTACCTGGGAAATAAAGTAAAGATTTGAAACAAGTGCAGACTGTAGAATAATGGGCATATTGGAGGTGTAGAACAGCTTGATTGGATATGAACCCTGCTGCCCGCGGGCATTTTTCGACCTTACAGGCAAGACCACACGGAACCCTTGGAAGTAGATAACAATAAGGAAGATCAAGACAGTAGCAAGTAAGTTAGTCACATTCGGAAGATTCTGCCGGTAGAATGCCTCACGTAGTGCACGAACCTTGTCAGTTCGAGTTATAAGCAGATGGAACAAAGCAATCACAGCACCTTCAAACTCAGCACCACGCCCGCTGTTGATTGTGGTTGGACTAAATGCTTTCCAAATGATGGTTTCACTGCCAAAGCAAACGCAAAACTAGTAAATAGTGAAAAACAAATAATCATAGTGATGATCCAGAAAACATACAGCAGCTTACCAGATGTTGGTTGCTATGAAAAGGGAAATTCCAGAGCCTAGACCATATCCTTTCTGGAGAAGTTCATCCAAGCATATTACTATTATACCAGCAAAACAGAGCTGCACGATTATAAGAATTGCATTTCCAACTCCAAGTTGCCCGACACTACCATACATTCCTGAGAGAACATACGCGACGGCCTCACCAACAGCTATGAGGATGCCCAATAACTTTTGTGCACCATTCCTAGTTCACAAAGAATAATCATCAGAAATATACACATAACAAGCTGAACAAACATGTTGAAATCAAAAGAAAACAAAACATTTNAGGATGCCCAATAACTTTTGTGCACCATTCCTAGTTCACAAAGAATAATCATCAGACATATACACATAACAAGCTGAACAAACATGTTGAAATCAAAAGAAAACAAAACATCTTTGTTCCAAAAAACCTCAATGAATTCAAACAACAAAAAGGCATGACCACACATAATATACATGGACATGGCAGTGTCTTGCATATTTCTTCTAGACAAAATGGAGATTTTAATATGAAGATAAAAAATGAATAAAGGTGGCTAATTGTTTCATTTCAAAGTAACCCATTCGGGTGAGAACTTTAAAAACTGTAGATTATATGCAATACCAGAGCTTTACCCTCTTTACCGTTTAATTATGTAGATCTATGACAGGGTAACTTGTAAATCAGACACCAATAGGCAGCAGGCCAGGAGCGTTGCAAGCTAATAGTCCTCACTAAAATCATGTGCAATTATGCAGTAGAAGGCAAAGTGGACAGATTAGCAGAACTAGAAGTACATTTTTTTTATCAGGCAACTAGAGGTACATAAAAACCTAGAAACAAGTGACAAGGAGCCAAAAGTCCCAAGGCTTGAATATATTTTATTAGAAAGGCATCCTAAACAGAGATTAGCCTCATATGGTACTTACATGAGGGCACGATCCTCGCGCACGTTGTTATCCACTTCAATAATCTTTGACCCGACTAAAAGTTGCACCACCAGTCCAGATGTCACAATAGGGGTGATCCCGAGCTCCATGACAGTTCCACGATTCGAGGCAAGAATAACACGCATCCAATAGAAGGGATCTGCACCTGTTGTTGAGTGTATGCCATACAAAGGGAGCTGACTGCATACCAGGAATATAAAGAGAGATATCACAGTGTATATGACCTTTTCTCTAAATGGAATTTTCCTGTCAGCATTCTGAACTTCAGGCAGAAAGGCAAGAAATGGTCGAACAAGATGAAGCACTCTAAATCCACCTCCCATCTTACTTTGAACAAACTAAACAACCCAACCTGCATCATTAATTCAAGAAAAAAAAATACATGCTATCAGCTTTTCAACACAAACTAAATCTAACAATATGTACATGAAAAATTCGTTTTGTGTGGTATTAAGACCACCTAGGGACAAAAACATGTTATCGAAAGTTCAATTTCATACTGACTTGAAGCAAAAGGTATATTAAACTGGGAGTGCATCCCCTAAATAAGGTTGATTGAACATTCAGTGGAAGAATAGCTAACATTCAGTGGAAACCGAAAAAAAAACTAATAAAGTAAATATTTACCAATCAAAAAATGTGGAGTATCGTGAAAATGGGTTATGAGTCAAAAAGCACACGCTTGCATGAGAGCAACTACTAGCCAGAAATCACCCTTAAAATTTGCATTTCAAAGAAACTACGACGCATTAGAGTAACGGCCAAAGGACATTGAATCCCTATGTATATCAAAAGCCCTAGCATTCTAAATAATGTACAGAATAAATTTCTTTCCCCAGAGGAAACGTCTTACGATGGAAATTCTGTACAAAAGAAAATTGCCAATGATATCTCTCTTCAATGATGCCGAATTTAACAACGGCATGAATAAATCACTAGACTGTAACATATATCATCATCAAATGTAAACGCAAAACTACGGAATTTCAATGTCCAATCCATCATAGAGAAAATGATATAAAAGCAAATTATGAAGAAAAAAACCCAGAGAATTCCACATACTGACTAACTACGTTCAGGACTCTAATAAAATCCAGATGCCACAACATCTTCAATCATTCCAAAAACCGATTTATGAAAACGAAATCACCAGTCCACAGATACAACGACAATAAAAAAAAAAAGAAAGGAGATTCACACAAGCTTCTTGATTCTTTAGCGGATCTGGATACGAAATATAACAATAAATGAGATCCGAACAGTAATTTATTGTTATGTTTAATTCATTTTCTAATCAAACAAAGCAGAACAAAAAGATAACAAGTTATGGATCGACAAAATCAATTGCATAGCAATAAAAAAGGGTTTAATTTGGGAAAAAATACATGAGATATGTTGATATTGTCGAAGAACAAACCGTTCGAATCGGGAGATCTGAGAATCGTAGAGAGTTCCAGTTGCGGAGATCGAAAGTGAGAATATGAGACTTCTATATCTGAGAGACTCAAGTCAGGTTGGGGTTGGAGTCGGTCAAAATTGCGCAACCTTTTCTCCACCACTGCACCGTCCTGCCGGTGCCTTATTCTCGGTTACTCAAGAAGCAACGTGGATGAGTGCTCGCTCAAGTCATCGAATATGATTGATCAAATTTGGTACTCGCTCTGGGAAATGTTGGATATGAGAAATTTTACTTAAAAAATAAATTTAAAAATTACACTTTATAATCTCAATTATTAATGTTATTGTGAATTTCAGTATTTATTGAGATTCATTACTTAGTTAATTGTTGAGATTATTAAATTTAATTTTTAAATCCATCTAACATTACTCGTAGGATATTGACATGTTCACATCAACGATTACAAAATATATGAGTTCTTGAAAAAGAAAAGGATAATTCTACCCATTTTTTTTCTTTTTTCTCATCAATTCTAACTTCTCTTATTTTTTTTAAGTTTAACTATTACAGTGAGTTTGTGCATATCTCGATTAATTTTCTTTTTATCTAATTAAAAACAGATCATTTACATTGAGACTAGTATATTTATTAAAGATAAATCTCTAATAACTTAGTTTCAAGCATTTGTCAAGATTTAAACTTAGTATTTTATCACTTGACCTACCTTTTATTGGAACAATACAGAAAATATTAACACATTCACTATGCAAGGATGACATGCACGAATCAAAAAATGGTCTAACTTCACATTTAAATGATATAAATTGACCTTTAAAAATTATTATAATTATTTTTTCAGAAGTTGTAGCTTCTATGATAAATTATGTGTTTTCTAGTTATAATCTTTATTTCAGAAAATTATAATTTAAGCTTAAAAGATTATAAATTTCAATGTCATAATCTTCCTCCAAAAAAAAAATGAAGAAGAAGAAAATAACAAATATGCAAGATAATATTTTATTTTTTCTTCTTTTTTCATTTTGTTGATATATGATGATACGTGAAAATGAGTAAAAATTACAACAATTGTGTTGAGTTTTGATTTCAAACTATCAAAGTTGTATTGTGTTAAAATTTATTTAATTTGTACTTGATTCGTCTATAAAATTTATTCAACAATTTTAATGATTTGACCCGTTTACCCTTCAAACACATCCAAACTGAACCTAAAAATACCAAATTCGACTCAATTTCGCAGTTATTGTGTAAAATTTTCAGGTTTAAGATTGAGGAAACATTTTTGTTCCCTTCCCTGTGCAGTATAGGTGGCCCGGTCGAGATGGGCCGGTCATAGATAATGTAGCCTAAAGGCTGTTTTGTTGAGGCCCATCTTCACCTTCAAGCCACTTTATCTAGCCCAATAGTTGTCCTTAACCATTTTCTTTGTCGTGGGCCTATATTTTTCAATTTCTATTTCTATTTTGTTTTTCAGGCTTGATCTTTCTTTTTTTTTGATAGCAATGGTCACTACAGGGGCAAGGGGAGGGCCAGAGGGGAATGAGGTGGGGCGGGGGTTTGAATCTAGCACTTGGAGTGCCGCGCAAAGCAACTCTACCATATCGGATGGACCGCAGGTCCAATGTTTCTTCAAAACGACATTGTAACACATGGAAAATAGTAGAGAAAAACATAAAATTTTGAAGTTTAAATGATTATTTATATTAATGTAAGGTCAAAAAAATGGGGCAAATATTCATGGACCTAATGTTAAGTTAAAACAAGCCAAGTCCATGAGCTAAATGATCTGGCCTAGGCCTTGTTTGTTGGCCTGGAACTGTTAGGTCTAGATGGGCCGTCTCTTGGACCGAACCACCGTGACATGTCTAGTCAGACATTAGTCCTTATTATTTTCCGCCGCCCATTGCTTTGCTATTTTAATACAGCTATTCCAGTTTTGACCTTATTTAATGATGTCATTTTAATACAATCATTGAATTAATTATAAATTCTAATATTGGATAGAGCTCACAATCAATTCAATAATTGTACATTATTAGATCTCTAAATTAAGTCTAAATAGTATTTTTCATATAATACCAGTGGATCACTGGTGTGATGTACATATTTGTAATTCGTCTATTTATTTATTTGTTATTTGAGAAGTTAGATAAAATAATTATATCCCAAAATAGACAAACTGTTAGGTTTTTAATAGAATGATCCGAATTGGACGAGTGATACTGGCTAAAAAAATGTAAAATGGTTAATCCGTCAAAAAAAATTGACAAATTGTCTGATTAAAAATCAAAATGACACGAATTAGATAAAATTGATACAACGAGGAGACTAACAAAAAAATTACATACTTTATAAACAAAAAAAATACTATTTACATATTTTTAAAAATAGAGGTTGGTTTTTAGGGGAGTTGAGAAGTGGTTACAAATTACACATAAATAGTGTTTCATCGGAGGAAGCCTTATGTTTTAAATAAAAAATTATACATTCTAAAAAAATTGCAAATATGGCGAAAATGTTTCTCAAACCTCCTCCTTTCGAATTTGTTTGTTTCATACATACAAAGATATTACAATTAACAATTTGAATTACGCATTTAATAAATTACAATAACGGTTGAGATTAATTTTTATAAGGGAGGATGATGATCTCATCTTCCTGTCTCGTAATTGTAATATTAAATTATGAATATGGTAGCAATAACTAACAGATTATGTGTAGTGATTAATAAAGAACTCAAACTTACACCTTCTAGAGATTACATTTAAATTAGTGGGAAAGCTTCGTTTTATATTCTAAAAGATTTTAAAATTTTATTTTATATTCTTAAAAATTAAAAATTTTATATTACACCCTAAATATATGAAACGTATTATAATATAACTTTTTCTTTTCGTTATTTTGTCTATCAGTGTCATTGAATTGACTTTTAACGGAAAAAATAATAAAAACTAATAGAAAAACTGCATTACAATACTTTTAATTAATTAAGGGTATAATATAAAAAATATAATCTTTGAGGGGATAAAAGTGCAAAAAGTCCTAAATTAAATGAAACAACCTCCCCCACCGAAGCCGATGTTACACTTTGTGAAGCCCCATTTATGTCTATGCAGACATGGCTAAAAATGATTGGATAGTGCCAGATAAACCGTAGGGTGAGCCGTACCCGATAAAATTCTCCACAACTGCTCACGAGAATGAAACATGACAGCCAACCCACTGCTCTACTCTCTCTCTCTCTCTTCACGAACTTGGGGCAAACCAAATCTAATTTGACTTCCCTATTAGTTTATCCATCGAACTTTCATGCAATTTTCCGGAGAATTCGACAGGAAATTTAGTGAACCGAAGCACCTGAGTCCACAGAATATTAGTAAGGCTTGAGCTATGAATTTCTGAGCTTATTTTTGTGTGCCTTTGGTTTGTGTGTAAAGAGTAGCAGAATGGGTTGTGCTGGATCGTCGCGGAGTAAAGAAGACGGTAACGTCCACTAAGTACCACTATCTTCTCTTTCCTCTTTTCAATTGATAATCTCAGCTCTTTAATTTGCTGAAGTTGTTGAGTTTGATTTTGCTCTTCTTTACCTTACAAAAATCTGTTTTGATTCTTTAAATTCTTCGCAAATTTCAACACTGTTGCTCTCTCTCTCTCTCTCTCTCTCTGAGTATATATATATGTGTGTGTGTGTGTGTGTGTATTTGTATATATAGGTGTGCGTATGTGTGTCAAGCTATTTATCTGTATTGGATTGGATGTTGTTTGGGAGATTGAGAGGTTTGCTTCAATTCATAGACGTGGAATTGCTTTATACGTACGTGTATGTATATCATACTGGCTTCTTTTCGAATTATATTCCTTGGTTTGTTACTGTAGATTATTGTTTCAGTATTTGGTGGCCCCAGTCAGGATTAGCTGGCTGGATTTGAATTCTGTCTAATAAACGAAATTCCGGTTAAAATTGATTGCCGGAAAAAATGTAAAAGTGTCTGTTAAAATCTAATGGGGAATTTGGAGCCATGAATTTCGTTGAATTAACCCATAAATAAAAAATGTTAATTCAATTAATTTGAGAGAAGATGGCCTGTTCTAAATTTCGTAATTCTTGTCAATTCATATAAAACTAGAGACAATTTTTTTCAGATGGTTAATTGAATTTGGAAAATAACTTGGGATCAAAATATATTTTCATGTGAAATGCAGGATTAGGCCCTAATTCAGTGTAGCGGATAGGATTATAGATCTATGATTTGGTCAAGCCTAGTTCTAAATGTTTTTTTGGCTATTTTTTTTCAGCCTGGCGAGCGGTAGATTTTACACCACTTTGTAATGCCATCTATATTTTTAGTATCTCTTATTTTTGGGTTAGGATATTTTGTGCTTTCCTACCATTTTGACGGAGAAACTCTTAAATAACTGTGGGCTCTTTTTGGGAGGGTTCTTTAAGGTACTTCTATGTGATCTAATTGTTGCCATTTCAGCATTAACTAAAGGAAATAATTCACCATCTGGTCAACCAAGCATACGAGAAGTCTATACAATCATGAAGTTTCGAATTGACTTTTGTATATCTCATTATCAAATGTTTTACTTATCATCTTAAGAGTTTGATTGTAGTTAAATGAACAATTTTATCAAGCCAAATTCATTCATTGTTCACTTGACAAAATTAATCGCTCTCCCCTACTCATAAGCCCCAATACACAACCATTGTATTCTTTGAATACTCATTTCTTTTCAGCATATGCTTAATTTTGCTAATTGTTTGAAGTCGTGTCAAGAAAATTTCCAGTGGAAAATTAAAATTGTGAGATGAAAAATCTAGGATCATTTTTTCTCAGTTTCCTTCTATGTCAATGTTCTTAGCCCTGATTTTTTTAAGTCTCTCTTTTTCTCTCTGCCTCCATTTTTATTCTTTGTGAAGAACTCAACCAGTGATAACTCAGGATTGCAAAGCCATAAGGGGCAAGGAAGGACAGTATGAAAGACATTTCTTTTCCTCTACATGCTGTATACTGTCCAGGCTCCCTGTGTTCGTCAGTCCTGTTGAAATTTTACACAATCCAGTTCATATAGAAGTCCTACTCTTCATATATATGCTGCTATCTGTACACTACTGTAATGGGGACTTCTTTCTTATTACAGGGGCTGTTAAAAAGATTCGAAAGCCAAAACCTTGGAAGCATCCACAGCCAATAACTAAAAGTCAGCTTACGCAACTGCGGGATGAGTTCTGGGACACTGCTCCTCACTATGGTGGCAGGAAAGGTAGGGATTACCACAACTTTGTCATGCAGAAACTCTAAACTCTACAATGGAAGTCAGAGTTGTAGGCTAATTTGGTCCCTTTTTGTATTTTTGTTTTTTTGATATGTAAGTTGGCACTTGGGACTCTTAACATTTATTGGCGACTGGCCTATTCTCTGACTACCACTACCACTGGTCAAGTCAAGTGTTGCCCCTAATCTTTTCCTAGACAAAGTATAGAAAGAATGTGTGTTCGTTATACATTGTTACTTTTGCTGTTTTCCCTCTCTTACTTTTAAGTTTTAAGTGCTGTAACTTTGTGAGAGCTTCACTAGTTCATTTACTTGATCAGATACTGATGAACTTGATACTCAAAACTGCTGATAGTTGAAGTTAGTTAAAACATGTTTGTGTTATACTTAAACTGCTAGTTGCTCCTAAATACCCTGCACAACTAAAAGGATATGTTGTCCTGGAGTATATAAGGCAAATGATTGATTTCTCCAGCAAATGGGACATCTTAAGCCTTGATTGTAGTTAGAGTTTGAGGTTGGATATATGAGGATAAAATTGGAAAATAATTTGAATTCATATATGCTGAACCCACAGAAAAACCAAAGCATTACATCCCAGGGCCCATGCATCTCTCCACCATCACGTGTGAAAAATAGCAGTTAGTAGTTGCTGAACATATGTCTCCTTCCAAGTAGGACTCTTTCCAGCGGTGCACAAAATTGGGCTTGAAATGCAATTCCTCCATTTTGAGGCTGTTAGGTTTGTTATAAATTCATGTCATGTCAGCTCACATGGCACATAGACAGGTGGTAATATTTTATTCTCCATGTCTGATCATTGTTCATTATTTGTCCTGCAATTATAGCGTACCTAATATGTCCCTTTTTTCTGGTTTCACATGCATTACATGTGTCACATCCTCTAGTATACAGTAATCTGAATGTAAATGATATTTGCCTTGCCTTAGAAATTTGGGATGCACTTCGTGCTGCTGCTGAAGCTGATCTAACCCTTGCTCAAGCAATTGTGGACAGTGCTGGGGTTATCGTCCAAAGTGCTGATTTGACGATATGCTATGATGAGAGGGGTAAACCATCTTCTGCCCTTTTATCTGATTGAATCCAACCCCGAATAAGAACCCTTGGTAAGAATTTATCGGCTGCAGAATTACTTTCTGCTGAAAGGTTCTGCATGCTAACAATTTTTTATCCCTGGTTGTCTTCCTTAATGTCTTTGATTAAGGGAAGCAGTTGTTAATACCTCTTAAGCTGTTTTTTTTGTGCTCAGTTCTGTCTAAGTTCCTTTGAAAACCTTATTGCAGGTGCAAAATATGAACTACCAAAGTATGTGTTGACTGAGCCTACAAACTTGATAAGGGACAGCTGAAAACAGAACAGAGCTTAACATACTTGCAGCATTTTGATGTATATCACTGTATATTTTCCTCTTTAAAGCTTTCAAACAAGTCTGATTTATGTTGTGAGTGCATTTTAACTGAGCCACTTTTGATTGCTGGAAGCTTCTGTAGTACTGAACATACAGGAATGTCTCTGTTTTTCTCTTATAAAACATTGAAGCTTGTCGGGAAGTGCATGGTGCATGATTGTTCTAGGGCTTCAGCTAGTGTTATGTTATTGACTATTTTCTCAATTTGGTTTATTATTTTCTGAGTTTTATCATTTAGGACTGCAAGGGCTGGCTGTTCTTTGAAATTTCAGCTCTCACTGTTAAATGTTAGCTCCACTATTAAAAGTTATATGCTTGGACTAGTGGCATGCTTGATGTGTAGTTTATGTTAATAAGCCTGCAGGTGAACCCACACAGGGTGGTTCAGGGGTTGAACCAGAGGTGAGATGTAAACCTGCATGTTTTTGAGCGAGTCACAGACCCGCATGCATGTCTTCACAAACGCCTCACCAAGCTGTGTGGGACTGGATTACAATAATTCACCCCCTAGGGCCATCCATCATCCTTGTTTGCAACCTGTCCAGACTCAGGTGATGTGAGAACTCGGAGGATGACTTCCACCACTCTAGCTGCTACGAGCTGCTGATCCGGGTTGCACAGACTATGTGGCCTGGCCTTCACACTGTGAGAGTCATTGACTCTGCTTCTACGACCCTGTTGCAGTTCAGAGAGAGAGGGAGTATTGCCTTTTATTTCTGGTGTAATTTTATTCGGCAATTCTATCATATCTGAAACTGCATCCCTAGCGTATAATCCTATATCTTTGAAGCAATCCTCACCAGAAAACCAATGCTCTTAAGATTGTTATGTTTGCTGGTATCCTGCTTGAGGGCCAAGAATATATATATGCTTTGTAACGTAATTAGCCCCTTGAAAATGAAAAGTAATGCTTGCAAATTCTTGAAAACCCTAAGTCAACTTATAGCAAAGCTCCAGGTTGAATCTCTTCCCACCTAATTCTCTTCGATTTACCTGAATAAGAGCAACTTGAAGGGGAGTGGCATTAGGGGTGGCAACTCATAACTGCCTGTAAATTATGTCAAATTTCCACTTCAACGGGGGTGGTATTGGAGCAACTCCAAGAGAGAGTGGCATCAGGGGTGACAATCTCATAATTACCAAAATGTCACCATTAATTTAAAATTTTTCACTTCAACGTGGTATCAAGGGTTGAAAAATGACATCAACGCTCTTGGGGTGACAATTTTGGTAGCTCTGGAGAGGGAAAGAGAGAGGTTACAAATGAGTTTAATTATATTTTTTAAGAGCAACTCCAAGGGGAATACGCGTTAAAATATATTAAAATATTTTGGCAGTAAGCTAAAATATTAAAATGACACCCCATTTTGGCACCTGTTTTTAGAGCAGATTTATAATTTAGGGATACCAAAACATTGTTCAAGATTGCAAATGAGTGATTTGATACTCCAAAATGACAACTCCGTTTGGAACTGCTCATAAAGGTTGAAAAATGGCAACAATGCTCTTGGGGTGACAATTTTCCAAACTCTGGAGAGAGAAAGGAAGAAGTTGCAAAGCACTATTCAAGATTTGTACACTTGTTTATAATTCAGGCATTCAAGGTTTGTACACATATTTATATTGAATGAAATAAAAAATATTAAAACATTAAAATGACACTCTATTTCTGGCACCTATCATTGGAGCAGATTTATAATTCAGGGATGCCAAGACACTGTTCAAAGTTACAAATTAGTGATTTGGCACCCAAAAGATGGCAACTCCCTTTAGAGTTGCTCTAATAGAGTAATGCAATTTGGACTTAAAAATGACATACCAATGTATATCAATCTATCTCCTTCTTATTGTTAGGGTGAGTGACATGCAATCTTTTGCGACATTGTTGCTTCACTCGCTTCGACTCCATCAAAAACTCTCTTTTACTTGTTTAACGTCTAGACTGTCTTTTCCCTCGAAGTACCTTTATACACCACCACCTTATTTTTCAACAGAAATTGTTGCTTGAATCAACATCTTGCAAGCATAGAGCCTATCCGTCATTCCAACACAATTCCATCCACTTTAATCTACGGACTCCTCCACTGTACCTAGAATCCGTAGACTATCAGACTTTGAAATTACCTTATCCAAATCTCTAATTGATGTAATAGTTATTTAGATTTCAAAATCTAATATTATTAATTTCGCATGAAAGGTAAATTATCATCAATTGATAGTAAGCTAGCATACCCAAGAGATAACATAATATATCTATCATTAAAACTAATATTTTACATTCCAAACACGCGCTACAATTACATGTCATAATACTATTGCTAGCACAACTTGATAGACAAAACTCCAGTCAGGGGCGGAGTTAGAAATTTTGCCCAGTGGAGGCAACCTAAATCATATGAATATTAAAATTATTAGGAAAAATTTTAGTTACACCCCTTCTAATTTACTATATCTTCAAAGATATCCTCTCTACTATCAAAGACATCACTGACACCCCTTCTAATTTAATTTAAACATCATTAACACCCCTTACCATTAAACTACCATTTCTAACAAAAAATATTTATTTAAAATATCAAAAATGCCCCTACATAAACCTCAAGTAATTTGATTTGAATTGATTGAAAATAATTTTTAATTGGCTAAAATAAAATTTTAATTAGCCCAAATTTTTTAAAAAATGTAATTTTTAATTGGCTCAAATTTTAATATGTAGATAAATAAATTTTAATTAGCTTGAATCGAATTTTAATTGGCTCAAATTTTAATATGTAAAAAAAATTAGAAAATAGAGGGAGTCTCATTGAAGATATGTTTATCTAGAAGGAGTGTGGATGAAGTTTATCATCAAATAAATTATGGGCAATTTAGTAAAATTACATTCTAGTTAATATTTTTAATATGACAGGGGTGTCACTGAAGATTTAAAAAATAGAGAGGGTGTCTTTGAAGATATGATAAACTAGAGGTGATGTGGTTAAAATTTTTCCAAATTATTAATGTTTACAAAAGTATCCTTTCATTAATAGAACGTCAATTAAAGTAACAACTTATATATATGAGTGCTATACAAAAAGAGCCAACAAAAAAAAATTCACTATAAATCTATATAATAAGATAACTAGGTGTTTGAACTTATGGGGGGTATATTTTTCCTCCAAATTTCACACACACTCCCCCCCCCCTTCCAAATTTCACAAACCTAACACAAATACTCCACAACACATAACTATACATACTTCAATACACACTCACTATACACATACACTTCAGTTGTACACATACACTCCAATACATGCATAGTGTCATAACTTAGTATACAGTGACTTCAGTCACGGGGTATCGCTAGTTTATCTATAAGACCTAATCACCTAACAAAAAATTTTAGTTCAATCATATATAGTTGAATATTAACAACCAATCAAAACAAATATAAATTATGACTATTCTATTAAGCTAACCTTTAGTATAAGAATTAATTAATCAATCACAATAAAATTATTCAAAACACCAAATTAAAATAATTTAATCTAACACAAAATGGAGGCATTTAGCTTTTTAAAGGAATTTTTTTGACATTTATAAGTGACCCATATATTTGTCAAAATATCATAAATACCTATAAATCTTTTAAAAAAAAATTCAGTGGGGGCAAATCTTTAATAAATTTTAAAATTTTTAAAATTCCAATGGGGGCAGCTGCCCCCACTGTAGATCCGCCACTGACTCCAGTTGCACTCTCTAACCAAATCTAAGTTTAAAACCATACCTACTCATCTAATTTTATTTCCTACTATAATTGTGACCAAGTACACTCTTGAGCAGGTGAAGAGCATACTTGTAGCACATTACATGCAAGCAGACGATGAGATAGATAACAAGCTAATTAAAAATGTGAAATATTAAATGCAATTAGAATTGTTATTCAGGGAATATATAGGATCTGGAATAATAAATAATTAGAGATGCCTATTGAGAGAGAGACTCAAAGGGCACCTCCACTTTTAAGACAGAAGATAACCAAAAGGCCAATAATGACTTTATCAACACAATAAATGCCCCTTAAAGGGAAAGTTGTAAAATACTTCAACTGTAACTACATTTACATATGTAATTATATTATTTAAATGCTTTGTTCTGAAGCTGGGATTTTATGCAACAAAAAGTCACTATTACTGTACAATCTTTCTTATAATATAAAACCACAAAGGTGACTTTCTATCTCTAGAGCTACCCTGAGGAAGAGGAGAAGACATTGTGACTGTACAACTGCCCTGAAGATGAGGAGGGAGTTATAGAAGTTGAGCCAATAATCTTTTTTGATGTGGTAGTATACCATTGCAATTACAATTAAATAACTTTAAAATTATACAAATGACTTTATATATTTGTTCAAGGGTATAACAGGTAAATAAAAGTTTTATGGGTTAGTGTATTTTTAGGGTCCAGTGAAAGCTGGTACACAAAATTAGACATAATTATAAAAAAGTACACAAAAAAAAAATATTTTGAAAAAAAGTACACTACTAAGATACAGAGACGTAAATGCTCAGTTTGTAAAATTTTCTTTCCTAAAAACTGTAACAATGCATTTATCGACTGTGAAATGTACATCGATTGACAAAGGACTTGGGGTTTAATTGGCACAAACTTAAAATGGTGAAAATTTTGTTCGCGATTTGAAGAAACTTTCGAACTTTGGGATTTGTAAACCTGAAATAGGTGTTGATTGTTTGCTCGTTGGCATGGGTTTAATAAGGTGATCGTTGAATTTCGCTATTCCATGTACTTTTTTTTTTTTGTATTGACATTATGAGTTATCCAAAATCAAAATATTATTACATTTATTTTGATTTTGGTGTTTTTTTTAACAGAAAGTTCTTGCTCCCTGAACATCTAGAGGGTTTCGGTTTTTAAGGAAAAATCCTACTGTTCAGCCCATTTGATGTAAGATCGTCAGCAACATCTATTTTTTGAAGATTTGTTCGCTATTTGAAAATATATTCAAACTTCGACATTTGATGACCAGAATCACTTGTTGAAAGTTGATCGTTGGCATGTGTGAAATACAATATTTCTGCCATGTGTTTCTGTTAGAGGTGGTAAATGGGTGGGTTGGGTTGATTATGGATTAGGTTAAAGTGGATTGGGCTAAAATAAATCCAATCCATTTTTTACTGATGTGCTAAATGAGTTACAATGGGTTGAGTTTATAACAGGTTGGATTAAACCGATTAACCTATAAAATAATTAAAATTCTTAATGAACACATTAGTACATCAAAACACACACACACACACATACATTAATAGTATACCAAAATACAAACATACACATACATTAATACACCAAAACACACACAAACTAATACACTAAAAATAAATACTAATATTCAAAAAATACACACACATATACTAACACAAAAACTAAAATACATTTACTAAAAAAAAATACACAAATAATGGATCGAGGTGATTGTGGGCTATGCGTCGCGGGCTGACCCATGGGTTATGGGTAAACCCACTAGTCATATTCGACCCATAACCCACGGGTTGACTAGTCGATTATGGGTGGTGTATTAGTGTGTGTTTTTTGTGTACTAGTGTGTGTATATTTTGGTGTATTAGTGTATATGTGTGTATTTTTTGGTGTAATAGNGGGTTGACTAGTCGATTATGGGTGGTGTATTAGTGTGTGTTTTTTGTGTACTAGTGTGTGTATATTTTGGTGTATTAGTGTATATGTGTGTATTTGTTGGTGTAATAGTGTGTGTATTTTTTGGTATGTTAATATATTTATTTAATTTTATTACTTGTGTTATTTAATAAAAAGATAAATACTCAATCCAATAGGTATCCATTTGTAATTCATATTAACCCGTTTAATTAAAATGAATGATATTACCCAATCCATTTAGAATCCATATTAATTAATATAGATATTCAACCCATTAATTTATGGGCGGATTAATGGGTAATGAGTTAAAATTGTCACCTCTAGTTTCTGTCATATTAATTTATTGTGTGTGAATAAATTGTGTGTATCTCTTAATTACTGACTGTATTTCCCTCATAGTGTAACAAAAATAGTG
This sequence comes from Ilex paraguariensis, assembly GCA_963454935.2. Lineage (NCBI taxonomy): Eukaryota > Viridiplantae > Streptophyta > Magnoliopsida > Aquifoliales > Aquifoliaceae > Ilex > Ilex paraguariensis. The sequence continues at coordinate 757,689 of CAUOFW020000336.1, forward strand.
TAACAATACATTATAACAAAGACAGTTTAACAATACACTGTAAAAATGACAGTATTCAGTGGTTTTGTAGATCTGGTAACAAATTCAAAACATACANACCAAAACACACACAAACTAATACACTAAAAATAAATACTAATATTCAAAAAATACACACACATATACTAACACAAAAACTAAAATACATTTACTAAAAAAAAATACACAAATAATGGATCGAGGTGATTGTGGGCTATGCGTCGCGGGCTGACCCATGGGTTATGGGTAAACCCACTAGTCATATTCGACCCATAACCCACGGGTTGACTAGTCGATTATGGGTGGTGTATTAGTGTGTGTTTTTTGTGTACTAGTGTGTGTATATTTTGGTGTATTAGTGTATATGTGTGTATTTTTTGGTGTAATAGTGTGTATTTTTTGGTATGTTAATATATTTATTTAATTTTATTACTTGTGTTATTTAATAAAAAGATAAATACTCAATCCAATAGGTATCCATTTGTAATTCATATTAACCCGTTTAATTAAAATGAATGATATTACCCAATCCATTTAGAATCCATATTAATTAATATAGATATTCAACCCATTAATTTATGGGCGGATTAATGGGTAATGAGTTAAAATTGTCACCTCTAGTTTCTGTCATATTAATTTATTGTGTGTGAATAAATTGTGTGTATCTCTTAATTACTGACTGTATTTCCCTCATAGTGTAACAAAAATAGTGTAACAATACATTATAACAAAGACAGTTTAACAATACACTGTAAAAATGACAGTATTCAGTGGTTTTGTAGATCTGGTAACAAATTCAAAACATACATGGACTGTTTGAATGAAATTATATGTAAATATATGTTTGACAAAATTTAGTAGTACAATATTTTATGTAAGTGTCTTGTTATATTATTATTGTTAAACTGTTATGGTGTTCGCATACTAAAAAATAGAATAATCACCTTTAAAATAATAAATGTTATTGTTGCAAAATTTAAAATTCAAACCAATTAATTTATCCTCACAATAAACGAAAGAATCAAATAATCAAATCTTCTATTATATTACAAGATTTTTAATGCATACATTTATCCTCAAAAAAAATGGAAGGATCAAAACTTCCATTAAATTAGAAAATTTTTAATGCATACAAAAGAATCAAATCTTCTATTAAATTAGAAAATTTTTAATGCATACATTTATCCACACAAAAAATGGAAGGATCAAATCTTCTATTAAATTATGAGATTTTTAATGCATATATATAATCTGGAAAAAAAAAACAGTTTCCAAAAATAAATCGCATGAATTAAGGGAGCACAAATGTCAAAGAAAAATCTAAAATTTTTTAATTATGTACTTGGACACAAATAAAAACTAAAATTAAGGACTTTTTTCTACTACATTTTTTTCTCTGCATTTTTTTACAATTAACTCCACAAAGACAGGGTTTCAAAATTTGAAATTCAAACAAAATGATATATCCTAAAACTAGAAGATGTTAAATGCATAAATAAAAAGAATATTAAAGTAATTTAAAAAAACTAGGAGATATTTAATGCATCAATATAATTTGAAAACAAAACCACTTTTAAAAAAAAAAAACATGGATCAAGAGAGGACATAAATGTCACAAGAAAAATCTAGAAATTTCAAATAATGTACATGAACACAAATAAGTATTAAAATTAAGGACTTATTTACTCTATCTTTTTTTTAGTGTACTTTTTTAGAATTAACTTTAATTTGGTGTACCCTTTTTNGTTATAATTTAAAAGTGTATCAATATAGTGTGACATTAAAGGGTTTAATGAAATTAAATGTCTAATTTTTGTACATCCATAATCATAATATCAAATGCATGTGAATNTATAGATAGATTGAATCATGAGCCCAAATTATTGCAATAAAAATTTTGATTGAACTTAATTTTTTAGGGCTTAAATTTTTTTGGATTTGGGCAAGTAATGTACTTAAAATTATGGGGGTCCAGACTTATAAAGAGGTATACGAAATTAGAGTTGTTTGTCAAAAAACACATAACTCTTAATGTTAAGTCATTAAGTCCTTATTTTTAGAATTTAATTGTGTCAAAATACACAATTAAACTTTTTGTTATTTTCTTTTAATATATTTGTCTTTCTTTAAATTATGCATATTTGTTTTGGTAGTTAATTAGATTTTTGATTTTGTTTTATTGTATTAAAGATTTTCTAATATAATAGAAAAATTATATTATCACAAGATTTGCATATAATGTTGATTGTGTATATCTCTGTCATTTTGAATTTTATTTTATTTTTTTTGCCATTTGGTCCAATGGTACTTCTTGTCTCGTAAATATTTTGTCTTCTTGAGGTCAAGAGTTGAAGTCCCTCTCCCCTTCCCCTTCCCCTTCCCCCTCCCCCAAAAAAAAGTAAAAAACAAAAAACAACTCTATCTTCTTCTTCTCCAAATTATCAACTAACGTTTGAAAAAGTTCAAATCTCTCATTTTTATTACTTTTCGACGAATACGGAAAAACTCATATATATCGTATTTTTTCTTCTACAACGTTCATATATTGTCAGTTGAACTTATGTTTTCTTTCATTTTTTTTTACTTTGTTTGTTTTGCAAACTGTTAGTTGGTTTTGGGTTTTTTTTTCTTCACAGTTTTCTTATTTGTTTTTATTTATTATGTTGAGTAAATACTTTTTTAGTTAACTTTTCACCTTTCAAATGATTATTTGTTAATTTTAATATTTTTGTGTTTTATGAATTTTGTTTTATAGTTTTGTTTTTGGATACTGAACACTACAATAATGGTTGTTGTTTGGATTTTAAATTGTGTTTTCTACTTCTTCTGTATGTTGTTTTTGTGGTAGTTTCTTCGGGACTAATAGATACTATGTATTTGTTCAATTCATAATTACATGGTGTACATAAAATTACTTTATAATTTGAATTCATATGAAGTTATAATTTAAAAGTGTATCAATATAGTGTGACATTAAAGGGTTTAATGAAATTAAATGTCTAATTTTTGTACATTCATAATCATAATATCAAATACATGTGATTTACTCCAACAAAAAATCAACTACAATCACCAATAGAAACAAATGTTCAAGAATTATAAGATTATGGTATATTTACAAAATTCAAAGTGTACCAATATAATGTAGCAGAACAGTGTATGAGTAATAAAAACTTGGGTTTAAGAATTACACAAAATTAAAGTGTATCAATACAATGTAGGAATAATAAAAATTTGGCTTCATAGTATGACTTCGCAGTATTATATGTATGTATGTGTGTGTGTCTATATATATAACACTTTTAACTTTTTATAAGTACTTTAAAAAAAAAAAGGTAGCGTTTGGAACTATCTCACCACCATCATTACTACCACCACCACCGTCACCCCACCACAACTACCCCCGCCATCACCACTATCACTACCATCACACTACCATTACCGCCATCGCCACCATACCACCACCTCTGCTGCAACAACCACTACCATCATTGTCGCCACCTCCTACCACCATCACAACTATCCCCACCACCACCACAACCACTACCACTACCACTACCATCACTACTATCGCCACTGCCATCATACCACCACCATCAATGTCGCCACCCCAACCACCACCCCACCCACTGCCCCACCACCACCCCACCACCATTGTTGCCGCCACCCTATCACCACCAATACCGCTACAACTCCACCACCACCTCTTCCACAACAGTCACCACCAACGCCCCATCACCACCACTGCCACCCCACCACCACCACCGTCGCCACCCCACCACCACTATCACCGCCGCCACCACATCTGCCACAACCACCATCACCACCACTACCATTGTTGCCACCCCCCACGACCACCACACCCATCTGCCCCACACACCACCATCACAACTACCACCACCCCCATCGCCCCACCACTGCTACTGTCACCCTACCACCACCCACCACTAGTGCTGCAATACCACTATCCTCACTACCATCGCTGCCGCCACCTTACCACCACCGCCATTGTCCCACCATCACAACCACCCTCACCACCCCACCACTATCATCACTATTGCCACACGACTGTCACCAGTACAACCGACCGTCATCACCCATCACAACTATTATCGTCTCCCACCACCACCATTGCCGCTCACCACAACAACCACCGCTCAACCCCACTACTATCGGTGCTTAAATTCCTTTCTATCTACTCTATCTTTGTAATTTGATTTTAGATGTTAATACATATATGTTAATTATTGATTTTTTTTAATTATTCTGTGTCTTTAGGCACAGAAAATAACTAGTATATATATTTTAACACATATATACTTTATCAAATTAAATCTAATGTATAATCAAAATTANCCTTTCTATCTACTCTATCTTTGTAATTTGATTTTAGATGTTAATACATATATGTTTATTATTGATTTTTTTTTAATTATTCTATGCCTTTAGGCACGGAAAATAACTAGTATATATATTTTAACACATATATACTTTATCAAATTAAATCTAATGTATAATCAAAATTATTTGATTTTAGTACTTTCTAAGATAAAAAAACGTTGAAGATTTTTTATGGATTTTGATTTTCTTAAATTTTAGATTTTTGTTTTATTAAAACTATTATATACAAGGGAACTTATTTACAATAAAAGGGTATTCAAGCCTTTCTATGTCTTAAGCAGAATTTTTTATAAAATATTTTTTCCTATGTACTTTCTGAAAATTAAGTCCAATTTTGTGTACCAATTTATAAAATACCCTATTTTTTTATACTGTTGATCTGACCCTGGTTCCAATATGCATATGCCAAGTCAATCTGCCCCTTGGCTAAATTTTTAAGATTGTAAATAGAGATAAACCTGATGCTGATCTTTTTTTTCTTCCTGGTCTTAAAACCAGAACATGATTTATTGTGAAAATCATAGCATTTATGGTGTTTTAGAAGAGGAGATCTATGATGATAATGCAGAATCATGGAAATCAGAACACACAAACTCTCATAATGGTTCCACAAAACCATGTGTTGTTCTTCGATTCATGTGTGCCAAATGTTATTTCAAGGTGAGTGAGGATATTTTATCTCACTTGTCGATCGTCATAGCTTTGAGTCGCGGAAATAGAATCTCCGCATGCGAGATTAAGATTATGTCTATCCTCCCTAAACCACACAATGACGGGCATCTTGTGGAACCAACATTCCATATAAGAGTTTTACCTAATTAGCACAGAAAAGTCTGTGCACCCATTCAACAGAGAATACATTCTGTAAAGTACCTGAAACAAGAGACATTCAAGTTGATTATAGGTTCTTGCATTGGTGGATCTTCTGTAGGCAGCTGGTGTTTGCAAAACTAGTCCTTCAAGCCCACCAAATAATTACTTCTATTTTTTATTTTTATTTTTTGACAAAATAACGTTTTTTGCTTAAAATTTTTACTCAAAATAAAACTTTAACAAACAGTACCTGAATTGATTTTACTAAGCAGTTCTCTTCTTTTTGAAATCCATCCCTTACAACAGCAAAAGTTCATGAGGACTATCCTCCTCTATCTTTTGAGCAATTCTCACTGAAAAACTGCAGTGTATTTGCATTAATATCATAAATAAACCTCTTATCCCACTGCTGCAATGCTCCCAATACTGTTAGATTTCCTCCCTGTTTCAATGCCACACACATATACCCGGCTTGACGGTCAATTATATAAGTACTTACTGTCACTAAATCAGCCTCTCGAAAATGGAAAGTAATGCTTGCAAAGTCCTGAAAACCTCGAGTCAAATTATAACAAAGTTCTAGCTTGTATTTCTTGCCATCAATTTTGTCAAGTTTACCAAAATAATAAACTGCAAACGCCCGAATCACCTGACTATAAGCCTTTCCAGCAATGACACTGAAGGGAGTTCCAGAGTCTATAGTGCAAGATGAAAAGAAACCACGAGAAAATTTCAAGCGTCGCGTGCCAACACTGATATCAATCAAGTTTAAATAGTAAAGGGGGAGGCTTAGATTTACCAATGGGGTTGTCTTGAGGCCTTGTGCTCTTACAGGAATGTCCTCACCAAATCTTAGGTAGCTATTGCCATTGTGAAAGCAGTAAGAGAAGCGTCCCTGAACTTCACGACGCAGTTGGCTTATTAAAGAAACCAGAGACTTGCCCATTCCCAGTGTACCTGAAAAATTGTCAAGCTTCTCCTTTGAGCAGCCAAATGTCATATTGGGAAAAGGTTTGTAGACTTGGTTTTTGAGAGGCATATGAAATGTATCCGAGGAGAGAGTAACTTTAAACTTCCGTTTGGGGCTGAAGGCTCCATTACCATAGGTGAAGCTGCAGATGCATGGCCCCGTGATGCAGTTGCAAAATTTCCGGTTCTTCCTGCAGATAGGATGCTTGCAGGGAAGCTTTGCATAGGTCTTAGAAATTTTTGGGTCAAAAAGACTCATTTCCTGGGCAAAAAAGGACTTGGACGTGGCACACTGTGTCCAAATAGAGGCACTGCCAGTGTCCATGAGCAAGTTTACTTCTGTGATTGGAATACCAATTTTGAGACTTACAGTATGCTGCAAGTTGTAGAGTTGCACCGGGAACTGGATGTTGTCAGGGTTGATAGCAATCTGAGGAGATGAAATGGATGCCAAATAGTTTGACCTTGATTCAGAGAAGCTAACCAACCTTTGAATTTTTTGAAGCTGAGTGAGGTTCCCGGGGTACAAAGGTGATTCCGGTGAGTCCCATGGGATGAGCTTGAGGCTAAATCCAAAGGGTTCTGAACCTGTACACTGGAGTTGGGTCGAAATTGCAATAAAGTAGAAGAGAATGCTAACTGGAAATGCTTGGACTTTGACCATTTTTTTGGGTGAAGGACAAGCGTGGTAAAGGATTGTTGCATATATGTTAAAAGCCTCTTTGCCAAAATGTAAAACAAGTAAACAAAGAGATAAACCTGAATGTGAGACAATTTAATGCACAGATTTAGCGCAGGGTGAATAGATAGTATAGAGACTTTCACACAATCAGTTGGTGGAAAAGACTTTGTAAGTTATTAGGCACAATCTAGTGCACGAGATTCGTGTCCCTATAAAGTTACTAAAAGTTAAATACAAGAAGTAGGTGCGAAGCTTTTAAAAATCCAAACAAGGTTCACCTTTTAGCCTCTTGTTACATAAATGTTTGGATCCGGTGGTAGTTTGCTCTCTTACTATAGTAGGTATTCGTGGATTTGGGTTGCCTAAGTAGATAAAAGCAAGGTCGTCAAAACATGTATCGGAAGATATATCATTTTTAAAAAATAGTGTATCGGGTATTGTAACGTATCGCGTATCGTAAAATATGTGTATTTTTATAAAATATATTAAAAAATACTTATACCTATGACAAAATGTCATAATAATATTTCATTACACTATNATGTGTATTTTTATAAAATATATTAAAAAATACTTATACCTATGACAAAATGTCATAATAATATTTCATTACACTATAAATTTCTCACATAAAACAATTTAAAAAGACTACAAGGACTAAAACAAAAAAATTAACAATCTAAGTATTAAAGTTTCTAATATAATTCATCAATATCAAAATTTAGAGAGTTCTAGTTTTAACATCTAAAGTAGCAAAAGGAAGACATTTTTAACAATTAAACTATTTGCTACTATGATAGAACGAATAAAAAAAAGACTCTTATTTCTTAAAAACTGTAGATGATAAAACGACATCGTTTTATTACCTAATATTTGAAAAAATTACTTCTAAGCGAAAAGACATTGTTTTCTACTTAAAATTCAAATGAAATTTTTTTGATTTGTTTCGTCTCGTATCGGATGACTCGTACGTCTGGTATATTGAATGTATCGTATTGTATACTTAGGTGATAAATATTATTTTCTTCATGTATCGTATCGTGCAAGGGCGGAGTTAGAATTTTTGTTTATCCCCGGACTAAACTAAGCATTCATACGACTAATAAAATACAAATGTAAACTCATAAATATAGCTTGACCCAAAAATTGTTTTTTAATTGTGGCTCAAAAATTTTGTCTTTAATGTTGGCCCAAAAATTTTATTTTTTTAATGTTAGGTCAAAATTTTTTGTAATAGGTTTGGGTAAATAATATTGGGCTCAATTTTTTTTGTTTTAAATGAGTTAAATTTTTAAAATTTTTTGGATAAATAATGTGAGTCTAATATAAATGAGGGGCACACATAAATATATTATATAAATATATAATACATATATCCTACTAATAAATTTTTATTNTTTTAATGTTGGCCCAAAAATTTTATTTTTTTAATGTTAGGTCAAATTTTTTTGTAATAGGTTTGGGTAAATAATATTGGGCTCAATTTTTTTTGTTTTAAATGAGTTAAATTTTTAAAATTTTTTGGATAAATAATGTGAGTCTAATATAAATGAGGGGCACACATAAATATATTATATAAATATATAATACATATATCCTACTAATAAATTTTTATTTTTTTTTTTACTCTAGGCATCAGTCCACCGTAGTCCATTAATGGCTACATCCTTAGTATCGCGTATTGTACGACCCTAACAACTATAAATAGAAATAATGAAACTAACGACAAACTTACGGTTTTGTCTTCCTACTACTGTAGAAGAATGTGCACAAACTTCCCGTTGCTTGTATAAAGTATTTTCGTGAATCAACTTCATAACGCGTGTAACACAATAAAGCAACTACATCACTATGCCAATGCCCACCCTCTAATCATTATTGTTGGATTTTATAACAAAACGATGCTAAAATATGATACTGCATCGGAACTACGTTGATAAGCACACATAGGCAGTCATATAAGTTGCACCATGCCACGTCTGATTGACTATTTTGTGTTATATGCTCTTGCCTGGTCTGCTCTGCTGTGCAGTCTAAGGTTCAGGTTTCATATCAAATAGAGACTCAATCAGGATTAGTGTTTGATCAACGTTAGAACATTTTGCATACGAAGCTAGAGGTCTGTGCCCACTCTCTCGAGGCCTCGGTTAGAAACATTACTTACAAGACCTTAGCATCTACTCTTCTTCTTCCCAATATGAAGCACAAGATGAAGTGCAGCAAGTACCGAAAACAATTCATAACAATAGATCTTTATTATATATAACCAATCAAACTTCTTAAAGTGTTTAATTTGATAATTACGTAACCTATCGCATGATCTTACAAGGTATTGAAATATTAAGAACTCCGACATAATTGTCACGACCATTTACACTGTTACAAACACTTCCAAAGAATACAGGGTCAAAAGACTAAGTGAAGATGTAAACCTCGTCGTACCCTTTCCTGCAATAGAGGAAGATACAAAAATCAAGTTAGCAAATAGATATACTCATGGGGATGGAGTCTGAGGACGTTCCACACTTACCCAGCCTTCCCACAATAAGTAGGACTGTAATTGTAAATGAGGTTGTCAAGCACTGTTCGAACAGGTGGTCTGTTTAATGACTTCCTAGCCTCACTGCAACCCACGACAATATTCAGGTAAGTAAAGAATAATAGGGGATTGGACACATAAGTTCAATACAGAATGTGAAACAGTGGATTGGACAGTGCAGCCAATTCTATTTTTTGTTTATTTATGCCACTAAAATTAATCTACTTTTACGAAAGAATACAGAAGGGGGAAAGGGGGGGGGGAGGGGTTGGTGGGGCAGAAAAACTATATTGGCAAGATAAGGCCTAGCAGCAAGATGTGCCAAAGTTGGGATCCCAGTAGAACCCAAGATTTTCAAGAATAGCATACAATTCAATACGGTATTCAGAAATCATGGAGTCCAAGAAGAATTAATTGATTGGAAGTGCATGGCGGCATGCAAAAAGAAGAGAGACACAAGGTCCAGATAAGTCCTCTGCTCTTAGGTCCCTTAGGCTTAAGTTTTAGTCTGGAATGAATCGCAGGGGTAGAGAACAAATAAAAGGAAGAAAGCCAAATAAATACAAAATTCCAACTATGTCCACCCCTCTCTGTCATCCTACCTTACAAAAAAATTTGCAACATGTTGAGTCACTTGAACAGCATCCTCTGAGTGTGGAATCATTGATAAGCCCCATTCAAATGCATTTTTCTGCAGTGTACAAGGTCAGTCTTTCATATTTGGAGAAGCAGCAGTTGCAATATCCCTGCGTTTAATAGAACTCATAGCAAAATGTAGGCACAATGATTACATTAATAATTACAGGTCATTGACAGAATCAGCATTAGCCATCAGTATCTAAACAACAGAAATTAACTAAGTGGCATGGACATCCACATAAAGCCCAAATTGCCTGCAATGCGCACTGGTCACAATTTCAAGAAAACTCAGATGTGAGCTCTGGCTCCTAAATAAATTTAAAAACTTCCCACAAACAGAGACAGGTAACAAGAAAGGGATGGTTATATGCAATAAAAAGCATATCCTTGTCCAAGATTATTGTGTGATATTCCTGTTTACTCATTACTTTCTTTAACTGGGGTGCAATTAGCACCTCTATGGTGAAACATGAACCACAAATAAAAGATCCAACTAAGGATAATGAAAATACTGAGAGAAGTGAGAAAGCACTGCCAGTGGCAGCGTCTACCAAAAGGGCAAAACTTGTATATGGCAAATTTGAACCCTGTTTTATATAAAACAGATATGAAGATTGAGATCTTCTTACTCGAGGGCATTTTAACTTTATAGTATCCCAACAAACACCAATATGACAGAGCAAAATATGTATCCCATGCATGCATCAACATGAGAGGATATTTCTTTCAGGCCAAATACTACCAAGGGTAACTTGTCTCGATGTCTTCATGAAATACAGAAAATGTAATATAATCATAACACAAATGCATAAACTCTCTCTCTCTCTCTCTCACACACACACACGCGCGCGCGCGCGCTCTGAGAGAGATAGATCCGTGTTCATTCTTCTTGCAACTTGAGGTCAGATTCCATCAACANACACACGCGCGCGCGCGCGCTGAGAGAGAGATAGATCCGTGTTCATTCTTCTTGCAACTTGAGGTCAGATTCCATCAACAGTTACAATAATATAATTTCAATACCAGAAAGAAGGAAAGCCTAGTAATATAGCCATGACAAGAATCGCCACATCTTAATGCTATTCCTGCCACTCAACTCTCAACTTCCATAACATCTGTGTTCTTGAAAATTTACTAGGCTGTAGCATCAAAGGGACATAAAGAAAATATTGCTAGTAACAATTTTCTTTTAGTCATACCAATTTTGTTGGATGTCCTAGACAGCAGATAATGCTGGCTGACATACCATTGAGTCCTATAACAAAAAATCATGAATCTTCATTAACAGATAAAAATATGATTAGCAGTAGATACTGATAGTACCTCTGGATGCCACTGGAAAGCAGTTACAGGATAGCTGTGGGCTTGAACTGAGGAGACATAGACCTGATATAAATGAATCTCAAAAAAGAAAACATTAGAATCTTCTCATGCAAAGAAAATCAGCGAAGAGATTGAATTTAGATACAATGCCAACGTATGATTAAATAACACAATGGAGCTGTTACACTTCATACCTCATTGTTTTCATCGGCACTAGTTGTTAAGACCTCAAAGAAACTGCATAGATCCACGTTCTCTTGAAACTTCTCTGGTGATATACCATACTATTGCACAGGGGCATTCAACAGTCAATCAGCTTTTTCTTTGGATGTGTAAGAAAGCTTGTTAAAAGTAGTACACAATTAAAAACCAGAGCTATGGTTCCTAAACAAAGAAACAATGAGAGCAAAAAAAATATAAAACAAACAGGGCATGACTGTAGCATAGTACTACATCAAAATTTATTCATTCAGAAAACTATAAAGTGAATCCATTAGGGAATTAATTAAAGATATGATTATAAGCAAATTATAGTCACTATCAACTGAGTTTGATCACTAGAAACATCCCATATAGTTCAACATCTCCCGTGAGATTAGAAAATTCCCGAGACGTAGACAATTGGTGAAACAATAAAATAAAAGGTCGTACTATTCACTAAATCATTGTGTGGAAAAGACCCAGCACATGTGTAATGTACAATACACATATACAAGGACTTTCGAAAATAATTATACTTAACAACCCTTCCAAACTTGAGGCACAGCATAAGGCAGTCAATGTGTTGAAAAGAACAGCCCTGATGCGTAAAATTGCTAGAAGCACCCTTCAAAACAAGGAAAAAAATCAACTCACTAAAACTGGGACCCTGGAGGAGTTAAGATCCACCTAAATCCAACAATGACTAGGCCAGGTTATTTGGTCACAAATACTACCGCTGCCACTAAGGATGACCGGATGCCAATGGTCGAATGGCCCAGCCAGTCCAATTTAATACATTGAACATTCAAACAAAATTACATCCAATATAGTAAGATAAGTCCAAAAGAGCACTGGACCAAACTAGTAGATAGAAAGATGATCCCTTCTAATAAAAAAGTAATATACAAATATAAGATAGCTAAATTTGCAAGTTATAGAAGCTGATGGTAAACCTTGCCCCCATAGAGTGGATGACAAGGTTTAGAACTTATCATTCAAACACAAAATGATTTTAAGCAAAGAAGAAACAATAAATTACTCATCAAAAACGTAAACAATAAACATTTCCATACATTTAACCATAAAAGCCACCAATTATTTGGCACTCACATGATGATTTTGCATCACAAGACAATCTATGCTCAACTTTTTAAGCAAGTCTGGAGGAAATCTGCAGAACACAAACAATCACTTTGGATACATAACTCCATCATGGCAGCCATTAAAGCCAAGTAGAGTGAAGGCAAACAATCAGAAAAGTTTTGGATGGATCTCTGCTTAATTTGAAACAACAATACAAATTACATGAAATTACTTGTGTCCCCACTGTCAGCAATTCAATAACTTTTGTATGAGTTCACGAAAAACAAAAATAATAATTTATCATTTTGCAAACATAAGTATCATGTATCAGTCTTAGGGCCTTTTCTAGTTACTTGAGGACCAGACGATCAAGATTTAAATATTGGCATGAACAACTGCATACACTAGAAATTATAGTAAATAAAGCTAAAAAGAAGGTCAGAAGACACATATCTGAAAATGTGGGTTACTGGAGTAGATGTTAAGCTGCACCATTGGTCACTACCTGATGATTAATGACTGTTGTGTGTGTGTGTGCACAATCACAGAGGAAAGCAAACAATGAAAATGGGAGTCAGGAGCTCAGCAAGAAAACCAANTGATGATTAATGACTGTTGCGTGTGTGTGTGCACAATCACAGAGGAAAGCAAACAATGAAAATGGGAGTCAGGAGCTCAGCAAGAAAACCAAGAAGGGCCGCCATGGTCCGATGGGAAGACCGGGAAAATAAGAAAAAAAAAAAAGGTTGTTTCTTATTTATTGTCAACCAGTTTGTGGCTGGAAGTTCCAATTTTGGGCTAGGATATCTAAGCTCAAAAGTCAGTAATTTTCATTGGAAGGCTTGGGACACATAATTCCAGCCCAGGTGCTGTTCTATAATTTAAACAAGTTCAAGAGGATTTTCAGAAATCTTGGAGGATTCCAAAAAATTCTCATATCTTCATGTTTGGGGATTCATAGTGCTAATGAACTTGAAGGAACAAAGTCAAGGACACCTGATTTGAGGTACATAATCAAAAAGTGTCCAATCTGCTCCCTTCACATGTGCAGCATGGGTATACAGCCTTGAGTTTGGTACACAACAGTCCCAGTCCTCACTTAAAGTATTGTATGCATCACATATGTTGAAATTCATCCTCAATCAAAAAGTCCATCAATACAGAATGGTTTCCCATTCCCTGTACCCTTGATTACACTTACCAAGTGCATCAATGTCAACCTCATTCCAATCAAAACAATGGATTGACATGTTTCTATTCCCATCCTCATCCCTTCCAATATCATTACGATATCTCACATTCATCCTCGCTTTAATCAGAGAGTTATTTGACGAAGAAAAATCCATCGATGGATGGAAGCACAGAGACAGTTGAGGGCTAAGCTGGGTAACATTCATGGATTTAACATTTGAGGGCCCTGAACGTTTCCTTATTTTGAAGAATAGAGTGGCACAACATGCATGCAATAACCTTGATCTCATCCATCCATGGAACCAACTAATGCCATTCTTTTTAGGTAGTTATTCCTGTTCAGAGCTTAAATTTAACCTTAGACTTAACATGCTACTATTATTTGATGTAAAAAATTCATAACCTTTATTTCTTTCTTTTTCTGCCTTAAGTTAGAGCAACCCTTTTACACAATGACTGATTGTACAATCTATTGTCCTGGTATCAAAAGCTTAACATTCTGGTCCATATGATTTAGAAAGAGTGAAAGACAAAACATTGATTACCATTTTCTTATATTTATAGAATTTTAACGTGCCAATGTCCAATTTAATCACACCTGAGGCAGCAATATTTATGTTTGAAATGATTTAATGCAGGAGACTTAAAAAAATATCAAATTTCATCACTTAAAAATCAACTGTTACAGTAATTACGAGAAACCATATACCTTTGAAACGCTGTTCCTTCTATATTTATGTTGTTCATGAATTGGAGAGTAGACGCTTGATCTGCTGCACTAAATTCTTCCAGAATGTTTTTGTCCTATTATCATTAATCGTAATTTCTTAAAATCAAAACAAAGAATAATTAGAATTAACTTTAAAAAAGAAAGAATTTGAGAGACGTTATTCATAGTTATAAATGTCCCCAAAAGAGCAAAAATACACTCGATAGTTGGAACACCAAAACGGATTGATTTTAGTCACATCAACACATAAAGAAGCCATACAATACTAATAGTCATTACCCATCTAATTGAAAGTTTACCATACTTAAACTATGGTGATCTTCTACAATTTAGAGAGCTAAAACAAGACATTGCATATATACAGCTTACCTTGCTGATGATCATCGTTAGAAGTTCAAAACCTAAGCAAATGGCGAGTACAGGGAAATGGTCTCCTGCATCATTCTTCTTCAGAGCTTTCTGTACAGAATGGGTTAAGTTCATAAATAACAGTTCATCATCAGAGGGGAGGTCATTGTCAACTATAAACCAGTGTATAACCATCACTGATATACAGATTGAAAACTCACTTACAACTAACATGCATCTCCAGCCCTTGCTCTTTTTTAAACCCAAATTTAAATTTAGGTAAAAAAATCCTAAAAACCTTTGCCAATGCAAAATACTCATTCTCATACCATATCATGGAAGACTCAAATTTTTACACAAATCAATGAAGACTCAAACTTTTACTAAAATCACCAAGTTTTTAAAAATCTAATAGTCATATTCTATCCTCCTTTAAATTTAGATTTGTCCATTGGAGTGCTTTGTATCAATTAAACTTTTTATTTAAATGTTGACTAAAATTTGAGGTTGAAGATGCTAACTTTTACTGAATTTGTTTCAGCCGCAAATATGCACAAATTTACAACCTCAATATATGTTATCCATTGCTAATTTTTGTCCAAAAATAAAAAATAAAAAAATTTTCCAGTTACCTTGAAAATTGCCTCAACAACCTGAAAGTAGAGCCCACTTTTAGCCCACCCGCCAGTGAACAGGACACCATTCACAAGATTGAGCTTCTGTAATACAACTATAATCTGTTACCAATTGACATGATCAAGGATGCAAAATATATTCTCTTATCAACCCAAACTTTACTTGGAAACATAATTTTTCTAAATAAATTGTCGATTACTTTGTAAAGAATCTCTGGAGGCTCGTTGTAGATAAGAGGAATCACCCTAGCACCGGCCGATTCGACGAACTTCACATAGGATGCCGCGATATACGACGCGTTGGTCGCATTGTTGAGTCGACCGGAGGCGCCATCGCCAGGATGGCTCACAATTCCGATGACCGGACGGTAATTGAGCTTCGGGTCAGGTGCGGGACAACTCGGAGCGGACACAGTGGGTAAGAGAATTGTCGATTGAGCCTTTGCGGAAGTGAGTTCCCTAGAGAGAGCTATTAAGAAAGGGATCCAGAGGTAATTCAACATATCAGAAGAGGAGGAGAGAGAAGATGGGGTGGAGGGTGGGGGAGAGGGAGTGGACGGAGAGTCAGTGAGATTGGTGGTGATTTTAGAGGAGGGGAGAGAAGGTGGTCGTGGTGGTGGTGACATCGGTGGGGATTGACGTGAATTTGGAGTTGGGGAGGGGGAGGAGAGAGATTGGGGTTGGGGTGGTCATCAGAGGGAGGTGGATATGGTGTTTTGACATGGGAGTGGTGAGAGATAGAGAGAGAGAGAGAGAGGGGGGGGTTTGAAATGAGGGTGGCCGACGCCGGCTGTGTGCGAGTCCGTACAGTCTGGAGAATTCGGATTGACGACGAAGTTTGAAGAAGGGACGAGTTTGATTTGAAGTCTGACGTAAGTATTTGTTATTGATTGTTCAACCATGAGAACTAATGGCTGACTTTTCGTCTGTGGGAACAACTGATATGAATGAAGCCCGCTTAAGTTAATTAGGTGGATGTACGCGTCCGTGCACGCCAATTATTTTGACTGTTAGTAAATTAAGTACGCCACAATTGTCGACCAAGAAGATTATACACTTAGGGAGCCAGAGTAGAATAGAAAATTCTTGAATCGAAACGGGACGAGAATATTTATTTATTTAATTAATTAATCAATTTATATTTATCCTCAACACCTACCATAATACCCAGTAATAGGCTCCATTTTTTTATTATTCAAGTTGTATTTGTCGTGCAGTACGTATCAAATGATTTTGGGTAATATTATTGAAACTTAATTTACTGTGATTTTTGGATTTATTATAGATTCTATCAAACATTAGAATTTAGTGTTGATCTAATAATTCCTATGAAGTCACATCATTATGTCAAAAAATTAGGTCAAAGTTTGAAGTCCAAATAGTATTACTCAATAATTTTTATTAACAATAATGCTATATTGATCAAATTTTAAGATTAAATTTAGATCTTAAATGACATGATAATATATTATTTTAAATTTTTATTGGGGCCCAAATAATATGACACTAAATAAAGAAGTCCAAGATAACTGTCATGTTATTAATTTTATTGAAAATATCCAGACTCATCCTTTTCTATCTAACATTTATTAATTTTTAGTGTCATTCCGAATTTTTTTTTCTTGTAGCATGACTTGAATTTTCTATCAACTTGAACATACATAATTTATATTCAAAAGTATATGAGTAATTAATTCTTCTTAGAAAAATCTCAAAAAACTTATATTTATCAACAATGGCTAATGCATGTCAACCCAGTGAGTGATCCAATCATAAAAGTTATCTCAAGAACTAAAATTGACTATTATGTTATAGAAAAATTTTATCATTTGAGAGAAAGAGATACAATTGATAGATTGTCCTTAGGTATCAAATATTTTCCTAATAAAATATATAAAATATTTAGGAGAAAGTGTCTCAAAAAACAAAGAACCCTCAATAAGAAATCTCTTTCAAAGGCTATCTCAAGTTACGTACAACACCTACAGAGAGAGGGTGTGCAATATTTGGTCATTGTAGGACTGCATAGATATCCAATGTTTGAAGAGTTTCATCAGCATTTCTGGCGGTAATCTTACTTTTGCTTAATGTATATACCTTTATTTGAAAATGTATCATTGATTTACACCTCAACAAAATATTTGTGTATGTGTAGGTGAGAGAGAGAGAGAGAGAGAGATCAGAGAAAGAGAGCTGAATTGGCTTGAGGTGTAAGATATGTAGTCCAAAACTTGTGATGATCAATCATACCCTAAAAATATTATTACATATGCATTCTTACTAAACTTTTAATGATCAAGACTTTTATTACTAACAATAGATGAATACTAATCAAAATGTAATGCAAGCCTTCGGCTCGGGCCTGTCCAAATTGCAAGTCTAAAAGGTCCGAGAAGTTAGAATATTTGAGCATTTGATAAGACCCAAAAACTTGGCCAACAAACTTCTCACCTGTTTTATTATGAGTTGGAGTTATGAAACTCCAAGAATTGTACAATAGTCATACTTCCTCACTTGGCGATAACTCCCAATAATTACCATTGTATTTTGGGATTAAATAGTCAATGTATGTGTAACTGTCTAATAAAACAATTAAAAAATAAATAAATTAGACCATTTTTCTTTATATGGATATGGTTATATATTACATAATGATTATTGAATTTTATGGGTTTCACTTGTTCTCTTGTTAGTGGACGGTTACACAAAGTGTCTGTTGATGTGGGATAACTGTTATGCTCCAGAATTTTCTCGTATTTTGCATTGTATGAACTGAATTGCATAAGGTTCAAAAAAAAAATGAATTGTATTGCATTTAGAAACTGTAACGTTTAACTTCAGTATGTAATTAATAGATGAATGCCTACTATTTCTTTAACCAATAGGTTACTAAAAGATGTTATTATTGTCTTTTTATCTTTTTAAGGATAGTATTATTAATTAATTTTTTTTGACAATTATTGACATTCGAAAGTAGTATATATAATATTAGATCTATTCAAATATTTGGATTTTGTGAATTTGGATATGAACTATGTACCTACAAACATATACAAACATATGATGCAATTTGGTGATTATTTAATAAAATTGAGTAAAAATTTATGTGTTAAATGTTAAAATAATCTACAATCAACTTATTCAGATTAGAATTGATATCTATTGTAATGGATCCATATATGCACTGTGAAAAATAAAATTTGTTAGACAATTAAATCGGATTCAGATCACATTGTTCAAATCGTATTTGGATTGAATTTATATTGTTTGGAAATAATATAACCATCTCACCTCATTTACTCATCTTACTTCAAACTATTAAGTTCACTCATCTATATCTACCAGACTAGTTACTAAACTCACCCCATCTATATTTACTAATTAAAAATTAAATTCATTCAATTTTATTTCAACCTACTATATAGGCAATGATCATGAATTTATTTTGGTATATTATTTTGGTGCAAAAAAATTTCAGAAGTAGAATAAAAATTAATTAAAAAGATATTAATTATTTTTAAAATATTAATCGAAATATATCAAAATATCTTAAAACACTTCAAAATATTTCAAAGATATTGGTAAAAATTTATCAAAATATCTTAAAACACCTCGAAATAATATAGATAATCCCAGAACATTGAAATTTCGCTTAAATTATTATTTTTGTTTTGGTTTCTTTAACATATATTTAATAGTTTAATTAAATAGGTATAAATGAGGTAAACTTAGTAACTAATGAGGTAAGTATAGATAGGGGTGTCCATGGGTGGGGTTATCCACGGGGGTCCCATTACCCAACCTAAAAAAATAAGTTCGAAACCTGATAGTTAGTCGGCTTAAACTCGAATTCAATATTCTTAAAAAGAGNTTTTGGGGACAACTGATATGAATGAAGCCCGCTTAAGTTAATTAGGTGGATGTTCGCGTCCGTGCACGCCAATTATTTTGACTGTTAATAAATTAAGTACGCCACAATCGTCGACCAAGAAGATTATACACTTAGGGAGCTAGAGTCAAATAGAAAATTCTTGAATCGAAACGGGACGAGAATATTTATTTATTTAATTAATTAATCAATTTATATTTATCCTCAACACCTACCATAATACCCAGTAATAGGCTCCATTTTTTTATTATTCAAGTTGTATTTGTCTTCCAGTACGTATCAAATAATTTTGAGTAATATTATTGAGATTTAATTTATTGTGATTTTTGGATTTATTAAAGATTCTATCAAACATTAGAATTTAGTGTTAATCCAATAATTCTTATGAAGTCACATCATTATGTCAACAAATTAGGTCAAATTTTTAAGTCCAAATAGTATTACTCAATAATTTTTATTAACAATAATTTTATATTGACCAAATTTTAAGATTAAATTTAGATCTTAAATGACATGATAATATATTATTTTAAGTTTTTATTGGGGCTCAAATAATATGACACCAAATAAAGAAGCCCAAATAACTGTCATGTTATTAATTTTATTGAAAATATCCAGACTCATCCTTTTCTATCTAACATTTATTAATTTTTAGTGTCATTCCGAATTTTTTTTTTCTTGTAGCATGACTTGAATTTTCTATCAACTTGAACATACATAATTTATATTCAAAAGTATATGAGTAATTAATTCTTCTTAGAAAAATCTCAAAAAACTTATATTTATCAACAATGGCTAATGCATGTCAACCCATTGAGTGATCCAATCATAAAAGTTATCTCAAGAACTAAAATTGACTATTATGTTATAGAAAAATTTTATCATTTGAGAGAAAGAGATACAATTGATAGATTGTCCTTAGGTATCAAATATTTTCCTAATAAAATATATAAAATATTTAGGAGAAAGTGTCTCAAAAAACAAAGAACCCTCAATAAGAAATCTCTTTCAAAGGCTATCTCAAGTTAAGTATTCACTTGTTCACTTATTTTTTTTTTATTAAATAATAATACCACGTGACAGTAATGACGTAATATAACCATTACATAAAATTTTTTTCCCACAAAACTTGAAATAATAATATTAATTAGAGTGAATTTACTGACTTAATCCATCACAATTATTGAATTGGTCGTAAGTCTCAATAAATATTAAAACTCACTGTCAATTTAATGATTATGAATGACAAAATTCACAAATTAGATCAATAAATTAGAGAAAAATTTAGAGGTTAGTCCCCCTTTGTAGACTTATTGTTGATAAGTTCTTCAAGAAAACTTGTTTAATATTAAATCTATTTTGATCTCTGTTATCCAAAATATCCTTAGTAGTTATGTTTAATTAAAACAAATTTAAAAACTAATAACTTTTAAATTTTAGGAGTTTGACTAACATTAAAATTCTTTTTCTTATATCTATATATAGAATATGACTATTTATTTTTCCCTCTTATATATATATATATACTAATAATTATCCGTGCTTAAAAACACTATATAACAAATAAAAAATCGCAAATAAATGTCCATCCTTCCCAACCTAATCTTTGTTTCTTCCTTGAACTTAGATGACTCAGCTGTTAATTATTCCTCAAATCAATGACACCCAGATTTCTTACTTAGTACATAATTAAATCAAAAAACATATAATAAACCAACTGCAATAATNTTCCAGTACGTATCAAATAATTTTGAGTAATATTATTGAGATTTAATTTATTGTGATTTTTGGATTTATTAAAGATTCTATCAAACATTAGAATTTAGTGTTAATCCAATAATTCTTATGAAGTCACATCATTATGTCAACAAATTAGGTCAAATTTTTAAGTCCAAATAGTATTACTCAATAATTTTTATTAACAATAATTTTATATTGACCAAATTTTAAGATTAAATTTAGATCTTAAATGACATGATAATATATTATTTTAAGTTTTTATTGGGGCTCAAATAATATGACACCAAATAAAGAAGCCCAAATAACTGTCATGTTATTAATTTTATTGAAAATATCCAGACTCATCCTTTTCTATCTAACATTTATTAATTTTTAGTGTCATTCCGAATTTTTTTTTTCTTGTAGCATGACTTGAATTTTCTATCAACTTGAACATACATAATTTATATTCAAAAGTATATGAGTAATTAATTCTTCTTAGAAAAATCTCAAAAAACTTATATTTATCAACAATGGCTAATGCATGTCAACCCATTGAGTGATCCAATCATAAAAGTTATCTCAAGAACTAAAATTGACTATTATGTTATAGAAAAATTTTATCATTTGAGAGAAAGAGATACAATTGATAGATTGTCCTTAGGTATCAAATATTTTCCTAATAAAATATATAAAATATTTAGGAGAAAGTGTCTCAAAAAACAAAGAACCCTCAATAAGAAATCTCTTTCAAAGGCTATCTCAAGTTAAGTATTCACTTGTTCACTTATTTTTTTTTTATTAAATAATAATACCACGTGACAGTAATGACGTAATATAACCATTACATAAAATTTTTTTCCCACAAAACTTGAAATAATAATATTAATTAGAGTGAATTTACTGACTTAATCCATCACAATTATTGAATTGGTCGTAAGTCTCAATAAATATTAAAACTCACTGTCAATTTAATGATTATGAATGACAAAATTCACAAATTAGATCAATAAATTAGAGAAAAATTTAGAGGTTAGTCCCCCTTTGTAGACTTATTGTTGATAAGTTCTTCAAGAAAACTTGTTTAATATTAAATCTATTTTGATCTCTGTTATCCAAAATATCCTTAGTAGTTATGTTTAATTAAAACAAATTTAAAAACTAATAACTTTTAAATTTTAGGAGTTTGACTAACATTAAAATTCTTTTTCTTATATCTATATATAGAATATGACTATTTATTTTTCCCTCTTATATATATATATATACTAATAATTATCCGTGCTTAAAAACACTATATAACAAATAAAAAATCGCAAATAAATGTCCATCCTTCCCAACCTAATCTTTGTTTCTTCCTTGAACTTAGATGACTCAGCTGTTAATTATTCCTCAAATCAATGACACCCAGATTTCTTACTTAGTACATAATTAAATCAAAAAACATATAATAAACCAACTGCAATAATCATAAAATTTTCAAAGCCACAAAATTCACAGTCATACATTCCTAATTATGATATTTACCTAATATTTTATATCCGAATCTTATGTGAGATAACTTGTTTGTAGAATGAAAGCACCACGTGAAATTAGAATAAAAATAAATAATAGCTTTACATAATTTGAATCCAATAAAAACAACTATTGGATTGTAGTCTCTCTTTCGCAAAATGTGCTTCTATTGACTTTGAAGAGAAAATCAAGCTCATGTTTGTATAGATAAGGAAATAAGAGATGCTTGGTCTGTCTACTAACAATGTAATCTTTCACTCTACATATCTACACTAAGATATGCAGATAGTAACTAACAAATCTATAATCAAAGAACAACTATCCAAAACAATTGTCAAAGCAATTAAGAGATCAATATAGTAATGTATTCTAACCAATTCAATCCATGGTTCTCTCCTATATCAAGCAAAACACGGCATCTACAGCAGCAAAATCACTTCAAGGTCGTCTTCTCTTCATCAAAGCATTTCCAGATCCTCAGGCATCTTCTCGAACCTTCGCTCCGCCCTTCATTTGATTCATTGTTGATTCCATTTTGCTTTTGGGTTTCGCCGGTTGGCTTTCCAACCCTGACTTAATTTTGTCTCTTAGTTCGTGATCAGTCGGTTCCTTCATTTCCATATCATAATTCCTCTGCTTCTGCTTTTCAAATTCGAATTCCAACTGCTGACATAATTCCACGGCTTGTTTCGTCATCCGGGTAAGACGAACTTTCAGGAGATTGAGCTCAGTCTCAAGCTCACCTAATAATTTCAAGGCTTTTATTCTTCATCCAACACCATATTAGAGATTGTTCGTACCTGGAGGCACCATATAAAACAAAAAAAAACGCAATAACCCAAGTGAATAAGGACTGGTGAAATGAACAGTGGCGTGAAGTTGATTGTGACGTTGCTAAGTGAATGAGGACAAAATAATATAGTTGAACTAAAGGGGGATCCATTGACATTGCTTATCTGATTAAAACATCAACAATTGCACAAATACCTTAGTTTGTGACCCAAAGAGTAATTAACATAAAGAAACAAAACAATGAATATGGTTCATTGAAGTAAAAGGTCTGCATATGCTANAAGTAGCAACAATTGCACAAATACCTTGGTTTGTGACCCAAAGAGTAATTAACATAAAGAAACAAAACAATGAATATGTTTCATTGAAGCAAAAGGTTTGCATATGCTATTGTAAGTATCAAACTTTTCTCCACCCCACTCTGTTTTGTTCTATCTAATTAGTTCTACCCGCATATAAGTTTCACATTGCAATGCAAGAACAAAAAAGAGAACAAAAAATCGAAAAGATCAACAACTGAAACACAAATACATCTCACAACCATGATTTTAGTAATCAAGAACATAGTTTTCAAGCCTACATTCATATTAATTGACAAAAGTGAGTTCATTTGTCCTTCCTTGAACCACATAAGCAATTGGTAGTGCCTCAAATGCAGCAATCTACCAAAAACTTATACAAAAACAGAAATGAACCCATGAATATAAANGCAGAAGTGAGTTCATTTGTCCTTAGTTGAACCACATAAGCAATTGGTAGTGCCTCAAATGCAGCAACGATAGACAATCTACCAAAAACTTATACAAAAACATAAATGAACCCATCAATATAAAAAGCATGAACAACTCATACAACCCAACAATTGAATGTCAAAATCATCATTTTTTTTCAATTTCTTAGCAACCAAATATTGACATTGTCATAGTAACACTTTATTACACCAAATCATAACTTACCATCCATCAATTATGAACCAAAAAAAAAAAATCTTCAAGCAATATCGTGCAAATTGGATTCCCAATACCACATGCGCTACAACAGTCAAACCTAAAATGCCAAACTGCATTGAAATGCATTAAAATTGTATCGTTGCATAATTAAAAATGCAATTATACTGGTAGGTGTGTCCCTAACAATGATCACAACAAGATTGAATGTAAGCAAAAAAAATCCATTGGAGTCGCATATAAAAAGAAAAGGCTGAATAAAAATCATGCTAATTATTCTGTATATGTAAGGATAATACTGCTACAAAAGAGACACATTGGGCTCGTTTGGTTACCGTATTAGAAATGGATGGATTAGATAGAGTAATCCAGTCTAATACAATACGGAAGGACAAAAGACAAGATTAAATAAGGTATTAGAATAATACGTAATTTTATCTAGTGTTTGACAATACACAACATAAACGTTGGATAGTAGTTATTTAATCTAATCAGTTGTTTGATTAGGAAATTATTTCATCATATTAATATTGAATTAACAAAAATATCATTAATCAGTGTTTGTTATATTGATAACAACTTGATTTTATTAGTTAGGGTGTTATAACAGTATTTGTGTAGAATAATACATTTGAGTTGGATTATAATACCATATCTTTTGGTGGTATTAAAATACCTCCATAATACAGGTCTATCATATAAAAAATATACGATTAATATACGTTTTTAAAATTAATACGGTATCAAATTTACTTACCAAACAAAGTATTAAGCTCGATTAAATAAAAAATAATACAATCCAATATTTAATCCCTTCATAATACGTCTACCAAACGAGCCCATTAGGTATAAAAGAATCAAAAAAAGCTCCTAACCTTCATTATCTTTATATCATGCAAGGTAACCCTACCAAAAAACATACTTGTTCAACCAAATTTCCAATTTAAAACCATAAAGCCATTTAAATGACTTCAATACAAACAAATAGAATTGCAATGTCAGCAAAAAAAATTACTGCTAGATCAAAAATCCAATTCATCATATACCCTAAAATTACCGAGATCCATCAAATGGGTTGGCACTGAGAGGTGAATAACTTTTTAAAAAGGAAATCCACATATTTTCTTGATAGCAAAATCAAAAACTCAATTCTTAAAACCACCCAGAATTAAAAACTCATAGGCTATGTTTGTCAAAGTTAAAAATTGAGCTTGTATTTTCTTTTCCAGAAGCAAACCAACAAACACTTTGAAATCATACATACAAAAGGGATGGAGGTGACGTGGGCAATGGTTGTGTCATGTGTGGTGGTGATGGCTATGCATATATGCGGTGGGCGATGGATAGGGTTGCTGATTTGGGTGTGGGTGGCTGTGGTCTGCTAGCAACTGGTAAAGAGAGAGAGAAATGAGAGAGAGACTGATACCAGGATGGTGCTATGGCGGTGGCGCTGTGGCAACTGAGAGAGATGAATAGGTATGGGATAGATGTATTTCGGGTGCAATATAGAGTTTGAGAGATAGACCGAGAGACATAATAGGAATAGGAGAAAGACAACAGCGAGATGCATAGGGCTTAGAGAAAATATGTAGGAGGAGATGGTAGTCGTTTACATAGCATGGAAGGAGAGAGAGGAAGATTTGAGGGTAAGATATTAGGACATGAATTGGGGATTGCGTCTGATATAAATAGACATTGCATATAGAGGAGAGAGAGAGAGGCGTGAGTCAGGAAATGTTGTTGGGTAGGAAAACAAAATTTAGTACTCACTGTAGACCATTAGATCAAAATTTTTGAGATGGTTTAAATCGTCTTTTATGTTGGGATTACGTTGTCCGTTGAATGTGTTTATGTTTTATCTCAAAATGATCTGGACCTCTTTTTTGTCTTCAAAATTCTAACTCAGTTCTACTTTATTATGTAGATACATTAACATTAAAAAAAATTATTAACATTTAAACACAAAAAATAGTATCATTCAAATACAAAAAATAGTACCATTTAAATATTAAAAAAGTAGTAACATTTATAGACAAAAAAAATAATAACATTCAAAAATAAAAAAATAATAACATTGAATATTAATATTTTAAAAAATAACAGTAGTAACATAAACAGTAACATACCCAAACAAAACAATAATATGCTCATAAAAATAGTAACATGAATAATAATATATATATATATATATATATATATATATATATATATATATAGAGAGAGAGAGAGAGAGAGAGAGAAAGAGAGTGAGTATCACTTGTTCTTTGAATTTAAATTTCAAATTTATGTAAAAAAATCTATTGACACATATTTTATTAATAGTGAATTAGGGGATAATAATTCTCAAGTTAGGAAACTAATTTAAAGTTTGTTTCAAGGAAGAGTATTTTGGAGGTTTAGAAAAATAGTAAACTTAACTACGTATTAGTAAGATTAAAAGCAGACTTATCTCCAAATAAGTTTCCTTAACAAACGAAACTTGTTATAAATCTATTATAATTCAACCCAATTTTCCCTAAATTAAATCCTAGCATTGTTCTAATTGAAAAGGGTGAAGATGGAGAAAATCCATTCTAAAAATCAAAATAAGCCAACCCACAACCCACAAAAAATTGAATTGGACCTAACTCCTTTTGAGCTCAGCCCAAGTCAGATATGCTTATACATTTCAAGCATTTTTATTGATTTTTGATCTAAAATTAAGGGTGTTAAAACATGGAACGAGTGATTACCACGATATGAAATTAGAGAATTTTGATATATATTAATCCACCTGTTCTATAAACGAATGAACACGACATGATACAATTAATAAACGAATCACGTTTGGATAAAATTAATGAAAAGAAATACACAATATAACTTATTTATATATCAATTATACACGATTCATGTATGATACAAATTCGATATAATACAACTCGTTATATGAGAATTAATAAACGAATCGAGTATATTATGTTAAGACATGAACCAACTTCACCATATCGGTTTACTTGAAATGTAATAGAGTCAAGTCATTAGGGATTTTTTCCTAGTGAATACTCTAATCTTCGTATGGATGACTTGCCTTTAATTGAATTGAAAACATATTAGTTAAGGTGCACTTAATCTGGTCTAGACAACTGTCGAATTAAAAAAAGAAAAAAAGAAATGTAATATGAGGTCAAGAGGATTTTTTGGCTAGGTGACGCCACGACAATCCTTTAAACCCCAAATATCATGGGAACGGCTCCTCTATGGTAAGGGATCAACTGCATAACACGTGGTTAAGTGGAACGACGTCGTTTTACGACATTTTTTTTTTTTTTTGGAAAATCGTAGACCAAAACGACGCCGTTTTTGGTACACCAAACCAGACCCAACTTCGTTTAAAAAAACCCCCCAAAATGAACCAAAACCCTAAACAAAGATTCTGCTCTGCAACCCTAACACCAAGATCAGCAACTTCCACACCAACATCAAGTATTCTTCATGGGTTCTTTGATTGTTCAGTTCGTGTGTGTGTGTGTGTGTGTGTATTGATCGTAGTTCAATTCGTGTATTCAACTGCCCCTGATCAATTGGCTAGTATAGTAGAGATGTTTGATTGTGACGCTTGAATCAGTTGGCAAGTTTGATTGTGATGCTTGAATATAGCAGAGATGCTTGAAAATGCCTTCAAAATTTTTTCTACACTTTTGTGGTTAGCTTGGGTAGTCCTCCATCTGCATTATCTCGTTCATGTTCTCTATCAATTAATGCTACCTCTAGTACTATTAGACGATGAATGAGTTTGGTTTACAAATAACTTCAGAGGCATGTATTATAACTAAGTGCACACATTTGGAATGTTCAATTAATTTGAATAAGTTGCTAAAATCATTCCACAAATCGAACAACAGATGGAAATTAAAACAGATATTCAAGATTTTATATAATGTCAGATTTAGTACAAGATTCAAACTATTAAATTATATATCTTTAGCCTGCTACATTGTTTGAACCATCTTGGTGCTTGTATCTTTGGTATCAGATATATCTTTACTACTGAATTTAACACTTGATCCTGGATAGGATCATGGTGTATGTAGTGGTCATGCTGGTTTGTGTTGCTGAATTGTAAAAACTGGGATGGTATGGAACACTGGATCAGTTCTATAAGGAGGAGGTTGTTTTGATAGAATGAGGAATGACTGTTTGGTAGTCTGTTTTGTCTGTGTAGTGCTGAGGATACTAAGATGGAATGAAGTTCAGAGGGTGCTAGGCTGATACTGGTCTGTTGATTTTGGACTTGGGCTTATGTTGATGACTGGGTAGTTGGAATGTGGAAAAGTTATATGGTTTGCATCCTTTTAAAGGATTAAAGCCAACTCTTGGTAAAGCAGATGTGTTGGAGTGAGTAATTGGTTTTCTACACTCTTTGCATTAGATTCAACTCAAGGATGATGTGTATAGAAGGAAGGTGCTGAGCAGGTTCTGTCTGCTGTGGTTGGATGATACTTTCATGTCTGCACTGGACTGATATTCTGTTTTGCATTGGACTGCATTTATCTCTGCAGTTTCTTCTAAGGAGTTGGTTTGCTGTTATGTGTTGGCCTAGAATTTCTGAATCAGGTTCCAGGTAGGAGCTTAGGTGTAGGATTAGAACACAGTTGCTGTACAGAATTTTTGATGACAGAATTAGTAACAAATTTTCTACTTTTTGTGTACAGTTTACTATTTTATATGGCCTATGAATCATGATTTAAGAGAATATCAAACTGTACGTTATGATTTTTTTATAATGTCCATTCATTCTGGCTTGTTGCACTTTGAATGTTTATATGCTTCATGTTTGATCAGGCTTGATCATTCACATCATGATCTATTTATATGCTTTATGCTCCCAACATCAAAATGCCAGAAGTTGATTTGTTGTTGTATTTGTTGAAATACCGCAATTGATTTGCAATATTCTGTGTATGTCCAACAACTTTCATCCATTACCTGATAGTTGATTCAAGCAATTCTACTTGGTTTAAGAATGACATTTTCAAGCACGGCAACAAACAACGAAGAGTTAACATATCGCAATAGCACTTGCCCCATTTATAGCAAAAGAGCGATTATCAAAGTTTTTGAATCTAAAAAAAATATTGGGAAGCTATATTGCAGATGTCCAAACGATTCCAGTCACTTTTTTAAGTGGATGACTCCTCTTACTCTCCCCTCTTCGAAAAGTACAAATAAAATGATGGATGTATGACGAATTGAAGATAATGTACGACGTGTTGAGGCTAAAGGAAGATCAATGAATCAAATATATTTGTAGTCACATTACTAGTGGTGATTCTTATATTTGTGATTTTAGTGAAATATAGCTGTAAGAGCAATGGTGTAGTGTTGAAACTTGTGTTGTGAATGAATTTGTGCGTTTAATTGAATGAAATTGAGTTTTGTATATTGTTGTGACTTGGAAGATCATATTCATAAAAAAAAGATCACATTCATTAAAAAGATCATATTCATAAAAAAAAGATTATATTCATTAAAAAAATCACATTCATTAGATCACATTCATAAAAAAAGATTACATTCATTAAAAATATCATCTTCATAAAAAAAAGATCACATTCATTAAAAATATAACAAGCATCCTTACAACTGCTAGTAGTCTCATTAAAAATAAATAGTTCGCAACAAAATGATCCAACTACTAGCCTCCATATGACTCCAAGCGTCCTTTTAACTACTGATCCTCTAAACATCTTTAAAAGTTGAATTCCCCATTCATGAAAAATGATTCAATATCATTTAAAGAATGCATATATGTTGAATCAGTCAGAGTACTCTACATTAATGAGAAGGAGTTAGACAAAGAAACTTGATACATATGTAAAACAATAAGATTAACAATAAGGTAACATACCATAACACTTTGTACACTATTTGAAACTTGAGAAGACATTGAATGACCATATGTTGATGTACATGGGTGACTAAAACCATGTACCTGGAATACAAAAATATTTACAATTATGTTTATAAAAATATAAAGTGAATAAAAATATGAAATGAATTTATATGATACCGTAGACATATGTGATGGTTGAGAAACTCCCTTTTTTCTCTTTGTTGTTTTCTCATGCCAAGATTTTAGTCGACCCCAACCCTTATAACCAACTTTTTTTCTTTTTAAACCTTTAACTTGGAGAAGGTCTGAGTCAACATTTCCTATTCCACTTGGGTCAACATTTTCATGGATTGGGTCAACATTTTCATGGATTGAAACATCGCCACCATCACCAATTGATGCATACATACTATCAACTTGTTTGAAAAATTCCTCAACACCACGTGACACCAAATTAATATGCAGGTTGAAAACTAGATCATCGTGCAGCTAGTTGTACCATTCTAGGACAAAGCTGCATGTAACGTGACGCCACCATTAACTTGGGATTCTCTTCATTTGACATTAAAATAGGGGTTGTCCTATAACTCTTTCTTGCATCTCGTCTCCATCTCTTACATATGTATTGCTCAGAAATTTGCTTAATATTCATCATGTCCAAGACTTTAAGTGCATGACCACATAATATTTCCTCCATTTCAAACTTCTAACAACTACAATTAACTATCTCCTCATTAGCCTTAACCAAGACCTAAGACTCTCTATATTCATCATATAATCGAACCACAAATTGATGCCACCCATTCAACACATCACATGGTGTCGCAAAAGCACATTGAAAGATATCATACTCCTCTTGGAACAACTCAAACATAGTAGAAGTGTACATTTGTCCTTCTTGCATAGTAGAATTGGGAGCTTTTTTTAACTTCAATCTAGGTAATTTTTGCCTAGCTTGGTATTCTGAGTCTGACTTCTTTTACCGCTTATCATTCACAACTCTTTTAAAATGCACAAAGAATTAAACAATGTCATAATCTGGCTTTAAATACTTCCGTAAGGCTGCATTCAAGCTCTTACTTAGTTGGATGCTTCTCATTCCTCCAGTGAAAGTCCTCTTCATATGCACATGCCCCCATTTCTCTCGCAATGTCCAAGTGAATTTTATCAACATATTATCATGCAAATTATACTCTGCAAGCAACGATTCTCAAGTCTCAAATAATTCATGCTCTTCCTCATATCCATACACACACTCTTTAAATCGAGCAGGATATTATGAACCATCCTTATATATGTTTTCCAAATGTTTCAAAACATTCTGGTAAAGGTGTCAAGTACATAACTCATGGTATGTCTCTGGCATCACTATAGAAATAGCCTTAGTCATCGCTTGATCTTGGTCCGTGAAGATGGTAATAGGATATTTTTCAGACATAGCTTGTAGGAATATCTCAAACAACCACTGAAATGATGTTGTCATTTCATCATACAATAATGCAACTCCAAATAAGAAATGATTGAAACCAGTAAAACAAGCAAATGGTCGATACTCCTTGTTCGTTCTGAAAGTAGTGTCAAATGAGACAATATCTCCAAAGTTGCCATAGTTAATAATTATCACTGGATCGGCCTAAAAAATATTAGTATTATACTCCTCCGCATCCAATTGCACTCCATAATAGAATGATGGATTTTTAGCTATTTTCGCTTGAAAATACTTCAACAAACTACCCGCCTCACCATACCTCAAGTCTCGTTGCCTCCTCTCACGGAAGTAATTATTTTAGTCTTGACTAGTAAAACCAAGACTTTCCTTTCCTCCAAACTAAGTACTTAAAAGTTTATAGGAAGTCTTTAGTGACAATTTACAATTCGTTGTCATATCAATATTAATGTTTTGTGCTCCAGTAACCTTCCGTTGAGATGACATCATATGCATACATTCAACAAAGTGCAAAAGATGGTTGTGGTTGTCGTCCCACTTTACCACAACAAATTTACCAATTTCTCTATTAAGAGATATGCACGTATGAGCTTGACAATTTTTTCGTGTCTCTGCTCAAGGCTTCTTTATTTGCCACTCTCTTTTATTACGAACACTTTGACCTTGTTTACAATAAACATATTTTCTGTAAATGACAATGCCATCTTTCAAACTTTTATTTTGAAAATCTTTTCTCACGCTAAATCCCACAAATTCTCCATAACTATTGTAAAACGCATAAGCATCTTCCTCCGCATCAAATTGCATACCAATATGAGGTATATTCTCAGTCGTATTAACTCGCAAATCATCCATCATAGTATCCTACAATAAAAAATTTAATTGAATAAGATTGTCTGTTGTGAATGAAACACATACTATATGTATGAAATTCAAAAAAAAACAAAAATCAAACTACCAGTACAACATTCAAATGCAGAATATAAACTCCCAGCATTCACATTAACTCCCAACATTCACATTGACTCCCAGAAATGCAGAATATAAACATTCTTTTAAATATAATTTGTCATTAATTAACTCAGTAGTCATTAAATTTAAAGGCACATGACATAATCCATCTGGAAAAATGCTTGACTACTTTAAAGATAAATTTGTAGGCAAGCATAACTTTGGCATAAAATACACACCCAATACATTCAAATGAAATTTTTATAGGAATACAATGAATATGAGCAAAAATATGAGTTGTACACATATTTATGATGCAGTTGATTGGACTAAACAACAAACAACAAAGAAAGCTTCAACACAAAGGTAATTTAACCAAAACCTTACTCTCTTATTTCGCCAAGGCCCAACTCTATTCTCTGTCCAAGTACACCTCTAAGAAAGCTTCAACACAGACAGAAACTCTCGGAACTGGAAACCGTAGCATCAAGTACCTCAAGGCCCAACTCCTCAAATGCTTCAAGTTTTCATTATGCTTAGTTCGACCGAGTTGAGGAAAAAGAAGGTGGGAGAAGCAGAAAGCGGGGAAAAAGGGAGAATGCAGATCTTGAATTTGAAGGATCAAAACCACATCGTTTTGGTAAGGGTGAATAAAAAAAAATTTGAAAAATTAAGTGAAACGTTGCCGTTCTACTTAACCGCATGTCATGCAGTTGATTTTTGACTTGAAATTAAGGATGTTAAAATATGGAACGAGTGATTACCACGATATGAAATTAGAGAATTTTGATATATATTAATCCACCTGTTCCATAAATGAACGACCACGACACGATACAATTAATAAACGAATCACGTTTGGATAAAGTTAATGAAAAGAAATACACGATATAACTTATTTATGTATTTATTATATACGATTCATGTATGATATGAATTCGATATAATACGACTCGTTATACGTAAATTAATAAACGAATCGAGTATATTATGTTAAAACACGAACCAACTTCACCATATCGGTCTACTTGAAATGTAATATTGAGTTAGGTCATTAGGGATTTTTTCGTAGTGAATACTCTAATCTTGTTATGGATGACTTGTTTTTGATTGAATTGAAAACATATTAGTTAAGATGTACGTAATCTGGTCCAGACATATGTTGAATTAAAAAAAAAAGAAATGTAATATGAGGTAAGGAGGTTTTTTTTGGCTGGCGACGCCACTGCAATCCCTTAAACCCCAAATATCCTTCAAGCTCCAAACCACAAAACCCTTCTTTCTCTGCATTTCAATGGCCATTCCTATGTAACAACACCACCACTTCTCTGAACTTCAAAGCTCCAACAAACAAAACCCATGGTTTTCCTCAGAACCCTCCGTTCTTACAATTTATACACTCTCCTCAAACTCCAAAACCCTTCTCAATTACCCCATACCTATCTACATACCCCTTTCATACCAACTCATCCAATTATTTCGATTTCCCCTCGATCTTTACTACTTTCGTCAATTTTTCAAAGACCCATTTCGCTTTTTGCTCGGTTCGAACAGAAAGTGGACGCTGATTTGATTGATTCAGAATATGTGAAAGAACAGAGAAAGGAGGGGACAAAGAAGCGACTGGATATCCTTTTCAAAGAAGCAGTTGGATTGGCTGAAAAGCTCGAACGCAGCGACAGCGAAGACAAAAGTGAAAGTGACAGTGAAACCAAAGATTTGAAGAAGAAATTGAGGGCATTGGAGGTAGACGTGAGGACTTTGAAAGAGAATAAATTGAGGAACTTGAAAGAGAACAGTAAGGAGATAGAAAAATTGAAGAAGAAACCCAAGATCGATGATGAAGAATTGAAGGGTGAGACTAAGCCTAGGCGCTTATATGCATTGTTTACGCATAATGAGGATGCTAGTCGCAAAAAATCTGGGGAATCGGAGGCTATGAGAATGGAGGACCCAAAAGTATACAAAGAGCTTTCACCTGATATGGTTTTGTTTGTGAGACATTTGTACGATGAAGGGTACTTTAAGGATGCAAACTTCTTGCCTAGGAATAAGTTTGATGTCACTTGTTTCGAGAACAGTTATGGCCGCGATTTTATTAAGTTTGCGGCTGAGAAGTTTGGCAAGGATCACCAGGAAATTGCAAAGTGAGGAATACTCTTCTGCTTTGTCATTGCCTTAAATCATATAATTGTCAAATTCATTGTATTGAGGGCATTCTCTGGCACATTAACATACCACTCTTCATGGGTTGAGGTTGAACTTTTGTGTTCTTCAGTGTAGAAGTTTGATATTTGTGTTAAGCTCCATATGTAGCTGTGATTTGGTACTTGCAACCATGAAGTAAGCCCATCAAATATTTGTAATTTAAATATTCCTAAATAGCTTCGGCTTTGGAAAACTTGAATATGGACGAATGAGAGGCTTACCTATAAATGGTAGGTCTCACTTGAATTTATGATAGATGATCTACTATTGGGTAAAACTGACTGAAAGTACAAGGGAGTGTATCTTAATCCAGAAAACTTGTATAGGCTGATGAGAAGTTCAGGTTGATTATGCTTAAAGATAAATTATGTCGATTAATCAGTATATAGTTCTATTACCTGCTAGAGTCAGGGGCTATTTGTTGTTTGCACAAACTGCGCTATAAGAAATGTGAGAGAAGATTTCCATTTTGGGAACTAGTCTTTGGGAAGGACTTTATTTGGATAATGGAGAAATGGATAAATAAATGTAGAAATGCTTTTCCATCCCTGAGATATCAAGACCTAGAGGATGTATGTTTTTCTCTCCAACCTGGTAGTTGTTCTCCCACAAATAGTAGGTTCAATCAACCTGTACTCCTAACAAACCTTTGTTGATGTTCCACGCATCTATAAGTTGCTTGTACAAGGTTTGTCATTGTCATCCAGTGAATTGTAACTAGTACAGGAGAGGATAAACAGAATTGCTGAAGAATAATCACCTTCCTGGAAAAATGGAATCTCATATATATTGTCGACTTTCATGGGGTAATGAACTCTCCTGTTAAGTTTTATGTGGCATGTGTTTAGCTAATTTTTGGTTCAGAGTTATGCATGGGTGGTATACATCTTTCAAAAACAAAAAAGAAGTTATTTATGCAAAAGAAATAATATGCTTGAAGTTTTTGTCAATGGTGTCGGAACTAAAAAGAAAATAATAATAATGGCAAGGAAATTTTGACTGATCGATCAATTTTGTAAGACAGTAAGAGTATGAGTTGGCCTGTCTGTGCATCCAAGAATGGATCACTAATGGGGAAAAGAAACAAGTTGGTAAAGTTGTGGGCTGGAAAGAAGAGAAAGACAGTTGGTTAAACTAATATGCGAGTAGCATGAAGATTTCCAGCAGCATCTATGCATGTTTTTGCTTGTTTAGAATTGCCTATGCAATATAGTGCACTTCATAGTGTATGTCTCCATGAACCTGTGCATGCGTAAAACATTAGAAAATGTGTGTTTCTATGTGCACTTCTTTATGACCAAAAAAAAAATGTGCATTTCTTTATGACCAAAAAAAAAAATGTGCACTTCTTTAGTTTTGTTCGATTTAGTATGGTTGTTCCACTTGCATCTGGTTTTCATTTTCTGCTGAGTTGCCTTGCTTATCTTATCTTAATCTTGCGAGCTTAAATTTTGGTTTCTCAGATGGTTGTCCGGCAGTGACTTAAAAAAGGTGGCCCTGGTTGGTTGCCCTTCTCTTGCTAGGAAAAATATATTTTCTGCTAAAAGATTGCGGACATTTTTTGCAATTCAGGAAAACAATGTAAGTCAACTGTTCCACTGAAATTTTGCCCTCTCCATCGTCTATTGATTATTGTCCATACTTGAATAACATAGCATGATGCTTTTTCTTTGTTCTGAATTCTTCACACGCTCACATTCAGGTTTGCAGCAAATGCATCTTGAAACACTCATGCAAGTTTGTGAATCAGAGTGTATGGAGAGGTGACACCAAGACTTTGAATTTGGCAGTTGTAATGAGGGTTATTACTTTGTATGCGTTGGAGTTGGTACCTCCACAGTTGGTAGTGCCGGATGAAGTAAAGGCTTCTGTTAGTCGACTGCTGAAGGAGGTTGTAAGTCTTGGTCAAACTGTTTCATAAGCTTCATCAGGATCTCACACAGCTGTGTCTCAGGTAATTTAAGGCTGATTCTTTTCAAGACTGCTATGCTCCCTGATCATTTTGCTGGCTGCCAGGAAGATTCATCTCTCATGTCATGCTTACACGCTCGGATGCATGGATCCAACAATATATCTGAGATTGCCAGAATGGTGGGTGGTCGGGTGGAACGATGATGAAATTAGTGCTGGAAATTGCCTTAGTGGTCTATGAATGGTGAATTGGTCGGTCACATTCCTTGCTGTAGATGCAAAAAAGGAACTTTCCCATGTCAATTGGTTAGTCTCACTATGAATAGGCTATTCAATAAACTTTGTATGTAATTTCTGGGCAAATTTATATGAGCTCAGATGTTTACGTTAACTCTTTTCAATCAATCTTTCAGTGAATTGAAACGAACCCAATGATCGGTTTTCCAGATAGATTATTCAAACTGCTCTATTGGTTTGCTGGAGTCGATTTGTGAACAAGTTCTTTGGCTGGCTGTGCTTTTTGTTAAGTGGTAATGTTCCTCCGGCTTGTTAAGTTAGCTGGTTTATGTAATTTATTTGAGAAAAGCGAAGTTTCATTAATGCCATCGATCTGTTCCTGGCCCTTTTGTATCATCGTACTGAATTGCAGTAGTGTTGTTTCGCATGGACCAAACTCCAATTCTCATCAGTCTTTTCTCCCTAAATTAAGAGTTAATGTGTGGATTGTCTAACCCCCGTTTCAGTATAAGAATACTACAGAAAGCCAACGCACAAAAGGGGTGACCTTGGTTGCGGCATTCAAATATAAAATCATCGATTACACGTTGTTGGGACACAAAATATTAAATCCTAGGAATATTTAGCATATTGACACAGTTAGAGGTGTCAAATGTGTCGCATTAAACGGATACGTGTCGGGTTAAATTGGTGACGGGTTAAAAATATGTAAACCCGTACACGACACGTTTAATAAATGGGTGAAAAATCTCAACACAAACACAACTCATTTATTGTAACACGACACGACTCGTTTAACCTGTTTAATTTTAAAAAAATTATATCAACAAATTTTAATACTCTATTTTTTTTATTCTATTTTTCTTATTGACAACTATACTTACCTCAAAAAAAAAAGAATTTTTAATCAAATCTTATATAAAAATCAAACTTGAAAGTTAAAAAAAAATAGACAAGAAATCAATGTTTTTTATAGGTAAGTCAGCCCTCCCCATCTCCGCTCATTTGCCGATGTGGGACAAAAATAAAGGACATTGGTTTGTCTTTGTCTTTGAGTTGCTCTCCATCTCCCCACCTTTCTCTTTGTCTTTAAACTACTGTTTTACTTTTTTTTTGAATTTTTTTACTTCTTTGTTTTTTAACTAAATTTTTTAAATAATTATTAATTTATTATTATATTAATTTTATTTAAATGAGTAAACGTGTGATAGGTCTCACTTGAACACGACTCGTTTATTAAACGTGTCTGACGGGTTAACCCGTTTACCACCTAAACTCGTTAAAATCTCAACCAAACTCGTTTAATTCATATTGATTAATCGTGTCGTGTCAANTCGTTTATTAAACGTGTCTGACGGGTTAACCCGTTTATCACTCAAACTCGTTAAAATCTCAACCAAATTCGTTTAATTCATATCGATTAATCGTGTCGTGTCAAATTTTGACAGACTTATTGAAACTTGACATTCTAGAGTTACCGTGGAAGTGTAACGTAGCAGAATCTGGAAAAGGAAGAGTGATGATTAGCCATATTCATATTTAAAAATGAAGAAACAACTAACTGGGAGTTACTAGTCAGTAACTGTCGATAGAAGCAGAAACGTCGAAAAAAATGATTATAAAAAGATATGTAGGAGAGAAAATGAATGATACATTGAAACTTCTAAAAGACCCACGATCTACACATTATTAAGAGTAGTATTAAATTAATTTTAGAAGGTAGTTAATGTTAAAATCAAGATTGTTTTTTCAATTTTTTTTTTGTAATCAAAATCTTTTCGATCGAATTAATAAAGGAATTTCCTTTTATTAGTTATCTAATTGTTTATTGTTGTTGTTGGAGTATTTTAATAATAATAAAAAGGAAAATTTTCATCCACGTTCCCTTTAATTAAGTCTAAATTCAATGACATTTCCTCTCGATTCTAAAACTTTACTGTACTCCCTTATGGTTTATACTTTCAAATCAAAGACACCCTTTAATGGTAATTTCTAATGATTTGATTATATATTTTCTAAAAATGACAAAACTATCATTTGTTATATATATAGACTAAAATGCCCTCAACACTATCCCCATTACATATTGGAAAATTTTCATCTATAATCTTGTAGTTAGGTCTAAATTCAATGACACTTCCTCCCGATTCTAAAATTTTACTGCATACCCTTCTGGTTATATTTCAAATCAATGACATTTTCTTAATCGTAACTTTTGTCTCTACTAGTAAATAAAGTAATGATTTGATTAAATATTTTGTAAAAATATCAAAATTATATTTTATTATGTAAATGGACTAAAATGCCCACAATATTTGTCCCATTATATATATATGTCTTAGCCAACTAGTAAAGGTCATTTTTATCATTATATTATTTCAATGAATTTTTATCATTTTAAAGTGTTGCATGACAACTTTGTTATAATATTAGTCATCATATTATCACTTATTTGGTTACATAATCGAGTTTTTATAATTTTTATAGTTAAAAATAATTTTCTATAATAAAAATTACGATCAATAAAATCAATGTTAAAATCTCATCAATTTCTAACTCCTCTACTATTGTCAATCCTTCACAACGTCATCTAACCACTCTTCACACATAACCCATATAAAATTTAAATATTATTTGATAAAATTTAATATTAATTGAATAAATTTAATCTTAATTTGATAAATTTAAATATTAAGTTGTTGTTAATTTGATAAAATTAAATATTAATTTAATGTTTATTTGATAAAACTTAATGTTAATTGAATAAATTTAAATGTTACTTTAATAAAATTGAATGTTCATTTGGTGTTAAATTAAACAACTGACATTAATTTGATAATGTTAAATGTTAAATTAATGAAATTTAATATTATATTTAATATATTAAATTTTAATTTAATAAAATTGAATGTCAATTTAGTGTTGATTTGATAAACCTAAAGGTTAATATAATAGAATTAAAAAGAAGTGTATTGAAATTTCAAAATCAGGGGGAGATATTATTAAAGATAGGTCTATTCATAGGGACTGTCGTTAAAGTTATGTTTTTTTACAAGGGGTATAGATAAAATTTATCCTATAAAATATTTAGGGGTATTTTTGAAAATTAACGATCTCCATTAACGTCGTAATTTCGACAAATACTAACAAAAGGTGACAATGAAATTTCAGAATCGCAAATGGGTGTCATTGAATTTAGACATAATTACAGGGAGTGTGGATGAAATTTTCCCTAATAAAAATATAGTGTTTATTATTTATCTAATTTATAAAGCAATAATTTATTTCACTTTTACTTGTATCTTCATTTTAGCATAATAATACATATTTATTTTTATCTTCACAAGCCACATGAGTTACAACTCTAACAATTAGCATGTAGATAATGAGAATTATAATGATAAAATTTAGAGATCCATAAATTATATATTCTATTCTTATTGTGACAGTTATTAGGTGAATAAGTTAGTAAGACCAAAATAATTATGAAATTTACAAGGGAAGTGAATGGGATTATTTTTAGCTTAGAGTTATAACTTTGTTTCACCTATAAATAAAGTTTCATCACCACTGTGGTTGTGGAAAAACAAGTACTCTAATGTTTTTTTTTCCCTTTTATTTCATACTTTATTTTTTGGGCCAAAAAAAAAAAACGTGTGTGAAATTTCTACTTCTCAAGGTTGTGTAAACTGAGAGAAGTTATAGTGAGTGACTGAGTTGTTATCTTGGAAGTGGCGTGTTATGACCTACTACATAAGAGAGTTTATCTGTAGGGGCACGAATTATCTTAAAGACATCGATTTAATCCGCACTTCAATTCAAACTTAATACTTTATCAGGTATGAAATCTACCATTATTTCAAATTAAACGATAATCGAGACAAGTGTGACAATCCTCTCAATTTCATGTTTACATAGTTTGCTTAGTTGATGTTTATTTCTAATTATATATTTGTTCTAATTCCAACAATATTTTCGTAAACAATCACTTAAAAATTGTTTCATGATTCCAATAGACTTTGGAACAACACATGTCAATTAAGAAAAAATTCGAGGTTAGTTAAACATAAAACATAGAAACTGAACGTGAAGAATGAGGGATTTAAGGGTCATAAGTCTACTCCCCAATGCTTACATTTACATCAATCTCTATCTCTATGCGTAAAAGCATGCATATCTTATTTAGATACATCAAACGAAAGAAAACAAGATTAGATAATCGTTTTGAAGAATTTGACTTGAAGGTTATAGAGTCTCGATATCTATGTACCTTTGTTAACTTTATTTCTTGTCATTTTACTGATAGTTTAAATGATAATAGAGACGAATTATAAATTTAGAGGTTTAAATTTAAATGTTAATAATATTTTAATATCAGGTTAAGAGAAATTTATTTTTATGAATATTTTAGTTCCGACGTAAATAATTTATTTTTAATCAATTGAAAAAAATTAATTAAAATATACATAAATTAATCTGAACGCCGTAATTATTGAAAAAAAAATTACTTTAATAGAAAATTCAATTTTACCAAGTTAGACATTGTGGCAAAAGTTGAGCAATTTTAATGCATGGTGGGTGACAGGCATATAGGGCCTCCAGGTGAGCCCCAGGGTCCGGGACTCCAGTGGGTTTAAGGAAGATTGTCCCCACCCGAGTGGTCCCCACTGCCCACAAATCCCTCCCGACATCTCCCCACTCATTTGGATTTGCACAGACAAACCAATCAAGAGAGAGAAAACCAAAAGAGTGGCGGAACCCACTCTTGATATAAAACGCTGACTGGTCTTGTGTGGTCCTACCACGAGCTTGGGATTTTTTTATTTTTTCAATAGTTAAGGATGTCATAAGAGTCTTCTGATTAGTTTATATCTATTTTAATAACTCAATTTATTTATTTTTTTAATTCGATAAAAATAGATAAACTATTCACGCCAAGATTAATGTATTTATAAAAAATAAATTTCTTATAACTTGAATTTAAAAAATTATCAAAATTTGTATTTAAAATAACTGAATTTACAATTCGTTTATATTATCATTTGAACTACCTTTTAATTTTTTTTTCCACAATATTTTGGTCTACGATATTTGTTTCCTCAATTTTAATGGGTCGTTTTTGAAAAAATATGCAATAAAAATTAATATAAGGGTTATATTATAATATTTTTAATGCATTAAGGGTGTAATATAAAATATTTAATTTGTGAGGATACAAAATAATTTTTTTTAAATCTTTGTGAGTGTAAAGTGCAATTCTCCTTTATTTTAAATTATCTCTAAATTTTTAATTTTTTTAATTTAACATTGAATAAAGTAATATATTTTAATCAACTCATTCTTTTAAAATTTTATTAAATTAATACTTAATTTTAGAGAAAATATTATAAACAGAGAGGGCTCACCATCTCTCAATAATCTTCCAGTGCAAAAAAGGAATAAAAATGTTTTCAATAATAAGCTCCGTCTGTGTCTGCCAAGCTAAGTTAATTAGCCTCTGGGGAGTCACGTGAAAGGCGTCGTAGTTTAGTCCGTGTCATCGCATCCTGGCCCACCTAATATCACGTGCGCCGCTTCCGGCACGTGCAGCCGTTGTATATTTCGAAGAGAGAGAGAGAGAGAGAGGCAGTTAGAAAGAGAGGATCAGGATTTTGCCACGTGGAATGCTACAGTCACTTGTCGTCAGCAAGTCACGCGTCCCGCAAGTGGTCACCTTTTTTGTGTTTGTGCTTTTATCATTTGGATCCCAAAAATGCCCCTCTAAACAATCAACACTTTTTTAAGGCTAATTTTTGTCACCACATGATCTTAATACAAATTAATGTTTGAAATATATATATATAATACTACTTTAAAATGAATAATACTACTTTAAAATGCAACTAATAAACATATCTAATTATTATTAAATATCGATTTTAGTAAAAGGAATATAGTCACTTTGTCTAATTTAGAATTTATTTTTTTTTATTTTTTCACTCCTAGATTCAATACTATACTACCATTGTGGTTGATACGTGAGAGAATGAAATCAATACGAGAATGGTTCAAGATAAGAGTGGAATGAAATATATATTACCATTTTAATTTTGGACAACAATTAGGATTAAACGTTGTAATAAAATTACAAATTCACTCAAAGATTTAAATAAATAAATATTTTAAATATCCTTAAACTTGGATCAAACCCGACCCAACCCGACCTGACCCTGGGGGATGGTGGTAGTGATAGTGACAAGTGATAATAGTTAAGAATGAAAAATACTACAAAAATATTGAAGAATGACAAATCCTATTTTAATTGGATTAGACAATTTATGAGAATGAGAATAAACTTTTGTTACTATATATTAAAAATTTGAATGAGTATTACTAAGTAATAGTCATTCTATTATCATATTTTATTACTTCATATCAAACACAGTGTTCAAGTATTATTACAAAAATAAGAAATTCAATGTTTAATTTTTTTTAAGTATTTGGCTTTAGTGGTTTTTTTTTTGTGTGGTCGTTAATTAATGGTTGATTTGATTGAGAAAAAGAGAGGGGAAAGATGAATTTTAATTATAAATTTCTCATTCAAAAATTCTACACGTTAATTCGAATAAAAAAGAATTAATAATTAAACAAGTGAAAATAAAATCACATTACATCATTTGAATTTCTAATTACATCATTTGAATATATTTTTTTTATTTCANCGTTAATTCGAATAAAAAAGAATTAATAATTAAACAAGTGAAAATAAAATCACATTACATCATTTGAATTTCTAATTACATCATTTGAATATATTTTTTTTATTTCATTGTTTGAACAATTTCCTATTGTTTAGAAGGGAATAGTTGTTATGGGCAGCTCCAGTGGTAAATGAGTAAATTAACAAAGCAAAGACCTTGACAATTATTAGCGCTCAAGGCAAGGCTCCAACTTATTTAGTTCACCAGCTTCCCCCAACCTAAGACCTCAATTTTCCTTTTCCTAAACACTTGCTCACTCACTCCCATTTTTCTGAGTTTTGAAACGAAACGATGTTTCCACATTCGTCTATATAATGATCTCTCTACTTATGACTCCTCTGTTAATAGTTCTTTAGCCATCATCATAGCTTCTTCGTCTTCATTCAATTTTTCTTCTGATAGTTGGAGTTGTTCTGAAAACCTATCTGTAGTAGTATCAGAAATGAAACGAAAATGAAAAGGACATAGTTTTTGGTAAATATTCATCAGCTGCTTTGATATTTCTTGCTTGTATGTTTCTGGGTTGAGGAGAGAGAGAGAGAG
>CAUOFW020000336.1:804853-843963 GCA_963454935.2 Ilex paraguariensis
TCTCCCCCTTCCCCTTCACCCCTCCCAAAAAATAAAAATAAAAATAAATAATCAACGTTTTATCAGTAGAAGAACTCTATGAAAATTTTCTATCAATAGATAATCAACATTCTACCAGTAGAAGAGCTCTCTGGAATTTTTCTATCGGTAGATAATCAACGTTCTATCGGTAGAAGAGCTCAATTTGCCCCCAATTTCATCATTTTTCAATTCCAACTCATGCAATCTCATACAACATCCACCCAAACACATATAACATCAAATTTTACACAAAATATAGTTCATCTGAGTTCGTTTTATAATCTTCTATACAATATTACACGTCCAAAAATTAATTACATGCTTATTTTACAAAAATGTAATTCAAAGCCACAACTCGACATTCTTCATCAATGAGAGCACAAGTGAGAGTCATCCACCGATGCTTGTCCCGCACCTAAAATGTTGTCTCCATAAAGGGTGAGTCACACTCAATAGGGTATCTTCTAAATATACTATTCTCCAACTTAGATGTATA
Source organism: Ilex paraguariensis (assembly GCA_963454935.2). NCBI lineage: Eukaryota > Viridiplantae > Streptophyta > Magnoliopsida > Aquifoliales > Aquifoliaceae > Ilex > Ilex paraguariensis. The sequence goes on from CAUOFW020000336.1 coordinate 805,371, forward strand.
CGAAATGCTTACATGCAATTCGTCAATCAAACAAATATTCATCCAAGAACATACAATTTCAAGAATGAATGTCAAAATGTCATACCATGTTATGAGGTGAGACTCATATATACAACGCAACCCGAGCCTTCACCGACTCTTATAACACATGCAGTGTTATGCGTATGAATCTGGGTATTCCAAGCCCCCGTCATTGATGTTACACATTCAATGATTATTTTATAAAATAAACCAGGTGTCTTTCTTGGGTAACTAATTTCCTGGACTTGCACTAACGGTTCCCCACACCGACACGAATTTTGGTATCCCACCTTCGGTTCCGCGTATACCAATATATTTTTTTGGACTTTCACCGTCGGAAGTGTATAAACCAGTAACTGGGGTCTTGCACCTAAGGAAAAGTCTAGTCCTTCTTGCTACATCCAACACAAGTTTTTTATGCAACTCGTGCAACTCAGTCGGACCTAGGTCCAACTTTCTCGAGTCCACGCTTCAACCACCAAGAGCAGTGTTTGATCCAAAATATGCACACACTCACACCCATGTCATATGCCCCACGAATGTGATGCTTTTAGTGCACATGCAATATAATGTACCACTACATTTCATATTATTATGCAACCAAGTTTTCAATTGCAATTACAACATCATGTTCATCATATCATGAGTGTAGCATGACATACACCATTTTTACAATGTCAATTATATCTTGTGCATATAATTACATTCCACAATTTTTCACCAAGCATGTTATAACTTTTTTAATTAAACCAACATGCTAAATCAACATAAGCATTTTATCAAATACCTTCAAGGCATAAATGAAAACACATAGCATGCCCAATCAACACATTTCTCATGAAATTACCAAAAAAAGCAATTTCACCCAAAAATTGAATTCATGCAAAAATTGATTTTAGCACATTTCTATACCTATTCATATGCTCTAGTTACACTAGAAATACATTTAGACACGAGATTTCATCCCAAGTCATGCTTCCCATTTCATATGAAATCCTAGTTTGAAAATAAATCTAGTTAGGAGAAAAATCCTACCTCTGGAAGTGTAATACACGTAGGAGAAGTTTCAAGAAACCTAACTCTAGCCTGGTGAAACCCACTATCTTTGGTATGGTTTTGTAGCTTACGTCGCGTAGAACAATCTTTGTTCTTGGCCCAAAGTGATTTGACGAACGGAGAGCCGTAGATTTTAGAGAGAAGCTTGAAGAAAACCCTTATTTCCCTCTCTTCTCTTCCCTTCTCTTTTCTGGAAAACCCAACAGCCAAAAGTGGGGGAAAATCTGGTTTTCTCCTCTTTTTATACCCCTTGAATACTTGGTCCTCGTTGCGTTACATGTCTGCCTTTCCTGAATCCGATTTTGTCCCAAATCAATTAAATCTCGTCCTGTTTCATGTTTAATATATTTTTATTTGAATTAGCTTTAAATTATTCTCCATGTTTCGCAATTAATTATTAGTCGTGTTTATTTTGGTCGCGTAAAACGCAAAAAATTTGACTATTTCAGAATTCAATGAAAATTGACTAGGTAACTAGATTTCGTGAGACGAATCCAATGGCGAAGTCCATTTTGCGATCCGAGTTCTAGAAAAATTTGTGTTTTCAACCCGTACTGTAGCAGCTAATTACCGTTTTGTCATTTTTTTATAAAAATTTAAATTTTTCCGAGTTTTACACGGCCTATTGATTGATGATACACATGGATATATTGAGTCTTACCTATAATAATAATTGCTAATCTAATATTGAAAAAAAGGGGAAAATTTGGTAATGAAATAAATCTAAATCCACGAAAACAGGGTAATTCAAGTTGCGTTTGGTNGAAAATTTGGTAATGAAATAAATCTAAATCCACGAAAACAGGGTAATTCAAGTTGCGTTTGGTAACCTGTTGTTGTTTTTTTTTTATTTTTTTTTTCCTGTTTTTGTTTTCAATTTTTGCCAAAAATAAAAATGTTTTTGTGATGTATTTTTGTTATTTTTTGAAGCCCTGTTTTAAAAACAAGGCTTAGAAATGAAAACACAAAAAATGTGNCATGCCCAATCAACACATTTCTCATGAAATTACCAAAAAAAGCAATTTCACCCAATAATTGAATTCATGCAAAAATTGATTTTAGCACATTTCTATACCTATTCATTTGCTCTAGTTACACTAGAAATACATTTAGACAAGAGATTTCATCCCAAGTCATGCTTCCCATTTCATATGAAATCCTAGTTTGAAAATAAATCTAGTTAGGAGAAAAACTCTACCTTTGGAAGTGTAATACACGTAGGAGAAGTTTCAAGAAACCCANAAAAACTCTACCTTTGGAAGTGTAATACACGTAGGAGAAGTTTCAAGAAACCCAACTCTAGCCTGGTGAAACCCACTATCTTTGGTATGGTTTTGTAGCTTACGTCGCGTAGAACAATCTTTGTTCTTGGCCCAAAGTGATTTGACGAACGGAGAGCCGTAGATTTTAGAGAGAAGCTTGAAGAAAACCCTTATTTCCCTCTCTTCTCTTCCCTTCTCTTTTCTGGAAAACCCAACAGCCAAAAGTGGGGGAAAATCTGGTTTTCTCCTCTTTTTATACCCCTTGGATACTTGGTCCTCGTTGCGTTACATGTCTGCCTTTCCTGAATCCGATTTTGTCCCAAATCAATTAAATCTCGTCATGTTTCATGTTTAATATATTTTTATTTGAATTAGCTTTAAATTATTCTCCATGTTTCGCAATTAATTATTGGTCGTGTTTATTTTGGTCGTGTAAAACGCAAAAAATTTGACTATTTCAGAATTCAATGAAAATTGATTAGGTAACTAGATTTCGTGAGACGAATCCAATGGCGAAGTCCATTTTGCAATCCGAGTTCTAGAAAAATTTGGGTTTTCAACCCGTACTGTAGCAGCTAATTACCGTTTTGTCATTTTTTTATAAAAATTTAAATTTTTCCGAGTTTTACACGGCCTATTGATTGATGATACACATGGATATATTGAGTCTTACCTATAATAATAATTGCTAATCTAATATTGAAAAAAAGGGAAAAATTTGGTAATGAAATAAATCTAAATCCACGAAAACAGGGTAATTCAAGTTGCGTTTGGTAACCTGTAGTTGTTTTTTTTTATTTTTTTTTCCTGTTTTTGTTTTCAATTTTTGCCAAAAATAAAAATGTTTTTGTGATGTATTTTTGTTTTTTTTTGAAGCCCTGTTTTAAAAACAAGGCTTAGAAATGAAAACACAAAAAATGTGATTTTAAGAACACCAAAAACCAAAACACACGCACCTATGGGGGACTTCTAACGAGGGCCCCTTCGAATTCCATTTGCAACAAAATGAAGGGTTTTTTGTTGGAACTATTTAAGCTTCTTCTCTTTCTTTTCTAGCTCTCTCGTCTCTCTCTTTCTGTCTCACACACACACACACACACACACGAAGGAATTAAATGGTCGGAGGTTCCTTGAAGGAAAGATCTACTCTCCTCTTCATCTCACATCAAGATCTGTCTATGAAGTACTATTAGTTCAATAGACTCAACCACTCTGAATCGTTCGCGCTCTGTCTCTCTCTGTCTCTCTCATGTTAAATATACATCTCTATATAGATCTAGGTATCTCTCACCTCTCTCTTTGTTGGAATTTATAGGATTTTTTTGTGGTTGGTTGGTCTATTTCGATGAGTTTGGGTGGTGGATTTCGGTGCTTGTTAGTGGTGGATTTTGAAGTGGGGTTGAGTGGTGGGTTTCGGTGGCTATTGTGGATTTCGGTGGTTATTGATGTTGGGTTTTGCAGTGAGGTTGGGTGGTGGGTGTCGGTGGGGTTGGGTGGTAGATTTTGGTGGTGGGTTTAGGTGGCGGTGGATTTTTAGTATAATATTATACATGTTTTTTATTTTTATTTTTATAATTTTTGATATATAAATGACTACCAAACATATTTTATATTTTTAATTTTTATCATAGAAAAAACAAATTATTTTTATTTTTTTTTAAAAAAAACATAAAAATGAAAATGTTGCCGAACAAGCAAAAAAATTTATGAACTACCTTATTTTCTTAAGCGTTTCTTTATTCGCTAGAATACCACCCAAAAAAACATAAAATTCTACCCAAAGCCCAAGTGGTTGTTTTCCTTCATTTTACATGTCCATTTTAGAATTTAACATGCCTTCTTACGATTATTTTGCTGCTATTATATGTGTTAAGAAAAAAATGCTAGCAACCTCCATGTTTATGCACCCTCATTTGGTTGCAGTATTAGGAATGGATGGATTGAATAAAAAAATTTAATCTAATACAATACAGATGTACACAAAATAAAATTAAATGAAAAATTAGAACAATACATAATTTAGTATTTGATAATACATAACATAAGTGTTGGATAGAAGTTAATAATAATGAATTTAAGTCTGAGCCCTCTTTTTGAGTCCAAAGTCTCCATTGGGCTTATAAAAGACAATCCAAGCGACCCTTCTGGATGACATCTTCCATATTCGGGATGGATCACAACCCAGTTCCATGAAAAGTTTAGAATTGTCTAGCCCAGACCAAGACCCAAATTGGGCCAACAAGCTCANCCGGGATGGACCACAACCCAGTTCCATGAAAAGTTTAGAATTGTCTAGCCCAGACCAAGACCCAAATCGGGCCAACAAGCTCAGCGATAAGCGTCTACTCGGGAGGTTGAGCTCGACACCAAGCGGATTTGAGATAACCCCAATCGCGCCACGTNTCGGGATGGATCACAACCCAGTTCCATGAAAAGTTTAGAATTGTCTAGCCCAGACCAAGACCCAAATTGGGCCAACAAGCTCAGCGATAAGCGTCTGCTCGGGAGGTTGAGCTCGACACCAAGCGGATTTGAGATAACCCCAATCGCGCCACGTGGACAGGGGACGGGGGAACAATGCTTGAAAACCCTAATGAACAAATATTCACCAGTAGTAGAGATTATCTCATACATTCCGTTCTAGGGGTAGTGGACATAGAAGACGTTAGGTTGGCAGGCTCAATTACAGGACAAATGAGGAGGGGATCACCGAATCAGCCAAAAAAGAAAGTACTGTGGAAACCCTAATAACAAGATGTATAAATAGAAAAACGATGATACTGTGTAAAAAAGAGAGATAGCAAAATGGAGAAAAGAATAGGAGAGAGAGAGAGAGAGAATATCAGAGGCAACCTAGGAAATACTTCACAAAGGGCTCCCAGCCAAACCTTTTATAACTACTACCTTCTTCCCTAAGGAATATAGTTCTCAAGGACTAGGAGTCTCTTTTACAGTAGATGTAGTCTTAATCCTTCGACTGAGATAAATCACTTATATTTATGTCTTTGCTGCAACTGTACCCTCTAACACATCCTCTGTCACGNCCTAGGAAATACTTCACAAAGGGCTCCCAGCCAAACCTTTTATAACTACTACCTTCTTCCCTAAGGAATATAGTTCTCAAGGACCAGGAGTCTCTTTTACAGTAGATGTAGTCTTAATCCTTCGACTGAGGTAAATCACTTATATTTATGTCTTTGCTGCAACTTTACCCTCTAACACATCCTCTGTCACATGCACACATGAAGCCCCTTTGGGCCTCACCCCATTCTATTTTTTAGTTGGGTCGGTANTAAGGACTAGGAGTCTCTTTTACAGTAGATGTAGTCTTAATCCTTCGACTGAGATAAATCACTTATATTTATGTCTTTGCTGCAACTGTACCCTCTAACACATCCTCTGTCACGTGCACACATGAAGCCCCTTTGGGCCTCACCCCATTCTATTTTTTAGTTGGGTCGGTAGATTTCGAGTACCATTAGTAGTTATTTAGTCTAATACTTTGTTTAGTTAGAAAATTATTTTATTATATTAATGTTGAATTAACGAAAATACTCTCAATCAATTCTAGTGTTTAGCAATACCAACAACGTGAATGATATCATCATCGAAGTGTTTGTTACATTGATGACTGCTTGGTTGTATCAGTTATGCAGTTATAATAATAAATGTATAAAATAATACATTTGAAGTAGATTATAATACCATATCTCTGGATGGTATTGAAATACTTTCATAATATAAGTCTATGATAAAAAATATATACGATAAATATATGACTCNTATCGAAGTGTTTGTTACATTGATGACTGCTTGGTTGTATCAGTTATGCAGTTATAATAATAAATGTATATAATAATACATTTGAAGTAGATTATAATACCATATCTCTGGATGGTATTAAAATACTTTCATAATATAAGTCTATGATAAAAAATATATACGATAAATATATGACTCATACGTTTTTTAAATTAATACAAAATCAACTTTGTCCACCAAACAAAATATTAAACTTAAATAAATAAATAATAGTACAATCTAATATTTAATCCACCATATATTTAATAGTACAATCCAATATTTAATCCACCATCTAATTGATTATGAATTTGAGTTGGTAGTTTTCCCAATAACAAGTGGTGTCGGGTCTTCCTTTGTCTTTTATGTCTTGTTTTATTTGTTGGATTAGATTAACCACACTATTGTGATGATTTGACGGACTTGATTTACTCAGTAATTTTTAACGACAAAGATGTAAAGTTATTTCATACAAAATATGAGTAGCTTACACTAACGTTTCCCAAGCTAGAAATTGTATGCAGACTATTTTGATTTTTGAGTTTTGTGTGTTGCAAATTGAAACACACCTATGTTCTAATATCATCAAAATTTATGTTAGCAATGCACAATGCACCATGTGCGTTGCTAATAAATAATTTTTATACACAAAAATTAATAAATCATATTATGTATATGCGTAACTGAATTAAATATCATCTCAAATTTACTAAACTTAATTTTCATTACTCATTATATTATACAATTATGAAAATTTTGTATTTTTCTAAATTTTTTTAATCTAAATGGGGGTGTCCATGGGCCGGGTTACTCACGGGTTCTGTTATTCGGCCCGAAAAAATAGGAACGATAGTTGGCTCGTCTGAGCGTAATATCCTTAAAAAGAGGGCTTGGGTTGCACCCAAACCCATTACTAGACCCGAAACCCGGCCCAAAAGCCAGCCTGACAAGCCCAGCCCAATCCGCCCACCCTTCCTTTGAAAAAACTTTATACTTTTAAACNCTGGGGGTGTCCATGGGCCGGGTTACTCACGGGTCCCGTTATTCGGCCCGAAAAAATAGGAACGATAGTTGGCTCGCCTGAGTGTAATATCCTTAAAAAGAGGGTTTGGGTTGCACCCAAACCCATTACTAGACCCGAAACTCGGCCCAAAAGCCAGCCCGACAAGCCCAGCCCAATCCGCCCACCCTTCCTTTGAAAAAACTTTATACTTTTAAACTATTAAATTTGAAATTTTGAAATAAGTCTCACAATGTCGAAATTTGAAATTTAAAATTTAAAAAATTTAGATACTATAAATAATGTATTTTTTTTTTTTTTCATGTATTGAGCATACACGTTTTAAAGGGTAAAGTAATGCAANCTAATGTCGAAATTTGAAATTTAAAAAATTTAGATACTATAAATAATGTATTATTTTCTTTTTTCATGTATTGAGCATACAAGTTTTAAAGGGTAAAGTAATGCAAATGATAGATAAGTGAGCAGGTGTTAATCTTGTTGGAATGTATTTATTCTATTGGATGTAGTCCATTCTTTAATCAAAAATAAAATTATTCATTATTTTATTTTTATTTCTTTTGACTTTATTTTTTATTAAAAAAAATAATTTACACAAATATTTTGTCACAAAAATATTCATTGGTTTTAAATGAAATTGTATATAAAAAACCCACGAGCACGCCTGCCCAACAAGCCCGCTTAGAAGGTCCGCTCAATAGGCTCGCGAGCNGTCCATTCTTTAATCAAAAATAAAATTATTCATTATTTTATTTTTATTTCTTTTGACTTTATTTTTGATTAAAAAAAATAATATACACAAATATTTTGTCACAAAAATATTCATTGGTTTTAAATGAAATTGTATATAAAAAACCCACGAGCACGCCTGCCCAACAAGCCCGCTTAGAAGGTCCGCTCAATAGGCTCGCGAGCTGGGCTACGGGTAGCTTATGCCTACCCGAAGCCTAGCCCGACCCTACTGATAACTCACTTGGATAAGGGCTTGATCCTACACTACTCAGGACTGGCCTAAAAAAAATTTTGTGGGCTTGCCCCGATACGGCCCATAAACACACCTAGATCTAACTATGAAAAAAAAAAAGAAATAGTTAAATTTGAATTTTTTTTTAGAATTTTGTGATTGAGATTGAATTTTTAGTGATGTTAGAGAAATTANCTCAGGACTGGCCTGAAAAAATTTTTGTGGGCTTGCCCCGATACGGCCCATAAACACACCTAGATCTAACTATGGAAAAAAAAAAAGAAATAGTTAAATTTGTATTTTTTTTTAGAATTTTGTGATTGAGATTGAATTTTTAGTGATGTTAGAGAAATTAAATTTTTTGAAATTTATTTGATTATGATTTTATTTATAATTCCTTGAATAAAATAAAAAATAATAGTCAATATATTAATCATATTGAAATCTTACTGTAATTATAAATTAGTTAGGTCAATTGGGATATGATTTAATATACTACTCTATAATGTATATTATCAAGCATATTAAAATTCTAAAAAATTCAAGTTTTGCTTAAAAATAAACTACAATATCTATTTTTACATAAAACCTTAGCACAACTTAGAAAGATTATTGTGGCTAAAGAATTATATTGATGTAACATAAATTGATTTTAAAAACTACATANTTTGCTTAAAAATATACTACAATATCTATTTTTACATAAAACCTTAGTACAACTTAGAAAGATTATTGTGGCTAAAGAATTATATTGATGTAACATAAATTGATTTTAAAAACTACATATACGATTATTTTTATCTTAGAAATGAAACAGTTAAATTTTTGATGAAAAACAAATACACATATGTAGGCATAATTTTGTCTTTGTATATGAGATGAGTAATATTAGATTGATAAAGTTTTTGAAAGTTTTTTGAATATATTATTGAAAATAAAATGATACATATTTTTTTAAAGGTAATATAGTCAATATACAAGCTTTATAGAAGCTGATATTTAGANGATTGATAAAGTTTTTGAAAGTTTTTTGAATATATTATTGAAAATAAAATGATAAATATTTTTTTAAAGGTAATATAGTCAATATACAAGCTTTATAGAAGCTGATATTTAGACGTGGAAAATAGATAATTAAAAGAAATGTTGTAGGTAATTTAAATTTTTAAAGATATAAGGATCTTATGATAATTTAGATATTTAATTGTAAAAGTATCGAGTAGGCTTTGCAATCCTTTATAAGGACAAAATAGAGACACCACATGCATTGCACGGGAAAGTTTTCATTAAAATATTTGATAAAATGCATAAAAATTTAATTATATTGCTAAAGTAGATATTATCTCATATTTATCATACTTAATTGTTTGTATTGTAGATGAAGAGAAAAAAATACATGTATCAATTTTTTTAACACCAAAGATGATATTATATCAATGAAGTTCTCGATGTGTATTAATAATGGAGTTTTGGAAAAAAAAAAAACGAGTAATGTTTTCATATATCTTATTAAGCGTAACATTACCATCTAAAATTTTTGCAAAATATAAATATTTACATGATATACTAGAGATTAGTTTGTTATTTGTATATTTAATTACAAAATGACATGTTAGTCTTTATACTTTCTTATAAGGGCAAAATAGTGAATCAAAATTTTTTATGTTAAAATANAAAATATAAATATTTACATGATATACTAGAGATTAGTTTGTTATTTGTATATTTAATTACAAAATGACATGTTAGTCTTTATACTTTCTTATAAGGGCAAAATAGTGAATCAAAATTTTTTATGTTAAAATACTTTTATTAATAGTATAGATATAGATATATATAATCTAGTAAGATGTACTTGAAAAAATAAAACTAGCACAAGTAAAGGTATTCCAAGTAAGATATGAATGAATCTCTTCAAAACAAGCCCTGCCAAATTATCCCTATATAAGGGTAGTGTGGATGAATTATTCCCCAATCTCTACTTTCGGAATCACAAACACAAACAAATCCCAAGTCCGACCGAGTAGTTCAGTTCACTAGTGGNGTATTCCAAGTAAGATATGAATGAATCTCTTCAAAACAAGCCCTGCCAAATTATCCCTATCTAAGGGTAGTGTGGATGAATTATTCCCCAATCACTACTTTCGGAATCACAAACACAAACAAATCCCAAGTCCGACCGAGTAGTTCAGTTCACTAGTGGCTGCTGCGTTCATGAGTGAATTCCGAGTTTAAGCAGTATCTTAGTTGACAATTATGAGTCCAACACAAATGGATGGATTAACAAGGATTACAATTTTTTTTTATAATTGTTTAAATGAATGAAAATTTTCTATTTTTAAAGAGATCGAAACAAAACATGGATTGGATCCAAATTTCATGTTTTAGTATATATCAAGGTGTTTTGAAATATTTCAAAGTATTTCAAGATGTTTTGAAATTGTATTTTTTGGATAAATTTAGTTTTTTGTTTTAAAATCATCAATTTAAACTTTCAACTCTTAATTTTGTGTCANAAATTGTATTTTTTGGATAAATTTAGTTTTTTGTTTTAAAATCATCAATTTAATCTTTCAACTCTTAATTTTGTGTAAACAAATGGCAGTAAATATACAAGAGAAAGAGGCGATGATAAAATAGCAATGTTATGCTTATTAAATCAGTTACCAAATTTTGATGTCCCAAATCAGTATAGGTAATCGAATTAATGGAGTACACTAACTTCTACCAAAAAAATTGACACATCATTTAAAATGCAACATTTGATAAACAAATTTGACAAGTATAATTTTATCCTCTATAAAATTTGAATCCACTACCATAATGTCGAGTAAATATTATGTGTAATGGTGACACCACTTCATCGTTGACATGTGGTATCAATATTCAATAATAAACCTCTACATGGACAAGGTAAACTCCACTTGGTAGTTATTAAATAAAATGACAAGGTGCTTACTATAATATATGTGATTCATTTGTCAATGATAACGTGATGTCATCGTTACACTCATTATTTTAATAAAATAGATAACGATTAAGCCAAACGTTAACGTCGACTACACTCCCAACAACTTTTTCTTCTTCTTCTCGCTCCTCCAGTGCACACTATGTGGCATCTCTTATCCTCACTTTTGACACAATTCAAAAATTTCCTCAAACCCTAACTATGAACCTACCCAATTCTACTGTTGGATCTAGTTATCAGCTCGAGATTGCAATTTATAACCCTAAAGCTTAGAAGTCGAAGTCTAAACATTTACCCTCTGTTCTCTACCTTCGAAGATTCAAATTGAAGATTAAAAGCCGGATTCTCCAATTCTTTACCAATATTTTTTTTTGGAAAAGATATGAAATTGAAAGCTCGTACAAAGTTTTAAAGTGTGTTTGGTAACATTTTTGTTTTTATGATTTAAAAAAAAATGAAAACAGAATCAATTTTTGTTTATTTGTGTGGAAAAAAGTTGAAACAGAAAATGTGTTTGATTGAAGTTTTTTATTTTAGAAATCTAAAAACTAAAATAGAAAACATATTTGGTAATTACTTTAATTTTTGTTATATATTTTACCTTATGAACACATCAGAAGTCCTATTCTTAATATAGCAGCCAATCCATCAAATAAGGCATACATCAAAATAATACAAAATCCAATTGACATTAAACATACTAGTTCATACCATTGTTGATTTAACTACAATTTCAATAGTGCACAATACAATAAGTAGTTGACATTAAACATTTTAGTACATACCATAATCACTTAAATACAATCCCAATAAGTAATACAAACATCAAGAATAATAATACACAATATTTAAAATTGACACATCATTTAAAATATAACATTTGATAATCAAATTTGACAAGTATAATTTTATCCACTATAAAATTTGAACCCACTACCATAATGTCGAGTAAATATTGGGTGTAATGGTGACACCACGTCATCGTTGACATGTGATATCATCATCCAATAATAAACCTCCACATGGACAAGGTAAACTCCACTTGGTAGTTATTAAATAAAATGACAAGGTGCTTATTATAATATATGTGATTCATTTGTCAATAATAACATGATGGCATCGTTATACCCATTATTTTAATAAAATAGATAACAAGTAAGCCAAATGTTAACATCGACTACACTCCCAACAACTTCTTCTTCTTCTTTTCACTCCTCCACTACACACTATGTGGCATCTCTTATCCTCACTTTTGACACAATTCAAAAATTTCCTCAAACCCTAACTATGAACCTACCCAATTCCACAGTTGGATCTAGTTATAAGCTCGAGATTGCAATTTATAACCTTAGAGCTTAGAAGTCGAAGTCTAAACATTTACCCTTTGTCCTCTACCTTTGAAGATTAAAAGCCTTGGATTTTCCAATTCTTTACCAATGTCTTTTTTGGGAAAGATCTGAAATTGAATGCTTGTACAAAGTTCTAGGGTGCGTTTGATAACATTTTCGTTTTTATGATTTAAAAAAAATTGAAAACAGAATCAATTTTTGTTTATTTGTATGGGAAAAAGTTGAAACAGAAAATGTGTTTGATTGAAGTTTTTTACTTTAGAAATCTAAAAACTAAAATAGAAAACATATTTGGTAATTACTTTAATTTTTTTTTATATATTTTACCTTATAAACAAATCAGAAGTCCTTGTTCTCAATACATCAACCAATCCATCAAATAAGACATACATCAAAATAATACAAAATCCAATTGACATTAAACATACTAGTTCATACCATTGTTGATTTAACTACAATCTCAATAGTGCACAATACAATAAGTAGTTGACATTAAACATTTTAGTACATACCATAATCACTTAAATACAATCCCAATAAGTAATACAAACATCAAGAATAGTAATACACAATATTTAAAATTGACACATCATTTAAAATATAACATTTGATAAACAAATTTGACAAGTATAATTTTATCCACTATAAAATTTGAACCCACTACCATAATGTCGAGTAAATATTGGGTGTAATAGTGACACCATGTCATCGTTGACATGTGGTATCATCATCCAATAATAAACCTCCACATGGACAATGTGAACCCCACTTGGTAGTTATTAAATAAAATGACAAGGTGCTTATTATAATATATGTGATTCATTTGTCAATGATAACGTGATGTCATTGTTACACTCATTATTTTAATAAAATAGATAACGATTAAGCCAAACGTTAACGTCGACTACACTCCCAACAACTTCTTCTTCTTCTTTTCGCTCCTCCACTGCACACTATGTGGCATCTCTTATCCTCACTTTCGACACAATTCAAAATTTTCCCAAACCCTAACTATGAACCTACCCAATTCCACTGTTGGATCTAGTTATAAGCTCGAGATTGCAATTTATAACCTTAGAGCTTAGAAGTCGAAGTCTAAACATTTACCCTCTGTCCTCTACCTTTGAAGATTCAAATTGAAGATTAAAAGCCTTGGATTCTCCAATTCTTTACCAATGTCTTTTTTGGGAAAGATATGAAATTGAATGCTCGTACAAAGTTCTAGGGTGTGTTTGATAACATTTTTGTTTTTATGATTTAAAAAAAAATGAAAACAGAATCAATTTTTGTTTATTTGTGTGGGAAAAAGTTGAAACAGAAAATATGTTTGATTGAAGTTTTTTATTTTAGAAATCTAAAAACTAAAATAGAAAACATATTTAGTAATTACTTTAATTTTTTTTTATATATTTTACCTTATAAACAAATCAGAAGTCCTTGTTCTCAATACATCAACCAATCCATCAAATAAGGCATAAATCAAAATAATACAAAATCCAATTGACATTAAACATACTAGTTCATACCATTGTTGATTTAACTACAATCTCAATAGTACACAATACAATAAGTAGTTGACATTAAACATTTTAGTAGATACCATAATCTCTTAACTACAATCCCAATAAGTAATACATATATCAAGAATAATAATACACAATAAAAGATAAAATTGAAGTCACAATAAGTAAGCCTAAAAATTGTGATCCATTTCTTTTCCCTTCCTTCAAACTAGGCATGTGGGATGACATTTTGTTCATTTGTGAGTGTACCATACTTATCAACCCAAATGCAACAAATCATCATGGTCGCAACATTATAGACAACAACAAAAAAGTCGGTCATTGTTTCGTTTGGTCCTCGCAACCAACACATTCATATTACCAGATCCACATTAGCATGGAGGGCCAACAGGTGTCATTCTAGTACTCATGTTTCAATAACATTAACCATGAAAAATTAGACATAATAATCATTTCAACATAACATTGCAATTTAAACAACACTGTAATTAAGGGTGTCAAACATGTCGGGTTAAAGGATTACGTGTCAGGTTAAATGGGTGACAGTTGAAAAATATGTAAACTCATACACGACACGTTTAATAAACAGGTAAAAAATCTCAACACGAACACGAACCATTTAATAAACGAATAATACAAACCATTTAATAAACGAATAATACGACATGACTCATTTAACCTGTTTAATTTAAAACAAATCATATTAGGTGGAACAGTGTTTTAAAATCCGGCCCAAAGCATCCCAAACCGGCCAAATTTTTAAAATAATTATTAATTTATTATTATATTAATTTTATTTAAAAGGGTGAACGGGTTGACAAGACTCACCCGAATATGACCCGTTTATTAAACGTGTCTGACAGGTTAACTTGTTTATCACCCGAACCCGTTAAGGTCTTACCCAATCTTGTTTAATTCGTGTTGGTTAATTGTGTTGTATAGTACGATCAAAAAAATTGTGTCGTATAGAACTTTGACAGGCCTAATTGTAATACCATTCCAAGTAGGACATATATCAATGATGAATTGATGCCCATAATGCAGCAACAATTCCATCTTTGCGTGAGCCATTTCACACAACTAACTCGGAGTTATATGTACTTCAATTGGGACCTGTGAACTAGGTCCTACACCACCTTTACCATCATCAACATATTCTCTTCGTTCAAAGTCAAAAAATATACAATCTTGTACAGAATGTATTCTAATAAAGTTATGGACGATACAACATGTTGTGGGCATGTATTTCTATGTTCTTATGGAATAAGGAGGCATTAGCCTGAGAATAGCGAAGTGAGACTTTAGAAATCCAAAACAACGCTCTATTATATTTTGAAGTGAAGAGTGATGGTAATTGAACAACTCTTATTTGTCGCTTGATTGTCAACCCGTACCTCTATATTTACGTAAGTAATATCTCTCACCGCTGTAAGGGGACAAAAATTCGACATGTTTATATAACCCGAATCCACAACATAGTATTTATTTGTGAAACACAATATATGAATTGTATATTATTTGAAAATATATCAATTAGATATTACTTTTTTGTACTTTATGAATAAACTTACCTCTTATCGATGTTGAAAATTTGTTGGACGAATTAGTAACACACTCAAGAAACACTCTTAGTTCTGAGAAGTTCCTTCCCACCCACTTAGCACAAATGTAAATTACATGTCAAACAAACATGCATACATTATGTTCTAAGTTGGTACAATGGCCTTTCCATGGTATGGTACTTGCTCATCAACTGGCACACGAGCATCGATATGGGTATCATCAATAATACAAACACAATTCTATAATGACAAAAGATAAATAAAAAACATAACAAACCATATCTACTGGGGTAGCATAATTTATACATAGATGGGTCTTTTACCTTAAAAAAGGATAATATTTGAAATTGAATCAGAATTGAGGTTGAATCACATCAAAATCGGGGGAGAGGGGAGGAGGGGGTTGATGATATCCATTCCAAGCCTACAAACTGCCTTTAGCTCACGCTTGAAGTGTTGGGAGATGGTTTTGCTCGAATGTTGAAACTTTTCAGCTACTATGCGATTTCTCTTATTGTGAGAAATGGTCACTAAAAATAAAGTTACTTGTTCTTAATAGTTACATATCTAGAGTGTTGCAAACCCTTCATCTTTAACTCCTCACAAAATAAGACAAACAAGGGTGGATTCGTTCTAAATTGGTCAAAACACCTATCTTCATGTCCATGAATTAACTCTAACACGTAATCATGTACCTTAAGATGAGATGTTCTACATAGTCTTGGTGCTAACTTTTGTCAATCATTATTATCTATCTCTATTGTAGTCAAAACAATACTTATCTCATCATCGCTATCTACTATCACATTCAATTCTTCAGATGAATCCATTATTATCAAGAACTTAGTTTACCTATATCACATAATAACATCCATGACTGAACTAAACAAACATAAATCCTCATATCATTACATTCTGTATGCAAATATCACATATCATAAATCCCAAAAACACAACATCCATGACTGAAATAAAGAAACATAAATCCCAAACTACAACTCATAAAAAAACATCAAACTTAAAATCCATGACTAAAATAAAGAAACATAAATCCTAACAGTAATGAGCAATCATAAAAATTATAAACGTGTAATCCATTCCCTCTTCTTATGACTGGACATAGCTAGGAACATCTTCCACCAACTTATGCCCTCATCAAATTTCGTTAAGCCTTTTGAATAGGCATCTGCATCAATGTCCCCAAGAGTATTCAAAGTAATCATACATTCATCTAACATGTCATCTTTATGTGCAGTAACCTCACTATCCCCATAAGAAGTTGTTGCCACAATAGTGCCAGACATCTTGTAATCTAAATACTATGTCTTCTTCTTTGAAGATTAGACTCACAAATTAAGGGCAGANCATCTTTATGTGCAGTAACCTCACTATCCCCATAAGAAGTTGTTGCCACAATAGTGTCAAACATCTTGTAATCTAAATACTATGTCTTCTTCTTTGAAGATTAGACTCACAAATTAACGGCATANATAAGAAGTTGTTGCCACAATAGTGTCAAACATCTTGTAATCTAAATACTATGTCTTCTTCTTTGAAGATTAGACTCACAAATTAAGGGCAGATGTAAGGGCTATGCCATAATTATCCTTTCTCCTACGTCAGTTGTATGCTAGAGTGGTAGACCTACTACGAGAACGATTAGTTGTCCCTTTATCAATATTTTCATTGTCCTCACCATAATCAACGTCATTTATAGGATCAAATGTCGGATCTTTCTTTTCCTCGTTGTCAGATGGAGGTTGGGTTAAGGGATAGGCATTTTCACCAGTTGCACTTGTCTTATCATATATTCTACAAAGCTTGTCATAATGAGGACAACCCTTTTTCTTGAACTATCTCCCATGTTTATTCACATAGTAGAGATGGAAATTAATGAATACTAAATCATTTTCAATAATAGACATATGGTAATGAATTGGTAATTTTACAAATAGTTGGCTACCTTGCACATATTCTTCCACACATCATCAATAAAGTAATGGTCTATCTTTATGGGTTCTAACCTACTCCAGTTGTTTCGTTCAATTACTTCTTGAATGCATTGTAAGTTGTTCTCAAAGTATTGTATTTATTTCGCAGCTATTCATGGCTATGGTTATACCCATTCTTGCTTTCAATTGTTCAATTATTTTGTTTCAAGTATGCTTGTCAAAAGTAAATGAACCTTTACTTCAATCTGGAACTTCCAAATCCATCAATTCAATAAAAATTGCCTCACTTTTAGACGACCATGACCCTTTAGCTTTCCTAGCCGCAACCACAAGAAAAAACATCATCCTTATGGGTATCAACCTCAACAACATTTTTATCTACAAACCAATTATCAACAACTCAAACCATTCAAATTTATACAACACATAGATAGTTCCATTCAAAATCAAATATGAAAAGTCAGTACCATACCCAAAATGAAATAAGATAATTTAGTACCATACCCAAAATTAAATACGAATGATTTATGAAACAATTATCCCTAATACATTTTTGATTATTTATCAAATTGACCTAATTGATCAATTCAACTATGAACCAAGCACATACCAAATCCAAAAAGCATATACCATTACTACCCAGAACATTTACATATATACACAAACATGTAAAATTCATATAAAACAAAGAGATAAGGTATTTCTTGATTTAGCAGAGGTATTGTCGTGTTACAGAGGAGAGAGAGATAGAGAGTCATGATGAGAGTGCAGATTGTCCATACACACACACACACACAAAAACATACATATGCACACACACCCAGAAATACACACACACACAAACACACACACACATAGAGAAATACACATACACACAAACGCACACACATACCTAGAAATACATATACATGTAAACACACACACACCCATATGCATAAACACACACAACCCCCTATACACACTTAGATCTACACAGATAGGGTGAGATCTGTATACATTTAGATAGAAAGGGTGAGATATGTACAAAATACTCACTATAGAGAAAGAGAGAGAGGTGAAGATTGAGCTTCAAACTGATAACAGTACATCTANAGATCTGTATACATTTAGATAGAAAGGGTGAGATATGTACAAAATACTCACTATAGAGAAAGAGAGAGAGGTGAAGATTGAGCTTCAGACTGATAACAGTACATCTATTAATTCACCACATCACATTGCACTTTACACAATAGATCTTCATTACTAAGCATCCAAGAGCTTGCCTAAGCTCACCTACACACAGAACACATGTGATCAGCTAAACAAAGTGACACCTCCGTAGATTGTAACTAACTGTAACAGATTTACAGTGTTTTCATGAACTATTAGTTAGTTAGTTAGGAGGAAAAGAGAGTAGTTTAGAGAATTAGTATACAAACAAGTCAAGTGGTGTAATCTGATATCATTCTGTTATTCAATACAAATCATTTTCTCTGATATTCTCTCAAATTCTATTATAGTATCAGAGCTATACTGAAGAACTTCTGCATTCATCAATGGCAGAATCCTTCAACACTTGATTTCTTTTGATTATGATCTTTCTTCTCTGTTTCATCTTCTTAAACAAAATAGCTTAGCAATGACGAACTCGACATCTTCCACCACAAACTCTTCTTCATCTTAATCACTGAATTCTACCTTTACATATTCACTGATCTTTTTACTCTCCAATATTTGCAATCTAATTTCTATTTGTCTAGATGCAAGTAATTTTGTGCCATGGCGATATTAGATCTCTGCAATATTGTGAGCTCACTCACTGATGGGCAACATAGATGGCTCGATTGTTTGTCCTCCAAAGTTTCTTTAAAATGAAACAAGACAAGTTACAAATCAAATCAACCCAAAGTTTCAGATCTGGACAACTCAAGATCAGGCAATTGTTACTCTTATCAATGCCACATTGTCTCTTACTATTTTGGCATATGTAGTAGGATATTCAACTTCTCATGAAGTCTAGTTAGCACTTGAAAGAAGGTATTCTTTCTTATCTTGTGCAAATATTCTTCAATTAAAGACAAATTTGCAAACTATAGTTGAAGGGACAGATTCTATAGATCAGTATATTCAAAAAAAAAAGGAATCTATAGATAAGTTAGTTATTGTGTCTATTCTGGTTCATGACGAGGATGTGTTGATCTATACATTGAATGGACTTTCAAATGAGTTCAATGCCTTTAGAACTTCAATTCAAACTAGATCCCAGCCAATGACACTTGAGGAATTGCATGTTTGCTGCAAATTGAGGAAAATACTATCAAGTCAATGGAAAAATCAACATAGACACAGAGTTTTGCTATTGCTATGGCTGTTTTTCAGTCAAAATTTAATCAGTTTTCAAATAGTCGAGGAAGAGGTGACTCTAATCCAAATCCAGGACGAGGGAGATATAATTCTGGAAGAAACAATGCTGGTAGAGGTAATACTTATGGAAATAACTATTAGCATTAGAATCAAGGAGTCTCCTCTTCACAGTTTAACAACTTTTAAAATCAAAATCATTCTTCTACTTCCGGTTCATCAAAGTTTAATCAACAAGGTTCACAATGAAAAGTTACATGCCAGATTTGCTACAAACAAGGTCATAATGCCCTGGATTGTTATCATAGAATGGATTATTCCTATCAAGGAAGACATCCACCTGCTCAACTCACAGCATTAGCAGCCTCAAACAATCCCTCACAGTCATACTCTAATGTTTGGATCTCAGATTCTAGAGCCAGTTCACACATCACTATTGATTTGGGCAATCTGTCTATGTCCAATGAATATTCTGGTCCTGATAAGGTGATTGTTGGTAATGGCCAGAACTTGCCAATATTCAATACAAGTCAAACTTCTCTTCACACAAACACCTCTTCTTTTCGGCTAAACAATGTTCTTCATGTTCCAAACATCTCATCTAATCTGTTATCCATTCATCAATTCTGTTTAGATAATAATTTTAGGTTTATCTTTGACTCTCATGACTTTCTCAGTCAGGACAAGGCCTCTGGGAGAATACTTTATCAAGGCAAGAATGAGAAAGGCTTGTATCCAATAAAATCTGTTTCATCTTCCTCAATAAAGGCAAATCTAAGCTGCCAAGTTTTTTCCAAAAACTTGGCATGATAGATTGGGCCACCCCTCAAGCTCAATTGTTCAACAAATCATTCATACCTCTGCACTTCCAACTATTACTACTAGTTCAATTTCTTGTTTGTGTAAACATTGTCTTTTTGGGAAGATGTCTAAGCTTCCTTTCAAACCTTCTAAGTATGTTTCTTTGTTTCCTTTGGATCTAATCCATGGTGATGTATGGGGACCCTCTCCTAAAACTTCACTTGATGGTTATAACACTATGTTTTTATTCATTGATGATCACAACAGGTTTATTTGGATTTATCCTCTAATTTATAAATATGAAGTTTAATCTGTGTTTTGTAAATTTAAAATTTATGTGGAAACTTTGTTAACCTCACCTCTCAGGAAGCTACAATCTGATGGAGGAGCGGAGTATTGTAATCACACCATGAAATTGTTTCTTGAAAAACATGGAATCCATCATCAAAAGTCTTGTCCTCGTACTCCTAGGCAGAATGGACTTGCCGAGAGAAAACACAGACATATAGTTGAAACTGTTGGAATTTTTCCTATATTGGACTGTCATTAATTGATAGTTACTTTTAGTTTGTGAAAAATAGGCTGAATTTATGGTCCAATGAGATGAGCCCAATATTATTAAGTAATCTATTTTGATGGGTTTATGTACATCTTTTAATTGATGTGGTTGAGGCGGTTAAGTGTAGACCTTAATCTAATTGTGGCCCGTAATAGAAGAGCCCATTAGATTTCATTATAAATTACAGGCTAGATCCCCTCTTCACTTCATAACCCTAAATTGGCTTATCCCATTGAGAGCCACCTATTGCTTTGAAGAAAGAGAGGATGACCTTGCCTTTCCATCAAAGAAATTCGGAGATCGAGTATCATGGCTCATATACGTATGTTCTAAACTTTGTAATTTAGGTGTTCTAAATTTCATAAACAAATTATTAAAATTTCTTATATGTGGTATCAGAGTTTATCGTATATGAATTTAGAACCCGATAAAATTCATGTCTAATTAAACAGTTAATTTTCATCGGATTTAACGTTCAATTTTTTGTATCACTGTTTATGGCCTTGTTGATTAATAGTTATGGTACATATATCTATANTGTACTCCTAGGCAGAATGGACTTGCCGAGAGAAAACACAGACATATAGTTGAAACTGTTGGAATTTTTCCTATATTGGACTGTCATTAATTGATAGTTACTTTTAGTTTGTGAAAAATAGGCTGAATTTATGGTCCAATGAGATGAGCCCAATATTATTAAGTGATCTATTTTGATGGGTTTATGTACATCTTTTAATTGATGTGGTTGAGGCGGTTAAGTGTAGACCTTAATCTAATTGTGGCCCGTAATAGAAGAGCCCATTAGATTTCATTATAAATTACAGGCTAGATCCCCTCTTCACTTCATAACCCTAAATTGGCTTATCCCATTGAGAGCCACCTATTGCTTTGAAGAAAGAGAGGATGACCTTGCCTTTCCATCAAAGAAATTCGGAGATCGAGTATCATGGCTCATATACGTATGTTCTAAACTTTGTAATTTAGGTGTTCTAAATTTCATAAACAAATTATTAAAATTTCTTATATGTGGTATCAGAGTCTATCGTATATGAATTTAGAATCCGATAAAATTCATGTCTAATTAAACAGTTAATTTTCATCGGATTTAACGTTCAATTTTTTGTATCACTGTTTATGGCTTTGTTGATTAATAGTTATGGTACATATATCTATATGATGTATAATGACATTCAAGANTTTTCATCGGATTTAACGTTCAATTTTTTGTATCACTGTTTATGGCTTTGTTGATTAATAGTTATGGTACATATATCTATATGATGTATAATGACATTCAAGAAAAAAAAAAAAAGTAGCATCATGAAGGCTACTGTTTTCTGTACGTCACAACAAATTTTTTTTTTTTTATTAAACTTGGTCTTTGTAATCCAAGGCTACTGCATGAGACGACCAAGAAAAATAAAAAAAGAAGGATGAAAACATCACAAAGTTTGGTGGCTGTACATCATAGGAAAGAAGAAGAAAAAAAAAAGTCATAAATTATCAAGGATGGGCGGCCAGTAGGTCACACGAAGAAGTAGAAGAAAAAAAAAAAGCGTTGACAGACTCTTAGATGGCGGCTAGGTCACAAGAAAAAAAAAAACACTAACCTGGGCCTTGTATCATTAAGGCGGTCCAAAAAAAAATTGCATAATGATTGCAACTGTTTTTTTTTTTTGGTTAAATTAAATTTGAGATCTTGACATCAAAGTCAACTTTTATATGTTGAATTTTTTGATGATTCTCTTCTTGTGGATAACTCGTGTTAATAATATGGGGTCATGTTGATAAATATATATAAACTTTACTCATATAAATTATTTTCTCTTGTTGATGTAATTTTGATTGAATTGCTATAATTTATAGAGGGTGTTTATACAATTCTAATTTTAGCCCACAGTGATTTATATGATGAAAATTTTTTTTGTGATCTACATATTATTTATTAATTTTGATAGATTTGAATTTAAATTACTTAATTTTAAAAGTAAAAACAGAATTGAGACCTGAATGCAACGATTGATGATGAGTGATTTAGAGAGATACATATTGTTTAGTACCTCATATTGATTCATCACATGATATTTAATTATGGACAATTTATTATAATACCCCGATTTGGGAAATTCTACTAGTGAAGATGGATGGTTGCCACCAAAGTGGTCTATTCATTGAAATTTATAGTTTTTTCTCATGCTTTTGTTACGGGATTATCTCTAAATTATAATATACAATTACCTGCCCAAAAGGGGTTGTTGTGTATTGTAATTTGGAGATGTCATGAAACATTGTGGTAGATGTGCAATAGTCTAAAAGGTTTATCTGTCCAAAAAGGATAAATTTTTTAAAACTTGAGTATTTTCATTAGTTAGTTTCATGAAAAGAGAGGACATATAGCATATTGCATTCTCTGCCCAAAGGGGAGTTTGTAGTGATGTATTTGGATTGTCTTAATAAAATATGTCTTATTATGTTCAAAGCATATTTTATTTATTTATTGCCCAATTTTGTTAATTATTTATATTCTCGTTGCCTTGTACAGTCTCTTTTGCTGTGAATAGTAATAATGCAAACATTGAAGTCTTGACTGGTTCTAATTATAAGAGATAGAAGCAAGATATTGAGTTTGCCTTGTGAATTGTTGATATAGACTTTGCCTTGAAAGAGAATGAACCTGCTAAACCTACTAACGAGAGTTCCCCTAATGGAAAAGAACTTTATGCAAAGTGGGAGAAATCTAATAGGCTAAGTATGATTGCTATGAAAAAGTCTATTTCTGACCACCTTATGAGTGACTTGCTTGAAACTAAGAATGTTAAGGAGTTTTTCACCGCTGTAGGAGAGAGATACAAGGTATCCAATAAGACTGAAGTTGGGGGCCTAATGAATAAATTAACGAGTATGAAACATGACAATGTTGGTGGTGTTAGGGAATATATCCTTCAAATGGTTCATGTTCAAACCAAACTCAAAGCCTTCAAAATTGTTATTCCTGATGATTTCATTATTCATCACACTCTTAACTCCTTGTCTCCTGAGTTTAGTCAAATCAAAACTGCCTACAATACCCAAAATAAGTCCTGGACAATAAATTACCTTATCTCTAAGTGTGACTTTGAGGAAGAAAAACTTAGAAAAGAAAAGATTGAAACTGCCTTGTTTGTTTCTCAGCCTAAATTTAGTTTTAAAGGTCGGTATCAGGAAAATAATAGAAAATCTAATCATAAAACTCCAAAGAATGATCAGAATTTTAAAAGGCATGGTACTGGTCAGAATGTGGGAGGTCCTAAGGCTGCTATTAAAGATGTCAAGTGTTACTTTTACAAGAAAAGAAGTCATAAGAAAAGTGAGTGCACTCGATTCAAGTCTGGGTTAGAAAAGAAGAATAAAGAAGAAGGCTAGCCTTTGTTTGCTTTGAATCCAATTTTGTTAATGTCCCATTAAATTCTTGGTGGATTGATAGTGGAATTTCTGTTCATGTTGCCATGACTTTGCAGGGATTCACAAGCAAACGAAGGCTAAGTGAAGGGGAAGCCAAACTTAAAGTAAGAGATAACAATGAAATCCATGTTGAGTTCATAGGAACTATTAGGTTGAATTTAGACACTGATTTTCAACTTGTTTTAGAAAATACTTTTTATGTACCGTCATTTAGGCGGAATTTAATTTCAGTTTCTTTGCTTGATAAAATTGGATATTGTTTTAATTTTAATAATGGTAAAACTCAATTGTCTTTAAATTCTAAAATTGTTAGTCATTGTATTTTATCAGATGATGTATATAGTATATGTTTGGCTGTCAATAATGAATATAATCTTTCAAATATTAGAAATGTTGTATCTAAGAGATCTTTTATTAAAAAAAAATCTTCACAGTTGTGGTATAAACGTTTGGGTCACATTTCTAGAGAAAGAGTAGAAAGATTAATAAAGAATGATATTCTTCCTCCCCTTGATTTTGGAAACCTTGAAACTTGTGTTGACTGCATTAGGGGTAAATTGACCAAGACTAAAAAGAAAAGTGCAACTCAAAGTTTAGATCTTTTAGAAATCATTCACACTAACATCAGTGGACCTTACTCACATACCTTGTGTGGTAATAAATATTTTATTACATTTATTGATGATTTCTCTAATTATGGATATATTTATTTAATTAATAAAAAATCTGATACTCTTGAAAAGTTTAAAATTTTCAAGATTGAGGTAGANAAAAAATCTGATACTCTTGAAAAGTTTAAAATTTTCAAGATTGAGGTAGAGAAACAATTAGAAAAAGTCATCAAAATTATTAGGTCTTGTCGTGGTGGTGAGTATTATGACAAACATAACATGGGTAGCATTTGAGACCGTTTGTCAAGTACTTTCAAGATTGTGGGATTGTTGTCCAATATACCATGCCTGGTAGTCTCGAACAAAATGGTGTGGCTGAAAGGCGTAATCGTACCCTTAACGACATGATGAGTAGTCGTAACTTACCTGATCATCTTTGGGGAGATGCCATTAAAACGGNTTCCTTTCCCAAAAAAAAGTCTTGTAAGGTTAAATCCCGTGCATAAAATCTTTGGGACGCGAGTACAAAACTTGTCCAAATTTCTAGCTTGAATTTCTCATATTTAGAGGTTGAATCACGAAAATTTTGCAAAATATACTTTTGTAGCCCTTGAAATCTTCTTTTTAACCCTTAAAAATCAAGTAAATCGGATATCAGATTCAAAAGTTATTACCAGAATACTAAAGACGTGTCAAATCTTTTATTTATTGGACACTTTCCTAATTCAACTCTAAATAAATTTTCTTCCAACTTGGACTCTTATAAAGATTAAATTGCTGTCATATCTTCAAGTCTTTTTATTTTAATTTTGACTTTTCAATCATTATCAATTTTAANCTTGGACTCTTATAAAGATTAAATTGCTGTCATATCTTCAAGTCTTTTTATTTTAATTTTGACTTTTCAATCATTATCAATTTTAATTCTTCCTCTAGTGATTGTTTCACTTACATTATCCATTATTACTTTAAATCAACCAATTTACCTGCAAAATAAACCAAACTAGAAAAAATATCAAACTAGAAAATCAAAGTATTTAACACATTTAATCACAAATAATATGCAATTAACCAATCATTAAATATAATAAAATAGTAATTTTGATGGTTAATTAGTATAAATCTAATGGACTGAGTATGATTGCCATGAAAATGTCTTTCTCTGAACACCTTATGAGTGGATTGCCTGAAACCAAAAATACCATAGAGTTCTTCATCGCTATAGGAGAGAGATACAAGGTATCCAATAAGACTGAAGCTGGGGGCCCAATGAATGAATTAACGAGTATTAAATATGACAATGTAGGTAGTGTTAGGGAATATATCCTTAGAATGGTTCATCTTCAAACCAAACTCAAAGCCTTCAAAATTGTTACTCCTGATGATTTTATTGTTCATCACACTCTTAATTTTTTGCCTCCTGAGTTTAGCCAAATCAAAATTGCTTACAATACCCAAAATGAATCCTGGACAATAAATGACCTTATCTCTAAGTGTGATTCTGAGGAAGAAAAACTTAGAAAAGAAAAGAGTGAAATTGTCATTTTTGTTTCTTAGCCTAAATCTAGTTTCAAAGATCGGTATCAAAGAAATAATAAAAAAATCTAATCATAATACTCTAAAGAATGGTCAGAATTTTAAAAGACATGGTACTGGTCAGAATATGAGAGGTCCTAAGGCTGTCATTGAAGATATCAAGTGTTACTTTTGCAAGAAAAAGAGGTCATAAGAAAAGTGAGTGCACTCGATTCAAGTTTTGGTTAAAAAAGAAGAATAAAGAAAAAAGTAATTCACTAGCCTTTGTTTGCTTTGAATCCAATTTTGTTAATGTCCCATTAAATTCTTGGTAAATTGATAGTGGGACTTTCTATTCATGTTGCCATGACTTTGCAGGAATTTATAAGTAAACAGAGGCCAAGTGAAGGGGAAGCCAAACTTAAAGTAAGAGATAATAATGAAGTCCATGTTTAATTCATAAGAACCGTTAGGTTAAATTTAGACACTTATTTTCAACTTGTGTTTAGAAAATACTTTTTTATGTACTGTCATTTATGCAGAATTTGATTTCAGTTTTTTTGCTTGATAAAATTGGATATTATTTTAATTTTAGTAATGGTAAAACTTAATTGTCTTTAAATTTCAAAATTGTTGGTCAATGTGTTTTATCAGATGGTCCACATAGTATATACTTGGCTGTCAATAATGAATATGATCTTTCAAATATTGTGAATGTTGTATCTAAGAGACTTTTCATTAAAAAAAAAATCTTCAAAGTTGTGGCATAAATATTTAGGCATATTTCTAGAGAAGAGTGAAAAGATTAATAAAGAATAATATTCTTCCTCTCCTTGATTTAGGAGACCTTGAAACTTGTGTTGACTGCATTAAGGATAAATTGACCAAGACTTAAAAGAAAAGTGTAACTCGCAATCTAGATCTTTTAGAAATCATTCGTACTAACATCAGTGGACCTTACCCACGTACATTATGGGGTAATAAATATTTTATTATATTTATTGATTATTTCTCTCATTATGAATATAATTATTTATTTAATGAAAAATCTGATGCTCTTGAAAAATTTAAAATTTTTAAGTCTGCGGTAGAAAAACAATTAAGAAAAATTATCAAAATTGTTAGATCTGACTGTGGTGGTGAGTATTATAATAAACTTGACGTGTCTGGGTAGCATTTGGGATCATTTATCAAGTACTTGCAAGATTGTGGGATTGTTGTCTAATATACCATGTCTGGTAGTTCTGAGCAAAATGGTGTGGTTGAAAGGTGTTTTCGCACCCTTAAAGACATAATGAGGAGTATGATGAGTAGGTGTAATTTACCTGATTATCTTTGGGGAGAAGCCATTAAAATGGCTTCTTACATTCTTAATAGAGTTCCTAGCAAATCTGTTCCAAAAATACCTTTTAAATTATGGACCAAAAGGAAACCAAACCTTAGCCATTTTCGAGTCTGGGGTTGTTCTACTAAAGTCAAAAACTATAATCCTTTTGAGAAAAAGACTGATCTTAGAACTACTCATTGTTTTTTTAGAGGTTACCCAGAACATTCTAAAGGATATCGATTTTATTGTCTTACACGTGGTACTAAAATTATTGAATCGTTAACAACAAAATTTCTAGAGCTTGATGTTGTAAATATTAGTTGCTTGCAACCTATTAGTGTGCATGAATAAGATAAATTTATTTATATTCATTTACTTGTTGTGCAAGAGATTATTATACCTGCTCTTGTTGTTAATTTTTCTGCTCCAATTATTGATCCTCTTGTTCCTGCAATTGAACCTTCTATTCCTATTGAGGCTCCTTAGCCTTTAGAGCCTACTACTAAAATTTTCTTGAGAAGGTCTACAAAACCAAAGAGACTTGTTATTTCTAATGAATATTATGTATACCTTGGGGATATTAGTGATATTGTTGATCCTGTAACATACCGTGATGCTATTACTTGTCATCAATCGAATATGTTGGTAGGTGTCATGAAAGATGAGATATATTCTATGGCACACAATGAAGTGTGGGAGCTTGTGGAACTTCCTGAGAGATGTAAACCCATTAGCTGCAAATTAGTGTTTAAAACTAAGATGGACTCCAAAGGTATGATTGAAATATTTAAAGCTAGATTGGTAGTAAAAGTGTATAGCCAGAGGGAAGATATAGATTTTAATGAAACTTTCTTACCTGTCTTTACGAAAGATTCTTTCAGGATCATTATGACATTAATGACTCATTTTGATCTAGAACTTCAGTAGATGGATGTGAAGACAATTTTCCTGAATGGTGAGCTTAGTGAAGAAGTTTATATGATGCAACCTGAAGGTTTTAAGGAGAATGTGAAAGAATATTTAGTGTGCAAGTTAAAGAAGTCTATCTATGGTCTCAAATAGGCTTCTCGTCAATGGTACTTGAAATTTAATAAGATAGTAAGTTCTCTTGATTTTGTTGAGAACAAGATGGATCAATGCATATATCTTAAGGTCAGTGAGAGCAAATTTATTTTTCTTGTTCTTTATGTTGATGATATTTTGCTTGCAAG
Organism: Ilex paraguariensis; assembly: GCA_963454935.2. NCBI lineage: Eukaryota > Viridiplantae > Streptophyta > Magnoliopsida > Aquifoliales > Aquifoliaceae > Ilex > Ilex paraguariensis. Next base: position 834,658 of record CAUOFW020000336.1, read on the forward strand.
TAATGATTTGGTCTTACTTCATGAGATTAAACAATTGTTATGCAAAATATTTGACATGAAAGATTTTGGGGTAACATCTTTTGTGTTAGACATTCAGATTCATCGAGATAAGAGTTGTGGATTGTTGANATGATTTGGGTTTACTTCATGAGATTAAACAATTGTTGTGCAAAATATTTGACATGAAAGATCTTAGGGAAGCATCTTTTATATTAAGCGTTCAGATTCATCGGGATAGGAGTCGTGGGTTATTGGGACTTTCTCAAAAGGCATATATAAATCGNAAGCATCTTTTGTATTAAGCGTTCAGATTCATCGGGATAGGAGTCGTGGGTTATTGGGACTTTCTCAAAAGGCATATATAAATCGTGTGCTTGAAAAATTTAATATGCATAATTGTAAGTTTGAGGATGTACCTGTTGTAAAAGGTGATAAATTTAGTTTAAGTCAATGCCCCAAGAATGATCTTGAAGAGGAATCTATGAAGAGTATACCTTATGCGAGTGTTGTTGGCAGTTTAATGTATGCACAAGTTTGTACTAGGCCTGACATTGCTTTTGCAGTTAGTGTTCTTGGCAGATATCTTTCCAAACCAGGATTAGATCATTGGGTGGCAGCTAAGAAAGTTATGAGATATTTGCAGAGAACAAAAAATTACATACTNATGCGAGTGTTGTTGGCAGTTTAATGTATGCACAAGTTTGTACTAGGCCTGACATTGCTTTTGCAGTTAGTGTTCTTGGCAGATATCTTTTCAAACCAGGATTAGATCATTGAGTGGCAGCTAAGAAGGTTATGAGATACTTGCAGAGAATAAAAAATTACATATTTGTTTATAGGAGAGTTGATAGTCTTGAGATGATTGGTTACTCAGATTCAGATTTTGCTGGGTGTCAGGATGATGTAAAATCTACTTCAGGATATATTTGCATGTTAGCTAAGGAGCAATATTATGGAAGAGTGTTAAACAAACTCTCCCAACTTTTTTCACTATGCAAGCTGAATTTGCAGCTTGTTTTGGAGCTGCAACACAATCTATATGACTAAAGAATTTTATTTCAGAACTTATGATTGTTGATTCCATCTCTAGACCACTAACAATTTATTGTGATAATAGTGCAGCTGTGTTTTTCTCAAAGAACAACAAACATTCTTGTGGGTCTAAACATAACGAAATTAAATATCTTTCTGTTAAGGATCTTGTGAATAAATGTGACATTGTGATTAAACATATTGATACAGAATCAATGCTTGTTGATCCTTTAACCAAGGGACTGAGACCTGTAACTTTTAAGAAACATGTTGACAATATGAGTATTTTGGGGTCTTTTAATGTACTTGGTTAGTGGGAGTTTTTTATTTTAGTGTTGATTTAATTCCATATGTGATATTTGATACTCATTATGGTTGAGATATATTTATTTGATGAATAATAAATATTTGATGATTATTCTTATTGTTAGCATGATATTCTTGCTATGTTATATGTGTATACATTTATGACATGTCATTTTATATAAAATCTTAAGATTTGGTGTATGTCTTAAATATGACTGTTTTGTCAATTGAGTATGTCTCTAATTACACAATTTGATAAAGTCTTGTGATTTTAAGTTTTGAGACATACTAGCTTATTGTTGAAACTAATTGATTTCTCTAGCTTATTGATGAAGCTAATGGATTTCTCTAGCTTATTGTTGAAGCATGTTGTTAAAAGGAAATCATTTGGAGGACTGATAATGAAAAATAACATGTTTATCAGATCACATATTGAGATTATTTTCTTGCTACACTACCACATCTTGATCCATGTCAATAGATTTATTATTTTTGTAATTATGGATTGGTCCTATGTCAATAAAGGATATAAAGGCCGTCATGATTCAAAAATAGTAGTTTTATTGGACCGGATTTGTGTTTAAGATGTTGTCTCGTGACCATATTATTTTTTATTGTGGCCACATAGAGTTTTGTTTTGATTAGCCCGAAGTCGTTTTCAAAAATATATATATAATTTTATTTTATTTCTAAATGACTACAATTAATGTTGTCCAACTGGGGGAGAATGTTGAAAATTTTCCTATATTAGACTGTCATTAATTGATAGTTAATTTTAGTTTGTGAAAAATGGGCTGAATTTATGGTCCAATGAGATGAGCCCAATATTATTAAGTGATCTATTTTGATGGGCTTATGTACATCTTCTAATTGATGTGGTTGAGGCTGTTAAGTGTAGGCCTTAATCTAATTGTGGCCCATAATGGGAGAGCCCGTTAGATTTCATTATAAATAGCAAGCTAGGTCCCCTCTCCACTTCATAACCCTAAATTGGCTTGTCCCATTGAGAGCCACTTATTGCTTTGAAGAAGGAGAGGATGACATTGCCCTTCCATCATGGCTCATACAGGTATGTTCTAAACTTTGTAATTTAGGTGTTCTAAATTTCATAAACGAATTATTAAAATTTCTTACAGAAACAACCTTCACCCTTCCCTCAAGAGCCTCTCTCCCCACAAAGTTTTGGCTTCATGCTTTTTCTATAAAAACTTTTCTCATTAATCGATTGCCAAGCCCAACCACATCTAACACTTCCCCTTACCATATTCTTTTTGCTATAGTACCTGATTACACTCAGATGAAAATCTTTGGATGTGTTTGTTATCCATATTTGAGACCATATAATACCAATAAACTATAGCCTTGAACCAAGCAGTGTGTGTTTATAGGCTATTGTTTGAAAATATTTTAACAAACTATCCGCCTCTCCATACCTCAAGTCTCATTGCCTCCTTTCACGGAGGTAATTATTTTAGTCTTGACAAGTAAAACTTAGATTTTTCTTTCCTCCAGACTGAGTACTCAAAAGTTCATAGGAAACCTTAAGTGATATTCCACAATCCGCTGCTATATTAAAATTAATGTCTTGTATTTCAGTAACATTCTGTTGAGATGACATCATATGCATACATTCAACAAGGTGCAAAAGATGATTAGAGTTGTTTTCCCATTTCACCACAACAAATTTGTCATTTTCTTTGTTAAGAGATATGCACATATGAGCTTGGTAATTTGTTCGTGTCTCTGCTCAAGGTTTCCTTATTTGTCACACTCTTTTATCACGAGCTCTTTAACCTTTTTACAACAAACATATTTTCTGTAAATGACAATACTATCTTTCAAACTTTTATTCTGAAAATATTTTCTCACGCTAAATCCCACAGGTCCTCCATAATTATTATAAAACACATAATTATCTTCTTCAGTATCAAATTGCATATCAATATGAGTTTTATCCTCGGTTACATTAACTCTTAAATCATCCATCATAATATCCTATAATAAAAAATTTCATTGAAATGAAATTATGTTGTGAATAAAACACATATTATATGTATGACATTCCAAAAAAAATAAAAAACAAACTAGAACAACATTGACCACAAAAATATAAAATATTAATTATTTCAAGTTCAAAAAAATATTAATGAAAAATGTTTCAAGTTTTACAAAAATTGTTTCAAGTTCCAGAAAATAGAAAATATTAATTGTTTCAAGTTCCACAAAAATTGAAAATACTAATTGTTTCAAGTTCCACACACAATATATGTCTTGAACTAAACTTAAAAATTGAAAAATGAAGTAATGAAAAATGAAAACATACACATAAGCATGAAATAAAACAACAAAAACGAATGAAAGAACTAAATGAAAAATGAATGATATGAATGAAATTTGGTTTTGATACCATACTGTCAATTGACGAAGAAGAAGTGAGAGAAAAAGGGATCTCTGATTTTGAGATGAAGAAGGATGAAGCTAAACTGTTTGATGAAGAAGGCGAGAGAGGCAAGACTATTTGACGAAGAAAAAGGAAAAACGAAGACTCTTTGATGAAGAAGAAGCGAGAGAGATGGGTTTGTCTGATTTTGATATACTATGGACAGAAACAACGTCATTTTTGGTGAGTTTTAAAAAATAAAATTCAAAAAAAGCTCAAAACGATGTTTGTCAATTAAACTGCATGATATGCGGTTAATGCTTTCCTGTATAGGAGTCACACCCCCATTAAATAGACCCTACTGCCTAGGCACCTATTTGCATTTTTCCTTGTTTTTAAAAGCATTTTCTGCATGTATATTTTAATTTTGTTTTCAAAACATGGTAGATACAAAAAATTAAATATATACATACAAAAACGTTTATATATATATATATTTGCCAAAAATATAAAAACAAAAACATGAAAGCAATAAAAAATAAGATTAATTGTAAATTGTACACTGAAAGATCGTTTAAATATCAATTTGTCCCTCGAATATCAAAAATCTCAATTTGTACCCTCAAAGATAAAAATTTATATCAATATGCACCTTCAAAAATTAAAAATCTCAATTTTCACCCTCAAATATAGAAATTTGTATTATTGTGCACCTAAAACTAAATTGATAAATTATACCTATATTTTCTTATGCTTGTCACTTACTTATTTGGACCCCTTCACATTTAGAATATTACTCTTACATCTCATGACATTTGTGCACGTGTAATACGTAACCTCTTTTCGTTGATATCTGTTAATATAACCGTTAAAAAATATGATTTTATCTTAATAAAAAATTATAATTTCATATTACCCTTTATTTTATGGGTCCAATATACTTTAAAGTTCAAAATCAAGCTTACCATTTGAATGTCAAACTTATCATTATAATTTTTTATTAGGATAAAATCATATTTTTTAACGGTTATATTAACAAATATCAATGAAAAAGGGTTACATGTTACACGTGCACAAACGACATGAGATGTAGGAATAAAATTCTAAATGTGAAGGGATCTAAATGATTAAGTGACAAGCATGAGGGAATCTAGGTATAATTTATCAATTCAGTTTTAGGTGCACATTGATACAAATTTCTATATTTTAGGGTATAAATTGAAATTTTTTATCTTTGGGGTACACATTGATATAAATTTCTATTTTTGAGGGTATAAATTAAAATTTTTTATCTTTGAGGGTCTAAATTAAGATTCAAACTATCTTTCGAGGTACAACTTATAATTAATCCTAAAAAAATAAATAGTTGTTTGCAACCCTAAAAGATTTTTTTTTAGTTTGTAGTGTTCGAAATTTGCTGAATTAAAGCACTCAAAGAAGTTTTGGATGATACCGAGAAATGTCGGTAGAGAGATCATTTGAAGTATGGGAAGAAGTGCACCGACACGGCCTAGACTTGGCGGACCGACTGGCACAAGGTTTTACAGGCTTGATTCAGTCCCACATTAATCCTCCATCATTTTCATGGCCCAATCTTCAAAACGCAAAGCTTTTTGACGTTGAATTTCCTTCTCCGAGTTTCGTGAAAAGGGATTTTGGACTTGCAGTCGATAACTCTGGACTTAATGAGGTTTCGGCCATTTTCGACATTGGGACTAGGATAGGGCAAGCTGGGGTAGACTTCGGGGCTTGTGTGAATGGAGTGGTTCAGCACTTCTTCAGGAGGTTTCCTGTACCATTTCGGCAAGATGAGAATGTGGGAGTGTCATTGCGGGCGGAGCTGAATAGCCACACGAATGAAGCGGGGGTCACTATGCAGGAGGATTTGGGATCATTGGCGGAGAGGTTTAGGGATTTTGGATATGTGGAAAATGACGCGGTTTCAGATGGGTTGTCAGAGGAGGAGATTTCTGAGTTTAATCTGAAGACTGCTGGATTTTTTGGTGGTTCACAGGTAAAAGGCGTGTTTTTCGCTCTTTGATTTTGCGTTTGTTTAAAAAAAGGGATTGTGCATAAATAATATGCTGCTGTTCATCCAAGCTGCTAATAAGGCACTGTATTTCTATGTTGTAGTGACAATAATATTTTGTACACTATCCATTTGTCTTCCATGCCATGGAGTTGTGTAGTGATGAACCACAATCGGGTGAAAATGCTGGCACAGATTGGTTGGTTGTTATGTGCTCTAATGATGTATTTAATAAAAAAAAACCATTTTTTTTTAATTAAAGCATCACTGTCAGAACAGAAGAAAATTTCCAAGTTTTAATTACCTCACCATAGTTATAGTTTGGGGTGCAACTCTGGTTTGAATCGTTGATTGGGTCGGTTGTTATACACGAAACATTAGTCATGAAATTCTGGGTATTAATGCATCACCCCCTGAAGCTCAGGCCATTGCATCCAATAGGCAATTGCCATGAAGTTCAGAGTATTAAGGCATACCAACCTGAAGCTCAGGCCAGTGCATCCAACCCAAAGCCATATTTCTCAACTCAGCTACTTCTTGCTCCAAGACTGTAGCTTCATCTTTGTTTTTTGCATGTTAATGGGTGATTGTACAAGACTCTGTCCCTCTGGTATTGTTATCGATCAATAGAAATATTTCATACTGGCAGTATAGATGATAAAATTTGGACTTAACATATGGTTGATATGCATGTATTATACAAGAAAATTGCTTTGCAACTGGAGAAATCTGGTTTGCAATCCTGTCTAAAATCTGGATGGGTGGTTCTTATGTTGCCCAATGGCTTCCAAGCACAACTTTTGTCTAAGATGAACTCACTTTTATCATATTTCGACTTTTTTAAATTTGGTTTCATTTTATTTAGCATGTTACTAGTATTGTATAGCCATAGCAGGACTAGTTTAGGTTTTGGTACCTTTTTTAACTTTGAGGTAGTTGAAACTTTTTAGATGCTTCATGTGAAGTGCTTGGAAGTCCGTACTTGTGATTTAAAATGTTAAAATAAATGTTGGTGATTAGGGGTGTCAAAAGTGTCGAGTTGGGCCATTTCGTGTTAAGTTGATTTCGAGTTTGTGTTGAAAATCTCAAAACACAAGCCTGATATGTTTAATACTTGTGTCGAGATGTGTAAACACTAACCTGACCTGACCATACCATTAAACGGATAACCTGAACCTAACCTATTTAATATGTTTAATAAACATGTCATTTCGGGTTAACAATCATTACATGATTTGTTTAACTTGTTTAGCACACATAACAATGACCTGTTTAACACATATAGCCTGTTTCCACATCAGTTCAGTACCATTAAATACATCATTCAATCATTTATCTAAAATTTCAAATAATTTTTTTTCAAATAATATATTACATCTCATCAATAAAATTAATTAAAATGCATTTAATTTTCAGTCCAAAAATTAAAACAAGAACTATACTAGTTTCTGTCATAATAATGTTAAAAATTATTGTGTCAATTATCATAGTAGAAGCAAGAACTAATAAGTAATAATGTTAAAAACACATTAGTCATACATAATAAGTCAACTATACTGTCATAAACAGGTTAAATGGGTCTACAATGGGTTAGGTCGAGTTTGTGATTTTTTTCGTGTTTAAGCGTGTTGACCCGTTTTAATCCATTAACTCGTTTAATTTCGTGTCTGACCCATTAATTTCGTATTCGGTTCGTGTTGTGTTAACGTGTCATGTCGAAAATTGACAACTCTATCAATGATGACATGCCAAATGGCAATTATTTCCTCTATCTACTAATGATTTGATAACCTCGTATCAATGATTCAATGGTACTGTTTGATTCCTTTGTTTATGTTTGACCTCTCCGTTTGACAGGACTTTTGTTGTTTGTATGTAGCTTAGCAAGCCATAGCATGTTTTACTCCTTATTTTTGAATCCCTTTATTTATTGCTACAGGTGTACATCTTTTCCACTATTGACTAATGCCTGCCCAATATTTTTTTCATGATAAACCTATGTTGATTCGTTTAGGTATAACATGGGTAATAAGTGGTGCAAAGGTAGCAGGCTTTGTTCTGTCTTTCTCTATTTCTCTCTTTGTTGCTGCCCACCATAAATGCTTCTTCATTTGTAAACCTTGTTAATATATGATAGTGTTGCTTTATACGAAGTAACATATGTGGTTTTGTATGTTGGAGTGTGCTTTCATGGAATGATCATGTTTTCCAGTCTTATCATGTGATTTCAATGACACAATCAGATGCAAAGCCTTCTTTTTTGTATCCTAGGTACAAGAGCTTCATCAGTGCCAGCTCCATTGTTGTCACTTGTTATCATCATCATCATCACCTGTGTCTCCCTCCTTCCGTTCCACAGGAGGGCTATAAAGGTTGGCCTGTGGGGTTAGATATGTGGAAGGATCCTTGGATGAAATAATTTGGATATTCAAATAATGGCCAAAACAGCTTGGCTGTTGTAGCTTGACGTTTATTGAATGCCGGGGACCGTTAATGTAACATCAGCATATGACAGCATGACACGTGGCGTTGAAAGTTCTTTGGTTGCAGGGGGTGATTTGTGGAGAATTGAAGCATCACATGGCAGTTCTACATCGGGAAATGAGAATTCATCACTCTTCCTTCTCCAGCTTGGACCATTACTGTTTGTTCGTGATTCCACTCTTCTTTTGCCAGTTCATCTATCAAAGCAACACTTGCTTTGGTATGGTTATGATAAGAAGGTAAACTCATATTACTATCTAGTATGTACTTTATGTAAAATTTTATACTTCATATTTGGAAATAACAACAGTTGGTTAAGAATCTCAAGATTATGGACTTTACTTTTTGGGTTTTCTGCTGAACATTGTTTTTTGTTTTGATAGTGAATTGCTATCTGAGCATATATTTATGAGCAGGCTTTTGTTCTCAACATAACAATTATAGTATACTTAGTAGTAGTATATGGCAACCTCTATAGTGGGTTTGGGCAATGCTTTTGCCTCTCAACCTCAGATCACAGAGAAAATGCAAACTCCTCAAGAATAGGAAAGGGAGAAAGATAAAAAAGAGATGTAATATGGGCCCTTCCTCTGGGTGTCTACTTTAGTGTTTTCATATTGCCATCTTTCTTTCCATGGTATGCACTAACATTTTGTTTTCGTTAATTGCCAGAATGGAATGCATTCTCTGTGTCCAGCTGTGTGGTCAAAGCATAGGAGGTGGCTGTTGATGTCAATGATCTGCCTCAATCCTTTGGCCTGTGTAAGTTTGAACAGTTACCAAGCAAAATGAGTTTGTGATTTGCTTTTATTAAAAAAGTTTGATTTGCTGACAGAGTGTCACGTTGTTCTGTTTGTGTTTTATCACTTTGTTCACATATACTACTCGCTTTTGCTTTATATATACTAGTGTAAGATCAATCCTTCTTAGTCAAAACACGTGCCATAGCATTGAAATTTTACAAATTTTTGGCAATATTGTAGTATGCATCACTCAAACCTAATCTTGTAATTTGCCAAATTGCACCTCTGATGCAATGAAGATGTAGATATACTCAACTTTTTTTTTTGTTTGT
>CAUOFW020000336.1:857492-871704 GCA_963454935.2 Ilex paraguariensis
TTTTTTAATAATTTTGTTTTACAATGTACAAGATGACTATAAAATTAAGTAAGTAGAAGTACTGTACTAGCTATCTTTTTTATTTATAAAAATAGTTCATTTTTTCTATGATATCTAACAACTCGTGCCTGAAAACACGATACAACGTAAATGAGAAGTGATGGATTTAGGGGGGAAATTTAATTTGAATAGTTTTGAGAGAGATTTTGGTGACCGTTGGATAAATCTATTTGAGACTATCAAATGGACTTATTGAAACTTATCATATTTTATATTATAAATGTCTCATTTATTTTAAGACTACTCAACTTATATAAATTCTTATTTTTATATACATTTAGAAAAAAAAATTATTTTACTAATCAAACTAATTTTTAATTATGTTTATCTTTTATCTTAAACAAATAGTATGTATTATTGTATTTAATCTCCATTTTTGACTTTGATTAACATAATTTTTATTTATAAAATTTAAATGAGTATGTTATATCTCAAAAGCAACAAATAATTTGTAAATAAATATAATTTAATAAATATTTAGTATTATTATTATCAGTGAATAAATATTTATAGGATCTTGTATAACATTTTCGTTCGGATTGGGCACATCTTTGTGTATATGTCTCTTATAATTTATTTTTTAGACTCGCTGACAAGGCAGAGAGATACTATCAATGTGAAGGCTCAAGAATCCCCACCATACATAAAAGAGTAAATTACACGTATTGTCTTCAAACTTGGTGGCCTGCGTCGGCATTAGAATCTTTTATTTTCGAATGGAAGTTTGCATATGCCACCTCAGTTCGATTTTCATTCTTTGTTTGACAGTGTGTGTTTTTATCCGGGCTGACCCGAGTTAAACGGAGGTCTTAGGCAGAATATTTGGATGGGGCCTCATTAAATTATGATTATTGTAATAACATATATTTATTTTTATTAATATATTGAAATATATTTATTTAAAAATAAATTTCTTGTTATTTGGGATGTCAACTCACTATTTAAATTTTTTTACTCATATTCTTTAGCATATCATTTAGATTTGAGTTTTTCATATTTTACACCCTAACAAATTTTAAGTTTTTTATTTTGTATCCTCAAAAATTAAATTTTTTACATTATATTTTCAATGTATTAAAAGTGTTGCAATATAACCCTTCTATTAACTTCCGTTATTTTTTCCGTCAGTAGCCAACCCATTAACACTGAGGGAAAAAATAATAAAAAATTAACAGAAGAGCTATATATTATAACATTTTTAATACATTAAAGGTGTAATATAGAGAATTTAATATTTAAAGGTGTAAAATAGAAAACTTGAAATATTTTAGGGTGCAAAGTGCAATTTATCCTTTAAATTTATAAAATTCATTCAAGGACTAATAATCAACTAAATAGTATGAGAGTAAAAAAAAATAATAATATGAGAGTAGATTTAAAGTTTAATTCTAGACACTCTAGTGATGTTTATATTGTCATGATAATAGAAATAAGCTAGTAACAAACTCAATTTAAATGAAAATAAATTTAACTTATTAAAAGGCTATCAAATTTTAAAAAGAAAAACTAAAATACATACTTTTCAAGTTGATCAACAATAATTAAAAATAATATTCGAAAGAAATAATTACATAGTTTTATAATACAAGGTAGGTTCCAAGACATGAATAGTATTATGATTAATATAATGAATCTCATATTAATATAAAACTCGTAAAAGTAAAATTTGACTTCATAGAACTCGCGTCTATAAAAAAAAATTTAGGGGTTCGAAAAATAAAATTTGATTTGATTGAACATTGATGTAAAAGTTTTTATTTGGAACCTTGAAAACAAATATAGACTTAATTAAACTTGAATCTAAATTTTTTGAAAATAATTTAAAGTTAACCCAAAAATATGGGGTTTAGATGATGGCTTCGATTGTCTAGCGTAAGAGCTGACTCTAGTGTTTATTAGCCCCGCGGGGGTGGGTGGGTTTGAGAGGGTAAAGTTGAGTTAGTTGTACGAGGGTTAAGAGTTTGGATTTGAAATTTAAACTTGAGTGGTAAGACTTGGGTCCTCTCCGCTCCTTATTTAAATTTAAATTTGAATAAAAATAGATTAAAAATAAGTTATAATTTTTGATTCAAACCTATATCAAATGAAGAGAGACTCGGCTTTTTGCTCAAATCAAAACAAACTTAAATATTTACTCAAATCTTTAATGGTCAGATTTTACTCTTTTAAAAGATTCAATGATCATATTTCACCACCCTTTAAATTTGAGTTTGCTTTTCTTTAAATTTGAGTTTGTCCATTAGAATATATTGTATTAAATCAAACTTTTTACTCAAATTTGAGTTTGAGTTTAGGTCAACATTAGAAATGCACTTATATCATTGTACCCATTTTTTCTTAATAGTAACGAAAAGAGACTGAATTGCGCCCCTAGGACATAGGCAAAATAATTTTGCCCACGTAAATTTTTGCAGTTATAGTGAACTTTAATTTCTTTATTCTACTTATTTATTTTCTTATCGTGAAAGTCACCAATTGTTGCGAGTTTATTCCCAACAAACATGACTGTAGGAGAATATGTATATATAGAGGTAGAGTTTTCATCGAAAGTACTTGTGGGGGTTCTCATTATTTGGCCTTTCAGGACAAGGCATTGCTAGTAGTGCAAATGGGAGAAGCAGCCCAACTCTCTTGTTCTATAACACCATCCAGCAAGATTAACCAAGAAACTAACTTCTGTAATTTGGAAAGGCTTGAAGGAGGTGTTTACATACTTAACTTCTCTGGACGCATCCAACATAGGTACCTTACCTCCCTCTCCCTCCCTAAGTGTGTGTGTATGTGTGTGTGAGTGAGTGAGAGAGAGAGTCACACACCCGCAGCTGCACATGCCATGTTTGATACTAGGCTGTTTCTGCTGTTCTGATTCTGTGGTAACCCATTTCCATATATACTAATGTTTTTGTTTTCAAATTTGAGTGGGTTTTCTCCAGAATCGATACGATTGATTGATGAACTGGTTGATCAGGTACATAAAATTTCTAGATATCAAAACATGAGAAATAATCAAACAACTCAACACTACTCTTTATACCTTGAAACATTGGTAAAGTTGTTTCATTATGAGCAAGCCGTCTGAAGTTTGAGTCACGAAAGTAATCTCTCCACATAGATAACGACTACAGAAGAATCAAGATAAGAGACAAAATACCCAAACTTCCCGTAGTCAAAATTCAGTTAGGCTCCCTTGTCAGAATAGTTTGGATAAGATGATCCAGTTGAATTCAATACCTCGAGGTTCCAATTCGATTGATGATCCAATGCATGTGATTTTTTAGTGATTGTAAACATCCCGAGTCTACATTACATTTACGAATCCCAAAAAAACACGTTGTTGCCCGTTGCGACAATTCTTGGATATAAGCAATAGTGGCAGCTATGCTCAAAGTTGCAACCTTGTTCAGGTTGACGTGGAAACATATATAGTTTATCTTCTTTTATTCCCATTTTGTTTATTTTCTTGACAATCCAACTGAACCTTACATATTGATTGGTATAAGTGATTCAAATCCAGGTAACAAGGGATGGAAGAGCATGTGCTATGATTACTACCAACCAGGTAATTAAGAACAGTAAATATTTTGTTTCTTTTTTCATCAGTAAAATTCCAAATATTTATTATTTTTCATCATTTGAAGCTACCCTAACATATTTAAATACCAAATAGAAATACTCTTCTCCCTTTTGTGTCATACTCCATGACCGAATGTACATTCTTTTCTTGTCAAACTGTTCCTATTTATACCATTCCTTGCTATATATACGCATGGCGTCAATGAAGACATCTCATCTTGAGAAGTAGCATATTTATTGGAATGAGAGAGAGTGGTTTGGGATTCAACTGTCTACCTGTGCCTCCAAGCTTAACATACCCCTCAACCTTTAACTGTCTCAATTTTATTGTAAAATTGTATAAAGGGTAACAGTCACCTCTTTCTGACCAATTTTCTATTAAAACAATTGTAAAAATCCATAAAGTTTGTTTCAATTTGCCCCTTATACTTTCTGTTTTTGTATTTTTTGCTTCTTTTAGAAATGGAATTGGATAGAACGGATTTATTGCAAGCGCTTTACATATTTCAAAAACTTCTTTTAAAAAAGTTATGTATCGGAGCCTAAATCAGGATTTTATTGAATGTGGAAACAGGGTAAATTCTTCTCAAATGGAATGGATGTAAACTACTAAAGAAAGTGTGATAGGTGAGGCGCCATTGTAAGTGTGCTTTTGTATTAGTGTTCAGTATTTACCACGAGGGAAGGTTATTTTCTTCTTCTTGACTGATGAATGCTTAATAATGTTTACATCATTTTGGGAGCAGGAGTATGTAAGCAAGCTGCTGACATTTTCTATCCCAACCATAGCAGTTATCAGGTAAAATTCTCAAATAAATTCTTTAACAAAATAAAGAATTCAGTTCACTTTACTGTCTTCTCCATTTGTAGCTGATCAACTACTGATATCTCGCCCTTTTTCCTTCAAATGTCCGGGAAAGCTGATAGATAATAACCAAATTCCCAACTGGATGGATATCATTTTTCTCCAATACATGGTTTTCACAAATCATAAACTGGAGGCCTCTGCTGGAGAAATGAACCCAGCAGCCAAAATGTTTACAAATATCGTTAAGTTGCTTGAAGCTCGAGCAATCTGTTCTATTCTTGTCATCACTGCTTTGTATTGACAGGGCAAAAAAATCAAAATATTTTCTTTTTCACCTGTCAAATACGATTAATATTTACATCTACTTGTAAATCAACTTACTCAAATTAATGCTATAAACCAACCATTTAAGTGATTGGTACTTTATAATTGATTTAGATTACCTTGACTACCTTATGTTATGGCATAATTTGAATCCTTCCTAGCTGATGGACAGCCAAATTTAGTCTCACAGTATCCTTTGTAAACTGAAGCTTTTAAAATTTAAATTCTATCTTTGTGTCTAGTCTGAATTGTTAGCTATCTTGTCATGTAGAGGTCATGCAGTAGGAGCTGGCTGTATATTTGCACTGGCTCATGTCTACAGGCTAATGATCTCAAGCCGTGGTTACATATTCATGAACGAGGTAATTCATGCCCATCTCTTTCTTATTACACTTGTATTACTGTCTCCATGATGTTTTCTCAATCACAGCCAAATAACAGATCATGCTTTTCTCTGTAGATTGACTTGGGACTGCCACTGACGCCAGGAATCATGGCTGTTCTTCGTTCGAAGTTACACCCATCCTCCTTTCAGGAAGCAATACTCACAGGGTATTGTCCCTCATCTATGCATTCAAAATCACTACACCTTGTCCAAAAGTGTCTCTCTACCATTACTGGACCATATAACTTGAAGAAAACTTGAAAGCTCTAAAAAAATGTACTTAAATGTAGAAAACGATACAATGGGAAAGAAGCAGCCGCTGCTGGGATAGTCCATGTGGCAGGTCACATGGGGTCAACCCTTTAATAAAAGAGGGGATAAAGAAAGGTTCATCAACCTATACTTGGATATTATATGTTTACATGTGGGAACTCAGTAGTTATTTCCTTGTTTAACATGATTTTCCTTTTCGTTTTTGTTTAAAGCCATGGAATATGAAACAAAGAATTGGAAAAGAGAGGTGTTTCATGCGCTGAAAGTAAGTGTTTTCCTTCTCCTTTTGGCACATATAAGCAACATGGAAATTACAAAGGGCAGAAGTTGCTGTTTTTTTTGGCAGATGTAGATGTTCAAAACCACAGTGAGAGAGCTTGAAAATGGAGGAGTAGGGTTTGCAAGGATGTGATTCTGTTTCNTATGTTTACATGTGGGAACTCAGTAGTTATTTCCTTGTTTAACATGATTTTCCTTTTCGTTTTTGTTTAAAGCCATGGAATATGAAACAAAGAATTGGAAAAGAGAGGTGTTTCATGCGCTGAAAGTAAGTGTTTTCCTTCTCCTTTTGGCACATATAAGCAACATGGAAATTACAAAGGGCAGAAGTTGCTGTTTTTTTTGGCAGATGGAGATGTTCAAAACCACAGTGAGAGAGCTTGAAAATGGAGGAGTAGGGTTTGCAAGGATGTGATTCTGTTCCCATGTATCTGATAAGGCTGTCAAAGCATAAAGCACTGTAGATGATCCATTGTTGAGTATTGGACAGACTTGACAGATGGTGTATATAAGTTGATGGAACAGAGAGAAAAGTGAATAGAGATTGTATTTCCACAGAAACATGACTATCAGAATGCTTTCAACAAGATTAGAGAATTACAGACTATCATACTTTTTTAAAGTAGAAAAGATATTGAATTCTTCACCATTCCAGAAAATTATGTGTGTGTGCGTGNGTATTTCCACAGAAACATGACTATCAGAATGCTTTCAACAAGATTAGAGAATTACAGACTATCATACTTTTTTAAAGTAGAAAAGATATTGAATTCTTCACCATTCCAGAAAATTATGTGTGTGCGCGCGTGTGTGCGNAGATGGTGTATATAAGTTGATGGAACAGAGAGAAAAGTGAATAGAGATTGTATTTCCACAGAAACATGACTATCAGAATGCTTTCAACAAGATTAGAGAATTACAGACTATCATACTTTTTTAAAGTAGAAAAGATATTGAATTCTTCACCATTCCAGAAAATTATGTGTGTGTGCGTGTGTGTGTATGTTGGACAAGGAAGGGAGGCGGTCCCATGGGTGTGCATGACAAGAACACAGGCTGTGCAACACTACAATTTGACTTTCAACAGACACAGAAGCATAACTGGAAGACACTAAGTTTCTGGTTGGTGCCTGATTCACTTCAGGTAGAGTTAATGAGACATTNTGGACAAGGAAGGGAGGCGGTCCCATGGGTGTGCATGACAAGAACACAGGCTGTGCAACACTACAATTTGACTTTCAACAGACACAGAAGCATAACTGGAAGAAACTAAGTTTCTGGTTGGTGCCTGATTCACTTCAGGTAGAGTTAATGAGACATTAAGCTTCAATTTGTGATTGCAAGCAATGACACGAATACCAACATGGCCTCCAGCATTTTCACTGTTTTTAGATCTCAGACAAGAAGTAATTCCAGTTAAAGAAGAGGAGATAATGGGAACAAGAGCAATCGGATTAGCCTTAACACAGTCGAAATTCAAGGTCAACGTTGCCTGAAGTAGCAGCCCTTCCACTAGAAGTCTCATTGTTAGACTGCCAATTTTTTTTTTTTAGGGGAGGGGGAGGAGGAGGGGGAGAGAGGCTTGAACCCTTGACCTTGAAAAGGCAAGACATTTACAAGGAAAAAAATACCATTGGACCAAAGGCCATTGTTAGACTGCCAATAACAAACCCCTGAGACAAGCAAACCAAATAGAAGAGTTTCCATCCTCTCACATCATTTCTACAATCAAAACCAATAGACAAATAGACACTGGGGATCAATCATTGTTGATGTTTGCAAAGTTTTGTAGTTGTAGAGCAATGAAATAGTTTAGGGGAGAGAAAAATGAAGGGAGTGATTACGTGAAATAACCGTTATATTGAATAACTCTCATTGAGGAGAGAAAATAAACGATTCTGATTGGTTGGGATATCAACCAATAGACAAAGTTCGATGCCTTATCCCACGGTTGGGATTGTATGATCAGCTTTTCATCATCTTAAGTTCTGTTTAAGTTGCAATGTCACACACATCTCAACACTGCCTGCTGTTCTATTTGTCCTCCTCCCCCTGACTTATATTTTGGGGTCATCACTGTTGCATTGATCTGATTATTACCAGGGCTAATGTCACTTTGCACCTTGAAAGATGCTTCAATTCTCAATTTACACCTTTAAACATTAATATTGGAGATATNATGTCACTTTGCACCTTGAAAGATGCTTCAATTCTCAATTTACACCTTTAAACATCAATATTGGAGATATAACAACCTAATTTATTAGAATTTATTTTATTTTACCTTTTTTTTATCATTATTGTAAACTATTATTGTAAACTTTCATTAACAATATATACATACGGGACTCTATATTTAGTTTGTATCTCTTGTTACTCTCAAATACATCAAGTTGGTATCCGAGCCACAACCCTAACCTTAACTCTAGCCTCCACCACCTTCCCTACAGCCAACAGAAGCTAGCCCACTGCCGGCGACAAAACCAGAAACCGAAAGCCAACCCACTGTCTCCTCACCTAGAACATACCCAAGCACCCAACCACCGAGAACATACCCACCGACTGCCCAAACCTCGTCAAATCAAACCAATACATTAGCCCACTAGACCAAAGCCACCAAGCGAGCACCGACTGCCAAAACCCAAGCCAGTAAACAAAACAGTGCCGAAAAATTAGCCCAAAGCCAACCATCGACTGCCTCTTCGTCAACCTTAACCACCGACTGCGACTGCCCACCATCAAACCTCATCAAACCAAACCAAAGCCACCAAGCAAGCACTGACTGCCAAAACCCAAGCCACCCAGTAAACAAAACAGTGTCGAAAAGAATCAGCCCAAAACCAACCACCGACTGCTAAAACCCAAGCCACCCAACAAACAAAACAACCCAGTACCCACTATTGTTTATATCTATGTTGCATAGACTTGCATAGACCGTCTCAATAAATCAAAGCTCAAAGCCCAAACGAACCTAAAACCCAACAAGCCCAGTACCCAACCAACCCAATAACCCAATCAGCCCAGTACCCACTCTAGCGAACCAGCCCACTACTGGATCACACTCTTCCTCGCAACTTCGTGCGCCACGGTTTTTGTCGTAGTGTTGTCATCTCTTTGCGCCACTACCTTAATTTTCTAACCTTTTAAAGAGGGGATGAATCATCTTATCCGATGATCTACTCTTGATGCAGTAAATTCATTATTTATATTTCTTGGAATTCTGGGTACCGTAACCTGATTATTTGGGAGCTTTTTAGACCTTCTTTATTTGTCGCTATTGTTCGACTTGAGGTATATTGTTCTATCTTATTTTATCCCCTCTATTTATCTTAGAGTTGTTTTTTCTGTCACGGGTGCCCTAGTATTATTGTTGCTATGACTACTACTGTTAAGACCTCTGTTGTTAGTACTTCCACCTGTAATATACCTCCTGGTTCTCGCTAGTGTGGTTATTGTGGCCGACCAAGACATCTCAGGCTACTTGCTGGAAGCTCTATCCGGAGCTTAAGCCACATTCTCGTAGTCGTACTGCTACCATTGGTGAGGTACCACAACTTACTGTCGCTGCTCCCGTTGTTGTTTCTCCTTGGCAGAGTGATATGGATGCTATCACTTTTCGATTGGATATACTTATATCTGCCCCAACTTCTTAGAGTCTGATCACTACTACTGCCACCACTACAGGTATACCTCGTGCCTCTCATGTTTGTGCCAGTCTCTCTCCCCTTTGGATGCTGGACTTGGGTGTGAATGGTCATATGACAGGTGAGGCTCATCATTTCACCTCTTTTGACGAGCAGTTACATACTTAAGTTCAGTTAGCAGATGGTACACATGCCCCTATTGTTAGTAGGGGTACAGTCCGCCTCCCAGATGACTTTACATTACGTTCGGAGTTTCATACGCCAAAGTTGGCCATGAATCTATTATCTGTACATCAATTAGCCAGAGATTTTCATTGTGCGGTTGTGTTCTTATTTGATTCGTGTTATTTGTAGGACCTAAGTACCAGGAGAAGGATTATCAGGGGACATGAGAGAGATGAATTTTATTATTTAGGTGATCCACCTCCGATTTCACCAGTTTCTCCACCTCCATCTCCCTCACATGCTTTGTCTTTATCTGTTCCTAGCTTGCATGCTAGTATTTTACCTAATACTTGTCGTTATGATTTTTAATCAAAAACTGTTCAGTTGTGGCATGACCGTTTTGGGCATACAAATTTTAAATATTTATGTATGTTATTTTCTGTTTTGAGCAAAGCTTGTGTTAGTGGTAAACTTGACTGTGTTATATGTTCCCTATCAAAATATGTTCGAACCAGTTATATTCCTCGCATGCATCAGTCACCCAAACCATTTGACCTAATACACTCGGATATTTGAGGACCCTCTCCTATTACTGCTCTGTCAGGTGTCCAATACTATATGACATTTATAGATGACCATACTTGTTGTACTTGGGTCTACCTTTTTGCGTAGGAAATTTGATGTACTCCCTATCATCACTCAATTTCTTCAAATGATTAAGACATAGTTCGATGTCATTGTTCGTGCTCTTCGTTCGGATAATGCAAAAGAATATGTGTCTGATGCCTTAGTGTCTCACATTTCTTCTCAGTGTATCCTTCAGCAGCTCACTTGTCCATATACTTCTGAGCGAAATAGAGTTGTTGAAAGAAAAAGTAGGAGTCTGATAGGGATGGTACGTTGTATATTTAAAGGTATGGGGGTACCAAAATCTTATTGACATTTTGATGTTTTGACTTCTACCTTTTTGTGCAATCGTACACCGAGTCGTGTTCCTCAGCATAGGACTCCCTTATATGTTTTATTCCTTGAGCGGACACTTTTTTCGGTCCCCCTTCTTGTTTTTGGCTGCACATATTTTGTTCAGTATCGGTCTTTTACTTGCCATAAGCTTGATGATAAAGCGATTCGTTGTGTCTTTTTGGGCTATTGTCATCAGTCTAAAGGGTATCAGTGTTATGATCCTGTCAGGCGACATATGTATCACAGTCTAAATGTTACTTTTCTTGAGCATATTCCTTATTTTTCTTCCAGTCCTATGTCTGCCCCTCCAGTTGATGATACTTCTTTTGATTTTTCGTTACCACAGGAGCCATAACCATTGGTCACTATCGCTACAAAGTCATCAGTCTCTCCTCCTCCAGAATTACTCATCCCTGTCAGTACAGAGTCACCAGTCTCTCTTCCTTTGCAGGTTTATGTTCGTCGCCCTCGCTCTCATCCCCTTGCTGATGTCCCCTCTACCTTAAGCGATGCAGGTAATACTTTTCAGTTCGTTGAGCATATTGATACACCCGTTGTTAGTATTGATGAGATTGCAGGTACTGAGCTAGTTACTTTACCTAATGAGACATTATTGGTGGAAGATGATGATTAAGGACGTCGTTATTCACAGCGTGATCGTCGTCTAGTTGTTCGTTATGGTTGGATTGCCAGGACTTTATATCCAATCTCTACTTATGTTTTTTATGATGATCTGTCTCCTACATTTCAAGCTTATAGTATGGTCTTATCAGATATGCCAGTTCCTCGCTCTATTTCAGAGGCTATGCGGGAGCCCCAATGGGTTATTGCTATGCAGACAGAGATGGACGCTCTTCAGCGTAATCTTACGTGAGATCTTGTCTCTTTACTTTCAGGGGTGAAGTCTGTTGGCTGTCGCTAGGTTTACACCCTGAAGTTCCTTGCGGATGATACTATTGATCGTCACAAGGCTAGGCTTGTAGCGAAGGGCTTTACTCAGGTACTAGGTTGTGATTTTGGTGCTACCTTTGTTCCCGTGGCAAAGTTGACTACTGTTCGCTTGATTATTTCTTTGGCTGCGGAGTACTCTTTGACTCTGCATCAGTTAGATGTGAAGAATGCATTTCTTCACGGTGATCTGGACAAGATTATTTATATGGATGCACCACCAGGTTTTCGTGGTGAGGAGGAGTATGCTGAAAAGGTATGTCGACGGCGTAAGTCTCTTTATGGACTGAAACAGTCACCACGAACCTGGTTTTCTCGCTTTAGTGTTGTAGTTGTACGTTTAGGGTTCACTAGTTGTCATTCTGATCATACATGCTTCATTCGACGGAATACTTCTGGACAGTGTGTCATCCTTTTGGTATATGTTGATGATATTATTATTACTGGAGATGATGTTTCTGGAACTGTGCAGGTTAAGGTAAACCTTGGGAAGGCCTTCGATGTGAAGGACCTTGGTTTTTTGCGATACTTTATTGGGATTGAGGTTGCCCGTAGCAATAGGGGTATTGTTCTTTCTTAGAGAAAGTATGTTCTAGATCTTCTCTCAGACACTAGAATGTTGTGGTGCAAATCGGTATCATCACCTATGATTCCAAACCTGAAGCTTACTATTGAAGGGGAGGAGTTGAGAGATCCGACTATCTATCAGAGGTTGGTAGGTAGACTTATTCATCTAGCCAACACTAAGCCAGACATTTCATTCGCTGTTAGCCGAGTTAGTCAGTTTATGCACAGACCATGTCAGCCTCATATTGATGCAATATATCATATTCTTCGGTACCTTAAGTCTTGTCCTGGACTTGGATTGTTCTATGCATCAGGATCTCAGATTAGTTCTCTAGCCTGTTATTCAAATTCAGATTATGGGGGAGCGTGTGACGGTCGATCTACTACGGGCTTTTGTGCTTTTCGAGAGACTCATCTTATCTCTTAGAAGAGTAAGAAGCAGTCAGTTGTCTCTCACTTATCAGCAGAGGCAGAGTATCGAGCACTAGCACCTGACACATGTGAGATTATCTGGCTACGATCGATTCTTGGCGAGTTGGGATTTCCAGTGACTTCTTCATCTACATTATATTGTGATAAAGTGATATGCTATTCAGCTCGTTTCTGACTCTGTATTACACTAGAGGACGAAGCATATAGAGATCGATGTTCATTTCCTTCGGGAGAAGGTTAGCAGTGGTATTGTCAATCCATCATTCGTGGGGACCAATGATCAGGTTGCGAATGTGTTTACAAAATCTGTCACTCTATCCATTTTTCGGGGCTCCGTTGTCAAGCTTGACTTAGTTGATATTTTTGCGCCTAGCTTGAAGGGGAGTATTGAAGATATAATAACCTAGTTTATTAGGGTTTATTTTGTTTTACCTTTTTTTTTATCCTTATTGTAAACTTTCATTCGCTATATATACGTGACTCTACATTTAGTTTGTATACATTAAAAATCTCAATCTACCCCTTCAATGTTATGAATTGGTACCAATATGGATCTTGTTTAGACTATCTTTCAATTTTCTATCATAAATTCAAGCACGTGAGTTGCAACTAATTCGGGCCATGGAGTTATTTATAAATTCATGAACTATTAGTGTCTCGCGTGAATTAGACATGATAAACTTTGTCTCTACTAGCAATCCACGTAAATAGATTTGAATAATATTATTTTTATAAAAAAAAAAGGGTAATTAAATTAAATAATAAATTAGGTATTGAATAATTAATTTATATTTAATTATTACTAAATTTAATTATTAATTTATTATATAAGGTTTTCGATTATGTTAGGCATTTGTACATCTAATTATATTATAGAATTATTAATTTTTACTTTTTAAATAGATTGATTAGATCGTTTATTATATTATTATATTATTACATACCAAAAAATAAAATATAACATATATTGAATTGTGAAATTTAACCTGGTGATTACATATGTATAATAATTTAATATATATAAGACAATACTTCTTCATATAGATATAGATAATTGTATGTAATTGTACTACTAATAAATGAGTTTAAAAGAATTTAGAAATAATTATAAAAGAGTTAAAAATAAGTTGAAAGTCAAATAGGTGTAAAAATAATAAATTAGATGAAACTATATAGGTGGATATAATAGACTTTATCATAATAATTAAGGATAAAATAATAAATCAAAAGTTTTTGACAGATACTAATATTTATAAGTAGTATAGATTTGATTAAAGAAACCTTATTTTTGATACATAAAATGATGCTAAATTGATCACATACAAAGATCTACATCAATGGACACACCTCATTCTCATGTCCGAAGTAGTTGCAACTCATATGCTTCAATTTATGACAAAAATTCAATTTATGACAAAAAACTGAATGACAATTTTAGTTAGGTCTATATTGTTACCAATTCATAACATTGAGGTACAAATTGAGATTTTTAATGTTTGAATATACAAATTGAGAATCGAAACATCATTTGGGATGCAATATGAGATTAGCCCTTATTAGTATTGCACATTAATTTCACTTATTAATCATTGTGTTAAGTAATCGTTTATATTTATAATTTCATGTTGTGTTGGATGGATATCACCACCTTTACAAATACATTTTTGCAACATATAGGACAGTAATGTTACGACAAAAAAAAATTGGATAAATGTTGACGAAAACCTTAATTATCTAATTTACTTACCGAAAAAATACATTATAATTATATAAAAAGGCCGGCACAAAATT
>CAUOFW020000336.1:872368-963193 GCA_963454935.2 Ilex paraguariensis
GTGGGGGCTGTTTACATTAATCACTATCCGGAAGAAGCTTGCTTGCTGATGAATAATCTCTGCTATCATCCATACTTTGGATAGAAATTGAGGAATCAATCCATGGCCCATCCATCGATGAGCTCCTCGGGACCTGACTATCCTGAGAGAACGTCGAGACGTGTGTTTGGCCGTCCTGTGATAACTTCTCGAAAGCTTTGAACCTCAAATTTTCATTGAAAGAACTGCGCTTGATTTGTGGCGGTTCGACCGGAATTTTGCCTTCAAGCGCAGTTCTTTCAATGAAANTGTAAAAAAACCGATGAGAGTGAATCATTTTATTCCACTTACTATTCTTTTGTATTAAAGAAAAACTGGTTTTTTATTACAAAGTGAAACTTCATCAGAAGATCTGAACCTGAAAATATTGCATCCCCAGAGTTTGTTCTTTCATTTGAACTATTTAGATGAAAACTATTCATCCTCCAATTCATAATTCACAAAATACCATTCAATGTAAATAAAAAAAGTATATTTTAAGCGATGCATTATGGTTTGGCCATGATTTTTCAGAGCAGCATAGACAAAAAAAAGAATGGCAAGACCTTGTGAAATTCTCAAGAAAGTATATTACCCAATCAAGAAGGTAAACGAACTCCTCCTTCGGTCTGTAATTTGTATTACTTTTACCGCTTACAATCTCTAGTGCAACAACTCCAAAGCTGTAAACATCCGCTTTGTATGTCAAGTAACCTCTCATTGCATATTCAGGAGCCATATATCCTCTGGGAAAAAATACACATGAGATATTACAGCAGTACTAGTATGCACCAGTAATGGGAACCATCACATAATAAAATAAGTTGCAATCGCTTGTTCAGTTTGAATGGTAGACAATCAGGACGAACCTCAAGAATTTTCAAATCTGATTAGTAGGTAGCGGTTGTGATTCATTCATTAGTTATTTTTCCAGAGGAGGCAAGTTGCACCCTAGAAATCTTTCTCATTTTCTCTTAATTAAGATCAACTGCTATATTTTTCCAGACTCGGATGGAATTTTCATATGTGAGAGATACAGTTCTTACTATTTCTTCTATGCTACAATATATATCAGCAATCAGTTTTACCTAACAACACTGATTACAATTGGAATGCGCATACAATTTCTTTGTCCACTGTTTCAAAGCCCATTTTAATTCACCACAAGTAGGATGAGTTAAACTTACTCCCACTTTTAATTTTCAAAGCCTTCAAGCAACACATTTTAGGAGACCAATAATTTATAGCTGGTTATTCACAAAATGAGAAAAAACTGAAACNTGTTTCAAAGCCCATTTTAATTCACCACAAGTAGGATGAGTTAAACTTACTCCCACTTTTAATTTTCAAAGCCTTCAAGCAACATGTTTTAGGAGACCAATAATTTATAGCTGGTTATTCACAAAATGAGAAAAAACTGAAACAGAAAGTGAAATTAACTATGATGCCATCATTGGTATATCATGCATTGCAGTCTCCTTTTTATTTTGGAAAAGAGCACTAGATATAGATTGTAAAGTCGACGATGCCACATTACCAGCACATAATCGCATGATACATAAACTGTTCTGGGATTGTATAGGCTCTGAAAAGTTTGTGATACAGTGGACTCAATTAACCATGTTCTGCATCACTCGTNATGCATTGCAGTCTCCTTTTTATTTTGGTAAAGTCGACGATGCCACATTACCAGCACATAATCGCATGATACATAAACTGTTCTGGGATTGTATAGGCTCTGAAAAGTTTGTGATACAGTGGACTCAATTAACCATGTTCTGCATCACTCGTTTTCTACTGTATATTACAAATTATTTAAATCTGAAACTGAATATGCTTCTGATTTCAAAAATAATGTTAATTTGTTACTATTATATGCAGACAGGTTATAAGGAGGGATGCACATCGAAGAAGGGAAAAGGAAAAGCTCACATTGTTCCAGCAATTCGTGTGCTGATATGGGTATTCTCTTCTTCATCAAGCTTAGCCAAACCAAAATCTGATATCTTAGCATTTAGATCTTTATCAAGCAGTACATTGGTACCCTTGATGTCTCGATGAACAATCTTCAATCTTGATTCCTCATGAAGGTATGCCAAGCCTCTTGCTATTCCTATGCATATCTTCTTTCTTGTTGGCCAGTCTAGATTTAGCCGCTGTTCTTCATGACCTATAAATTAAAGATCAGAAGAGAGACAAACCATAAATCAATGTTTAAAGGGATAAAGTGGAACAAAAAAGTAACACTTACCAAAAAGTGCACGAGCAAGACAATTGTTTTCCAAGTACTCATATNGACAAACCATAAATCAATGTTTAAAGGGATAAAGTGGAACAAACAAGTAACACTTACCAAAAAGTGCACGAGCAAGACAATTGTTTTCCAAGTACTCATATATTAGCAACAATTGGTTCCCTTCAATACAACACCCGTAAAGCCTCACAAGATTTGGATGCTGCAAAGCAGAAATCATGCCTATCTCATTCACAAACTCGCGGTTTCCTTGCTTAGATTTGGAGGAGAGCTGCTTAACAGCAATTACCGCACCATCTGGTAGTACACCCTATGAGAAGAAGAACAAATTTCATAATGCTTATTTTCTGGGAAAAGAATCATAGACAATTAAATGACTGCGTGCAAATATTATCTTTTTGAGCACCATTTTCACATGGATACCCAAGCAGAGAAATGGTCCTAACGCTGAAAGTAACAGTGTTAACAGCTTGAGCATCTAAGGTGAAAGTAACATGTTGCATCTGCAAGTTACTACCTTGTAAACAGGCCCGAACCCTCCTTCACCAATCTTATTTGCATGGTCGAAGTTATTAGTGGCAGCCTTGATCTGTCTTAGAGTAAAATAACCTGTTTGTAACTCTAGCCCTCGAAGCTCTGTAACAAGGAAAGTGATTAGAAACTGCTCAAAATTCACTGAAATTAAATACTGCTCGTACAATATTAACCTGAGTAATTCTCTTTTTCACCATTCAAAAGATTTATAAACCATAATATGACCCATTTCAGACCATGGGATACAGCTTTCCATTCTAGTCTGCAGACTTATTCTTAGGGTATCAGCTGGTCAAGTGAATATACTTAATTTATCATCACTGATTATACAGGTGGGAATGGATACCAGGCATATTTTTGTCATGCAAATGAAACATCCAGTTGTGGCAACATTTATCTCATTGCTAATCAATATTATCCTTAGTTTGATAATTAAGCATTCCAGCTAGAATAATTTTGAGAAGCTGACCATCGTCTCTGCAGCTCACCCCTCTCTTCCTTCTCTCTCAAGATAATGTGCTTATAAGTGCCTGCACGGACAAACTATGTTCCCTTTCCTAGATAAATGTATTAACATCATACCTTCTAGCAGCTCAAGTATCTGAGCCCTTTCAAAATTAGTGGCCACACCACGCAAAAGTAGCAACAAAATGAACTACAGAGACACAATTTCTTCGTAGAATACTTTACCTTCATCTACAATGTCTTTCCCTCCTAGGTACCCTTTCTTTCGGAGTACAGCTAAAATCAACAAGAGGAGCACACATGAAGCAATCACTATGCCAATAATAGCTCCAACAGAAAGAAGCCCTGTATCAGGATCAAAATCTACAAGAAGAGATAGATATACTCTCATGACAAGGCCAAATTTGGAAAATCTAAGCACCCAAAATACAAGATAGACTGACTTGGTGTTACTGTGATAGCTGATATAAGAGGTCCATATACACCTCTGTCAGGAATAGCTGTTGTTCCCTTCCCTGCCCAGTACAAATGGATCTCCAGAGTGCTCCCATTGACAAAAGTATCATTAAACTCCTTGGTTATGCCCTTCCCAAAGCCACTAGCTTCTTCCGCAATGTTGAAGTCCTTCAAAACTACACTCCCCTGCGTCCAATTGTATAGACAACATATTTGGACCAAGTGCCGGTATCAATAACTCTTAGTGCATCTCCAATGGAGACCCAAATTTGAGTAAAAAAAAAAAGGNACGTCCAATTGTATAGACAACATATTTGGACCAAGTGCCAGTATTAATAACTCTTAGTGCATCTCCAATGGAGACCCAAATTTGAGTAAAAAAAAAAAGGTAAAAAAATTGATTTGGTATACACCTCTTCAATGGAAAACCCTTTTTTAAAGGAAGAGAAACCTAAATTTAAATGAGAACAAACCCAAATTTAAAAAAGGGTAAAATATGGCTATTGAAATCTCACCATTAAATATTTAAATTTAAAAATGGGTCTCTCTTGATTTGGGCTTAAAAAAAGATTTCCCTTCATTTAATATGGGTATGAGTCTAGTATTGAAGAAGGTTTTTAAAAGTTTTTACCCCNCCCTTCATTTAATATGGGTATGAGTCTAGTATTGAAGAAGGTTTTTAAAAGTTTTCACCCATTTAATATGGATATGAGTCTAGTATTGAAGAAGGTTTTTAAAAGTTTTTACCCCTTTTTAAAAAAAAGTTTAAAAAAGGGTAATGATTGAAAATAGTCTTACTAAGGCTGGAGAATAAGAAAAAGTAAAGAAAGAAAGTTTTCAAGAGACTAACTTTCTAATGATGCTAAGGTCATCAAAAATCTATAGTCCATAATTGGGCTTCTACTTACTTGGATTGATACATCAAAAATGCGTCTCCCAAGGCTGCTGAACGTGCTGTCATCTGAATACATTACTTCAGCAAAGTGGAGTTGCACTCTGTAACTACCCTTCCGCAAGCAGAGGCCATAGTACTTAAGTGAACTAGGGGCAAGGCGGGCTGTTTTATAAAAGTCTGCACCAGTCACATTCAATGCAAAAGGATTTGATGCAATGTAATTAGCATTGTCGTTCCCCATGAAGACCCCTGAGCTGCTGAAAGCCCATTTTTCTGAAGAAGCAAAAAAGTATGATGGGCCTCTTGTGGTTAAGTCCTCTTCATATTCATTACCCTCAAAGTTCATTGTGCTTCCCCCACAATTTATGAACAATGAATGATCTGCAAAAGTAATGGGAATCATGAGGTAGGATGCTTTCATAAAGCTCCATAGGTTGGATCAAATTGGAAAGTGCAGCAAGATAGCAGCAAAGTCGCATAGGTTGTTTCACTTACGCTGGGGTTTCGTGGAGCAAGAGAGGTCCTTCCGCAAGCACCATGCAACTCTAAGTAAGTTTTAGGCCACGTCAAATAATGGACGGATTTTTGAAAAATTAATAAGAGTTTAGGTATGTGAGGAACTTACGAGTTGCTCACTGTAGATGAATGACTGGAAACTAAATTCCTGTCAGATAGAAAAGGATTTCTAAGAGATATGACCATCCAATCAATACATAATCACATAATGGTAAGATGCTTACACGCTAGAGGGCTGGCAACCCACTGAAGGTGACTGTGTAAAATTGTTGTAAGATACATCACTGCAGTAAATATTCACATGACATTTGTAATCAATTTCCCAACTGAAAATTAGATCATAATTGCTTGACCTGATGAAATTTCATTAGAGATCACAAGAAGAAAAAGTGTGATGGTTTTTTCTTAAGCTTTTCTGCCAGACAATAACTACCAAAACTTGGAGAAGACTAACATGTACACGTTGCTGTTCAATATCCAACTGGGTACCTCTCCAGTTAGTGAGTTATTAGACAAAAACCTACACAACAAACAATAATGTGACTTGCTATTGCTTAGAACTGTAAACTATAATGGAAAAAAACAGCCCGAGATTGGAAAGTANCGGGTACCTCTCCAGTTAGTGAGTTATTAGACAAAAACCTACACAACAAACAATAATGTGACTCGCTATTGCTTAGAACTGTAAACTATAATGGAAAAAAACAGCCCGAGATTGGAAAGTAATTACGAAAATCATAAGGCATTTTCATATGCTTAGATATACAGTTTATTCTAACTATACGTACAAGTGATCTAGATTTAAACTTTGAAATGTATCTGGGATTCGACCAGTCAACCTGTTGAAGCTCAGGTCTCTGCAAATAAAAATATATGAACCATGAACAAATAAGATCACCTAATTACATAAGAATACTCATTATAATTAACTTACAAAGTTTTTAGTCTAGTCATTTCTCCTATGTATACTGGTAGTGGTCCAACAATTAGGCAATTTCTGAGTATCCTGCGCCACAAAAATAAACCACTTGGTATGTCAATAGAGTCAGAGTTAAACCCAATCTTCATGGTACATAAAACATATAACTATATCCCTCAATTTTTTCATGGAACCAATAGAATCGAACCATAACTCACAGTCTTTGCATGTTTTTCATGTACTGCAATTCAGGAAAAGGCATGTTTGATCCACTCAAATCAGATACCCTCCTGATAACCAAAATGCATCAGAAGAGAACGTTATTTTTCCAGATTCTCAAATCAGTAAGCATTCATAAATCAACAATCTTCTTTTTTTCGGTCGAGGAAACTAGTAAACAGAAATAGAGTAATGCTACAGTCTGTGGGTGCTCACAACTGAGATAAATTTGTCAACTGGGATATCGTAGAAGGAATGGGTCCCTCCATTGATGTGCCTTGCAGATCCCTGGAAAAAATTTGACAAAAAAAGTATGTTATGTTAGAGTATTTATAGTATGGGTAGATTAGGTATTTTACATTCTTTTGTTG
Source organism: Ilex paraguariensis (assembly GCA_963454935.2). Classification (NCBI taxonomy): domain Eukaryota; kingdom Viridiplantae; phylum Streptophyta; class Magnoliopsida; order Aquifoliales; family Aquifoliaceae; genus Ilex; species Ilex paraguariensis. The sequence goes on from CAUOFW020000336.1 coordinate 879,016, forward strand.
CCCTAATATATAAGGGCCTACATTGTGTATTTGTGTAAAGATTGATTTACTGAATGGATTACTCTAAACATTATTCTTGACCTCTCTCTCTCTTTTCTTCCCTTTATCAATGTTAACATGGTATTAGAGCATTGTTCGATTCTACATACTTAAAATTTTTGAAGAACAGAGTATCAGATTTTTTGAAGAACACAGTATTAGAGGAAGCCGATTTTCTGAAAGAGGGCTGACGTCTGCAGACTGCAGTCGAGGAGAGCACTGCTAGACTCGATTTTTCATGGGCATTTCAATGGTATGATTTGTTTTTGATTTTGAAGTTATTTGGATGGAGTTTTCTATTTTTGAATATTTTAGCGAAAATAGGGAGTTTTTTTCAAATATGAAGATTTGGGATTTTTTTCTTGCAATTGGAGGCTTTGATCCTTCACAGATAGCTCCGATTAGATGAATAGAGGGTTGGTTTGACATACCAACCTTCTTGGAGTGCTGTTGATGCATTTTTGGTGATTTTTTGGCCAACGGGTACTGTTCCGATGGTCTTCCAGCGATAAATCTGGAAGTTTTCGATCTTCTTTGGTGTGTTTTTACTCCTCTTTGGTGCTGGTTTGTTGATTTTGTGCATTTGCTATGTCTGGCTATTCATAGTGCACCGACTGTTTGTTCACGATGGTCTCTTCGATTTTGTTCTTCTTGGCTTCACAGTGCATTGACTATTTTGTGATTGCTGTTTTGTGGTTAAATTTGGGAAGTGGTAGTTTATTGATTTGCTGGGTTGTTAGATTTTTGCTGCCAATTTAGTTTTATTAACATTATGGCAAGTGGACATTCTAACTCTCTTCAAGCTATTAGTATCAGACTGAATGGTGAAAATTATGGATATTGGTTTTATGTTTATGAAAATTTTTTTGTTGGGAAAAGAGATGTGGAGTTTTGTTAGTGGTGCTTTGCAAGCACCAACAGATTCGAAGGCAAAGAAATATGCTGATTTACAGAATACTTGGGAAGTCAACAATGCTAAAATCATCACTTAGATTAACAACTCAGTTGATCAGACCATTGGTGTGCATTTGGCTATTTAACATAGCCAAAGAGATTTGAAATTATTTAGCTACATTGTTTGTTCAGTTCAATTTTGCAAAGAGATATCAGCTTGAGCATGAAATTCGAGCTGCACGTCAGGGTGATAAAACCATACAGGAGTTCTATTCAATTATGACTGGATTTTGGGATCAGTTAGCACTTGCTGAGCCTGTTGAATTAAGTACTCATATGGTATATTGTACCTTTAGGAAGAAGCAGTGGTTGGTATAGTTTTTGATGGCCCTTAGAGATGACTTTGAGAGCCTTCGTGGTTCTATTTTCCATCGTCTCCCACTTCCCACAGTTGATGCAATAGTGCATGAACTTTTGGGTGAAGAAGTTCGTCTTAAGATTCTTTCTTGAAAGGGTCTTCTTTCATTGCCTAATCAAACTGTATTGGTTGTACCACCCAGAGGGACTTCTCACTTACAGACTAAATATCGAGGTCAAGCTGCTTCAGATGAGTGTAGTTTTTGCCGTGAGAAGGGTCACTAGAAGGCTCAATGTCTTAAATTGGTGAACAGGAATGCCAAGGGGGCCTTACAGTAGCCATTTAAGCCCAAAGTTTGTCATACAACCGCAGCTGCTTCACCAGTGGATGAGACACTTCCATCAGTTGCAGAAGCTTCTTTCTCTTTATGCCCTATTAGTTTCACCTTCCACAGGTTCATTTACTACAGATCCTTCAGGTATATCTCAAACTGCCTGAGTCTTTGACTCAGGCGCCACCCATTATATGACTAGTAATTCTTCTTTATTTATTTCTATTGTTTCCCCTCCCTCTATATCTGTCTTTGCAGCCAATGGCAGCCAAATGCCTTTAGCTAGTGTTGGAACTATCGTATCTTCCCAGCTTACACTTTCTGATGTCTACTATATTCTTTTAACGTACTTTAAATCTAATATCTATTAGTCAGTTATTTGATTCGGGATTTTTAGTTCACTTTTCTTCTACTGGTTGTGTTGTGCAGGATCCACGGTCGAAGAAGCTAATTGGGACAGGCAATAGAAATGGAGGGCTATATATGTTGGATGAACTTCATTTTCCTGAAGTTGTTGCATCTACTGTTGATTTATCTTCTTTTCAATTGAGTCTAAAGTCGTCTAGTTTTTATTTATGGCATTCTCGTTTAGGTCATATTTCTCATTCTCGTTTAAAATTTCTAGCTTCTACTGTTAGTTTGGGTAGTTTAGAGTGCCATAATATTTCAGACTGTAGTGGTTGTAAGTTGGCAAAATTTACTGCATTACCTTTCAATAAAAGTAATTCTCGTTCTCTTGCACCTTTTGATCTTGTACATTATGATATTTGGGGACCAGCTCCTATTGTTACTAAAGGGGGTTCTAGATATTATGTTTCTTTTATTGATGATCATACCAGGTATTGTTAGGTGTATCTAATGACACGTAGGTCCAAGTTCTTTTCCATTTTCACTACCTTTTGTATTATGGTGCGTACCCAATATTCTTCTATCATCAAATACTTTCACTGTGATCAAGGTGGAGAATATTTTTTTAGTGCTTTTCATGATTTGTTGAAATCTAATGGTACTGTTTTTCAATCTTCTTGTATTGACACACCTGCTCAGAATGGAGTGACCGAACAGAAACATCGTCACATTATTGAAACAGCTCGTTCTCTATTGTTGTCATCTAATGTCCCTAGCTTTTTTTGGGGAGAAACAGTTCTTACAACAATTCATCTGATTAATTACATTCCTACAATCCTTAATTATGGTATCTCACCTTTGAAAAATTATGGGGTAAGACACTTGACTATTTCTCCTTACGTGTGTTTAGATGTACATGTTTTGTTCTGCCACCTAGTGTTAATCGCACCAAACTCTCGGCTCGTTCAGCCTTATGTGTTTTTCTTGGCTACGATGAGAGACAAAAGGAATTTCAGTGTTATGATCCTAATACACAAAAACTCTATGTTTCTCGCCATATTATTTTTATAGAGCATATTCTTTTTTTCTCTATTCTATCTAGTTCTTCATCTCTGCTTAAATATGATCTTATCTCTCTTGATCCCTTTCCCTCTAATATTTCTCCTGATTCCTATGTTGGTGATATGATTATGGCTGATCTTCCCTCCTATTTTTCTTCCTCTTTGCCTGATTTGTCTGTTATCCGTCCCCCGATTGTGCATACTTATATTCACAGTACTCCCACTATCTCCTTTACAGATGTTGTGCCTTCATCTGTACCTCTTGGCTCCCAATCAATTTCTGACATCGTGGATCACACTTCTCGTTACTTTCAGCGCACTTGAAAATGTCCTGACAGGTTTGGTTGGTCCAACTCTTGTTACTCTTATGATTTTTGTTCTTTCCTGACTTCTATACATTCTCTGTCTGAACCAACCTCCTATAAGGAGGTTATCCTTGATCCTCTTTGGCAACAGGTTATGGATGAGAAGTTTTTTGCGCTTCATAAGACTCAAGCTTGGGAGTTGGTGCCTTTACCTCTTGGTAAACGCCCCATTGGTTATAAATGGGTTTATAAAATCAAAACTCAATCTGATGGTTTTGTGTAAAGGTACAAGGCTAGATTAGTGGTCAAGGAATTTGCTCAAGAGTATGGGCTTGACTACGATGAGACCTTTGCTCCAGTGGCTAAGATGACCACGATTCGCACAGTGATTGCTGTTGCAGCTGTTCGTCAGTGGAGTCTTTCTCAGATGGATGTGAAAAACGTTTTTCTTCATGGTAATTTATCTGAGGAGGTCTATATGACTCTTCCTCCTGGGTTGCCTTGCAGTCCTGGTCATGTGTGCAAACTTCACAAGGCTTTATATGGTCTTAAACAGGGCCTGACAGCATGGTTTGCAAAATTTTCTTCAGTTATATGTGACTTAGGTTTCTGTGCTAGTGATCATGATTCTACACTCTTCTTTCGATCCACTTCTTTTGGTTTCATTCTTTTATTACTTTATGTGGATGACATAATTATTAAAGGTGATGACAATGCTAGAATTCAGCTGTTGAAAACTCAATTACAGAATTATTTTGAGATGAAAGATTTAGGTCCACTCCGATATTTCTTAGGAATTGAGGTTCCTCTCCCAAGGGTTATTTTCTTTCTCAGTCAAAATATGTCTAAAATGTTATTCAACGAGCTTGCTTATCGGATACTCGAACTGTTGACACACCCTTGGAGCTTAATGTTCGTTATACTTCCTTTGATGGTTCTCTCCTGCCAGATCCTCCCCTATATCGTACTATTGTTAGGAGTTTGGTGTATCTTACTGTTACTCGTCCAGATATTGCTTATACGGTTCATGTGGTTAGTCAGTTTGTTGTTGCTCTTACCACACTCCACTGATCTGCTGTTCTTCAGATTCTTCGATATCTACGGGGTACGTTAAATCGGAGTTTATTATTTTCTTCTTCGTCTCTGGGGCTCCGTGCTTACTCTAATGTGGACTGAGCTGGCGACTCTATGGATCGCAAATCTACCATTGATTTTTGTCTCTTTCTTGGTAATTCACTTATTTCCTGGAAAAGCAAGAAACAAACTGTTATAGCTCGCTCTTCTGCTGAAGCTGAGTATCGTGCTATGACATCTACCACAACAGAGATAGTTTAGTTGCATTGGTTGCTTGCTGATCTTGGCATTTCCTTGACAACTCCTACTCCAATGTATTGTGATAACACCAGTGCAATCCAGATTGCTCACAACTCGGTGTTTCATGAGCGTACTAAACATATAGAGATTGATTGTCACTTTGTGCGCCATCATCTTTAGTTGGGCACGATCTCTCCTATATCTTACTTTTACTATGCAGTTGACAGATTTCTTCACCAAATCCCACACTATCGCAGGCTTTCGTTTTCTCCTTGGCAAACTCTTGATGGTTGATGCTACCACATCATGAGTTTGAGGGGGGATGTTAGAGTATTTATATTATGGGTAGTTTAGGTATTTTACATTCTTTTGTTGCCCTAATATATAAGGGCCTACATTGTGTATTTGTGTAAAGATTGATTTACTGAATGGATTACTCTAAACATTATTCTTGACCTCTCTTTCTCTTTTCTTCCCTTTATCAATGTTAATATGGTCAAGATGCCATTAGGTAACAATAAGTTGCATAAGGAATTTCAAAACTCTAAAAAAATGTTCATGTGACTAATGGATGCAGAAATACTCACAGTCTATTAATTCTTGTCCAGTTCCCTATAAAATCAGGTATCTTCCCGGTTAATGTGCTCCCGTCTATCCTACTGCAAGCAGTAAGCAGATTTTAGAGCTATTCAAAACTTGAATATGGTACATGTTTTGTAACTATCACTTACAAATCTTCTAAATTCTTTAGGTTGACGAATGTTTCTGGTATCGTTCCTGTGAAATTGTTTGCAGAAAGAAGGCTGCAGAAAAATGACAGTTGTGAATGACCTCAAATTATAATGCGAAAAAAGGAAAGTACATATATGCCTCAAATACAGAAGGCAATGTTCAACTGAGGTATGACCTTTTTAGCACAAGCTTAAATGAAAAACAACCACACAATTAAATAGAGGGCAAAAATCTGCAACCAACCACAACTTTTGTTTTCATTCCTTTTGGATTATATCACATGCTATTGCTCTATTGAAGGCCATATTTCATATGTTTAGTGTCTTCAATTTTGAATCCTCTTTTTCCCTCTACCACCTAAAAATAAGGAGAATATCTTGCTAAATGAAGGAAGATGGAACCGCTAATATAGAATAGCTAAATGATGAAGATAAAGAAGCACACACATAATGCGCTCTGCCCTACTATTATTTTTTAAGCACCAATTCTCTAGTATATGATAATACTGACTTAAAATGGCAGCAGCAGCAGTGGGAAACAAAAAGACCCACAGGAAAACAAAAAGTCAATTGCATCTTTTATATTTGGGAAGAAGGTTTAGTATGCAAAACATAGTGAGGCTAGGTGATTAACTATCAAAAATTTACATCGATAGAACTTAATTATCAACCGACTGCTTTACCAACAAATGGATGACTTCATGACCTCAGTCCAGACTATGAAATATTCCACACCCGTGCAGATCCTTGATTAATATGTAGTTAAACAACATTGAGCTGAAAAGTAAATGGACTTTACCAAATAAGCATACCAGTGGTTACCAACATGCATTATAATTAAGCAGATAGTTCCAGAACAAGAAAGGCATAATTAATTAAGAATACAAAACTAGACTGAGTAATCTTACAGTCTCTTCAAGCGGCTCAAACTTCCAAGGTTTCGATGAAGAGATCCTCCAAGCTGATTATCTTCCAAGACACTGAATAATACAGGGTGCAATGTAAAAATTATAGGTTTCACTCATTGCTCCAACAAATACACATATCCCTTTACTTACAGCTGCTCAAGTGTGGAAATATCACCTATTTCCTTGGGAATCGAACCACCAATGCGATTTCCCAGAAGGGACCTGCAGTAAGCCAACATCTTAAGTGTATCCAACCAGTATAAAAACCTAAATCATAAAGGCCCTCACATACCTAAAACTACCTAAAACCTAAAAGAAGAGAAACTTACAGAATTGTGAGATTAAGCTGGCCTAAATTCGTGGGTATCGATCCACTAATGTAGTTGCGGGAAAGCTCTCTGTGTAAAAGAAGTCTGACTTAATCTTCTAGTTCAAATGGTCATCATTGAATAAAATGCATTCTTTCAAAGTGATACTGCACATCAACTATCTATTCCCACTTCATTACACTTTGTCAGAATGATTGAAACTTTTTATTTTTAAAAAAATATTCTGATAAGTAAATCGTGATCAGAATCATCAGATAAATGAAAACTTAATACATGAATGGGTCTCCAGGGTAATTAAATGTCTCGTAGACAATTGCAATCCTATTCTGCCCTTGGTAGACTCAGGTTGGTGATTGAAAAAATCACAAGCGTCATCACAAAAATTCCAAAATGCCCTCAAGTCCAATGGTTGACTCAGGTTGGTGATTGAAAAAGTCATGAGCATCATCAAAAGAATTCCAAAATGCCCTTTTCCAATGTAACCAAATAGACTACATTTTGGCCTGCTGAAGAAGATAGTCCACTTTATTTTCAAATCCACAACTATATTTTGAGCCTTGTTTCCAATTGGGTACACGTGGTAAACCAACTGCATACGAAATGCCACTTACATTTCTTGCAGATAACTAAGATTTGAGAATTCTGCTGGTAGAACTCCTGTCAAATTAAGACCCTTTAGCTGGCTGTAAAGTCACGCAAAACAAAAACAAAAAGAATGGAGTAACATTAATAATGGGATATAGAAATGACAGTCTCAGAAGAATACCTAGAATATTATGTGAACCCCAAACGTGTGCCCAAAAAATGTATGTCCGGGGAAAACATTTCACTTCATTTGGGAAAGTAGGTGTCTGCTATAAACTTAAGGTAAAAGAGTCTTTAAAGAAGTTCAAGAACATTTAAACAATTCTTCCAAGACTCCATAAAAATGGCAGTTGGCTTCATAACTGTGTCAAAGGGATACAGGATATTGAACTTTCAACAAGCTTTCAAATTTTGGAACTGGATAGTAGTATTACAAGGCCTAAGTATTGATTGCCAATTGGCCATGTTTACCTCATTTGTCACAATGATACACACTATTACTCGCAGTCAAGTGTATAGGGATTAATATTACAACGGAAATGCTAGTATGCAACAAACTGAATTTTGTAGAAGCAAGACAAATGGAGGTAACGATTTACCATAGTCCTCAGGCGTAGCAGTTCTATGTCCTATAGAAGTTCACACAGCATCATTCGAACAGATTTAATACTTAGATAATGCAATTTGCATCCCACCTTTAAAAGTTAGACTCCACACTATGAGTCAAGTGTCAATTCAAGCAGAAATAACTAAGCACCAAGGGAACTATCCTGAAACAAAAGGTATTTTAGAACTCAAACATCTGAGCACCAGAAAATCTAATAGAGCCTTGGCATCAAATGTGTGACGAGACCAGTTTTCTATCTATGCATCAAAGAATAGTTTGATGATGACATTGAAGTTCTCCTCATTCCCATTTCTATCCTTATTTAAGTTGATAGATCTTTCTTAACAAAAAAGAAGTAGACAAGTTCAAACCACTTAATCATCTCTTTCGTTGACAAATCTGTAACATGAGATCTATCTAGAGCTTGGTCCTGCATCAGTGTGCTTGTGCAACAAGTTCAACCATGTTGGAATATTTATCCTCATAATCGATGCTGATATACCCAAGACACCCTATACGAACAAGAGTCAATTCCATTGAAAACAATCCTGCTATTGTTTTGAAGAAAAATTGATCAGAAGCGAAGAAGTCAATGAAAGCTCATTCTGGAGACAGTATAGCTTACGTCCCCTTCTCTTTTTTACTCCAACAAGGGAGTCTTAATAAACATCTATAGGTAAAGATATCTGGCAAGTGTCAAATGCTAGTGCAAGAAACTTAGAAGAGCTTGATTATTAAAATATCTAATGCCAAAATTAGCTGCACTTGAATATCTTCTCCATTCCACTGGCATCTGATAAACACTTCTTGACTTTTATAAATCCCCAAATTACTTTCTCATTCTTTGCTCGATGCTTTCGATTTGCATACGTACATAATGGGAAAGGATGGAGGATAGAAAAAAGAGGACATACATGTTTGTGACATGGCAAACAGTACCGCCACTAAACGAGCAATTGCAAGTCACATTGCTAAAAAATTCATCAGTAAAGGTCACATTCAGATCTCCACCCCCACTGCAAGAACTTCGGCGAACACTCCAATATCTGTTCTGTAGCTTTGAGGATATTGTTTCAAGAGCTTGTACTGTGACGCAGAGGGTAGGTGGAAATTGGTTAGCATAGTAAATAAAAATTGATTAAGAATACCAGGAACAACCATCTCATCAATTCTTTTTTGGTGCACCCGTCTCATCCATTTTAATCTCTAAGATACATCTATCATTATTTGTGAAAACTTTCAACTGATGGCATTGTCAAGTCATTAATTTATTTATTTCTTGGCCAATGTCAGGATAGCAACCAATATCACATATATGACCCAAAACTCTCAGATAAACAAAAATAGATGGCACAAGGTATAACCCTACTGCTAAGTAATGACATAATATCACTTTCTTAATGTAGAGCAACACAACCAGTTTAGTATAAAAGATTGGGAGCTGCCTTGAGCCCACGGTAAAATGAAGAAAGTGAAGAGTTTTGCTTTCTCATCCTTCAATTGAATGCCTCGTGTGCCCCAACCCAATATGATGGTTATGTATCAGTTGACCAAAAATGATGATACCTGCCATTTGATTTTACCCATTTAATCTTAGAATAGTCAAACACATACATTTGGTATGACTTGCAGGCGTCTCATTTTCAATGCAGTCAATTTGAACTACAATAAATTCCTTTCAGCATGTCAAAGGCAATAGATGTTAGTTGATCATTCCACCACAAAATGACAGTAATGGTGATATCCTGCAAGCTAATCCACCACATAATGACAGTAATGGTGATATCCAGCAAGCTCATACGACCCGACCATGCTTAGACAGTATCTATTGCAATTACAGTGACAGATTGAGAAGGCCTATGATGAAAGGATCCACTGATGCTGGTTGATCATGTTTGCATATAGCAATTCAACAGCAAGATGGAACCTTCATCCAATATACCTAAAATGGTGCCTACATGATAAAACCACTGCACCTGAACAATATAAACCAAAAATAAATATAAGACATATAGGAAAAAACCTCAAAGTTTAAGAACCTATTCAAAAATCTGAATAACATCACCGGCAATAGGCCAGACAACGGATCGGATATGGACCGGATTGACCTATATTCGAATTCGAATAAGTTTTTGCCGATCCGATTATCTGACGGATTTGAAAATTTTAGTACATATCTGAATCTATTAATTTTAGGATTCCGATCCAAAAATTCGATCCGATTCGATTATCAAAAATAAAACACATGTACACAAAAAAATTAACAATAAGAATTTGGATAATGAACTAAAAAAAGGACAAAAAATGAAAAATTGAAATAAAAGAAAGAGGAAAAATCAAACAAGAGAAGGAAACAAAATAAAAATGAAAAAAGTAGGTCATACATTGTTATATTCATTCAATTTTTACTTATTTTCTAATATAAGTATAATATATTTGTGATATTTATTTATATAATATATTTTTTATTCGGATCAGATTAATAATGGATCGGGTTATTAAAAATTCATATCCGAATCCGTTTAGACAACTTTAATCAACTTCGAATCGGATCGAATTAATGGATTGAAAATCTAATCCATATCCATTTAAACAGATTTGAAGTCGGCTCAGATCCGGGTTGAAATCCGGTCCATTGACAAGCCTAACAGACAATTCTTGTCTCTGTTGAATATGTGACAAATGGATGAATTTCGAAAACAAAATTGTAATTAATGGGCACAAGATCAAAATCAATAATTTCAATCCAATTACATAACCATATTCTCTGTATTTTATTGCCCATCAAGACAAAACTACAATAGTTTTTTTTTTTTTTTGTTTTTTTGTTGGGGGTTTGGGTTGGGTTTGGGGTGGGGTGGGGTGGGTGGGCAGGACATGGCCAAAACTATTGAGTCTGTGATTGTAGGTCACTATTGCACCTCAATCCGTCGGATCATAATTCATGGATAGTTTGGAAGATCTTTGTCGTAAACTCCGTAAAGGGGAACTTTATAATCTTATTTTTTTTCGAACTACGAAGGATCTTGAATAACGCGTCAGGAAAATGCATGCAAAGTAAATGCCGTCTCTGATCAACCTATCAGGTGGGCCCCATCACGCCAAAGGAAAAGATAAGGTTCACCAAAGGCCAGATCGGACCCATCTTACACTGATATCATATCCATACAAGGAGTGGCCTATGGTATTGAACAAAAAAATTTAGTAGAATTTTTCAAATTATATAAGTTTTGAGGCTATATTAACACTTTTATGGTTTAAATTATAACTTTTATAGTTCATTTACAAAATCTTAAGTAACCTCAAAAATTATAAATAATTGTAAAAGTTATAAATGATCTTTAAATATTATAGATTAGCCTCAAAACTTATAAATAATTCTTAAAAATATATAAATAACCCACCAAACTTATTTAATCACGGTACATATTTTTTTATACGGTAGACTTTTTTTTTTTTCATAAAAAAGACATGTGACTAATGTTTCTTCAAACTTTAATTACTACCGCAAACTTTGAAAGTTTTTAATTAAACAATAAAAATTCTGAACGTTGACAAAATTCAGACCAAATAATCTACAACCGAAAGCAATTTACCGATCAGCAGAGTACCAAAACCAAAAATAGTATTAATCTTGATGAATGACAATTGACAAATCATTTTGATTAGAAGCGGTTCTTTGAAAAAGATTTTGAACATTTGAAATTTGAATAAACAAAAAAGGGGAACAATCTTCATTATTCTTGTGAAAATTACTGGAGTTCCAGTGAGTTGTAAAGTCAATTTCATTGACGACATTGAAAAAATCGAATCTACTGAGAAAATTACATGAATTTCATTAATTAAAGTCAACTAGAACAGAAACAAACCCGTGATTAACAAACACAAACACAGAAAAACATTCAATGTAATAATTACAAATAAATAAAATACACGAAACTTTCAAAAAAAAACTATCCTTCCAAAATGAGTAATATAGAGCGTGTTAGGGGGCGTACCTTCTTCTTCAGGCAGAAGTTGAGCGACAGATCTAAACTCAGTGCAGAAATTCAAAACCACAAATGCAAAGAGAAGTAGAGCGAATATTTTCTTCGAAATCATTGCTGTAGTGAACTGAAACTCCACCGACTTCCAATTATCTGTTCGTTCAACTCAAACAAGGGGATTATTGTTCAGAAATGCCGCAGCGGCGTTATAAGTATAAACACAGTGGAGAGAGAGAGAGAGAGAGTTACCAAATCCGGAATACCATACCGAAAACGATAGTGTCAGTATAGAATATAAAAGGAAAAGTTTTTAAGAGAGGCAATGGAAATGGTGGTTGGGGATTAAGTCGGGAGAGAAACTGAGAGTGTTAAATGGAGAGAGAGAGAGAGATTGATATTGGGTTTTTTTTTAACCGTGTTAACATGGGGAGTTGTTGGGTGAGGGTAGATCACATATAGAACAAGCAAGAGTGCGAAAATGAATTTTTTTTTTTAAATATATATATATAATATTATGATACATAAAAAATAAAAAAATAAAAAAATAAAAAAATAAAAAAGAATATGTCAAAGTGTCAAAAATAAAATAGAAGTTAATTTTTCAGTGAGCCATTAGAAACACAGTGATCCCACATCGGTAGCTTAGCAGTAAGAGCAATGAGAATACAATGATAAATTATATCACCATCTCACCTTCTCTTTAAATCTCACCTTCTCTTTACATGAGAAGGTGAAAAGAGGGGCAGTTAGTAAGTATTACAGGTTTACAATTCTTTGTCTTGCAATTGGGCCCCCACCTTGGCGTTCATTTGAAAAGTCGTCGATGGACGAATCGTGTGATGTACGGGTGAGGTTCCAACCCATTCGTATAATGTTTAGGATCATAAGTTGATTCAATTGAGATTATGATTTATTAACAAATATTATGTACATGATCAAAAAAAATTACAAGATTTTATATACCAAATACTACGGTGTATTCTAAGACGACAAATAAATTAAAATAAAATTAAAATTATGTGGTATAAAAATTTACCTTTTTTATAAGTATATTAATTATTGTTTGTGCTTAAATGTACGGAGTAATAAAAAAAATGATTAATAATAAATATATTTATATTGACTCTTAAAATTAAATTACAAGAAGAAAGAAATGAATTTAAATACTGATTGTAATGAAATTGAGCGGTGGCAGTGATGGTTGTGTCAATAGTGATGGTGGTGGTGAATTTCGAGTAACAGTGATAGTAATAACAGTTATGAGTAATGACAGTGATTGTAATTGGCAGCGGTGATAGTGAGGTGACAACGGTGGTCGTGGGCAATGACAATGGTGGTGGTAGGTGACGATAGATACTTCTAGACAACAGTGTGACGGATAATGACAAACGATAGTGACAGTGGTGGGGTGACCGTGGCGGTGGTGATGGTGATGGTGATGGTGATGGAGGTGACAACAGTGGGTGGCGATGGCAATGGTGGTAGACAGTGGGTGGCGACGTGGTGGGCGATGGTGGGTGATGGTGGCTAGTGTGGTGGGGGTGGTGACAATGGTTGGGGGTAATGATGGGCGATGACGAATGGTGGTAAGTGTTGATGGTGGTAGTAGGATGATGGTCCTAATGGTAATAAATATAATAATAAAATAATGATGATGGTGGATGGTGACTGTGGACGACGACAATAGCAATCAATCGTGGATGGTGATGGTAGTGGTAGGTGTGGTGAGGATGGGTGACAGTGAGTGGCGGCGGTAACAGGTGTTGACGGGTGGTGGCGGTGGGCAACGGTGGTGGTAGGATGACGGTGGTAGTGATAATAAATATAAGAATGATATGATTATGCTGGTGGGTGGTGGTGAGGATGGTGACAATGGTAGCAATTGATAGTGGGTGACAATGGTGGTGCTGGCGCCGGTGGTGGTGGTGGTGGTGGTGGGGTGGGGGTGGCGACGGTAGTGATAGTAACATATTTTTTAGAAAAGTGATTTTAAAGTAGAAGTTATTTTTGTTTTTACTTTTACTTAATTATTTAAGTAGTAAAACTACGTTGACTTATTTGGAATGAATTAAAATAAAATTTTCTAAACATTATTATTTTTTTAAAATGCTTATGAGAAGTCATAAATTCTAAAAATACTTTGAAAAATCATCTCAAACATACCCTTAGGGACCTATTTTCGTATTAAATTATGAGAGTTAATATTAGCTGTCAAATTAATTTTGAAGTAAAATTTGAAACAATCTTATGTGCAAAAAACAAAAGTTATTTTGTTTATCTTTTTAGATTTGAATTGTATTGTATTTAATTATATATAATATAGTTGTTGTAATTTATAATTATAATATAAAATAGGACATGCTTTAATAAGTCCATCTGATGGTCTTAAATATACTCATTCAACGACCACTAACATCTCTTTCAAAATCATTTATATTGAATTTTACCATCTTTTCTCTCTATGGGATCATCACTCATCACTTTTTCAAATTAATTGGTAATTTACATTGTACCGTACTTTCAGACACGGATTACTCCTAATTTATTATATAATACCCATAATTTTTTTTTCTAAAAGGTACAAAATTACTTTTCTAGGAAAGATAATAATCAAATCTGATATGACTAAAGTACTAACAATTTTTTTTTTTTTTTTGTATCATATCGAAATTAGTTTATAACTACGAATTTTAATTTGATTGACTTGCGGTAATTGATTATAAAAATAAAAACAATAATAACACAAAAAAATTATAGGCATTAAGTTTTATTGGACAAAAAGTTAGAATTTTTAGATATTGATATTAGAAGTTTTCTATGGTACCTAAAAAAAAAAAAAATTCAGTACCAAACATCCATCCATAATCTATAATATATAAAAAAACAGGCTTCAATAAGTTCATTCGACGGTTTCAAATAGACTTTATCCTACGATCACCAACAATCTCTCTCAAAATTATTCATATTGCATCGTAACTTTAGGCACGAGTTTTACCTAGTTTATCATAGTGGAAGTTACAATTCCTTCTGGTAATTCATGATTATTCACAACATTTCATGATCAATTATTAATTACCTCACCAATTGTAACTTTTTCTTTTTTAAAAAAAAATAGTAACCTCAGGTAGGATACAATAATTTATTTTTGATACCGTGAAATTACCCAAAAAAAAAAAAAGAAAGATAAATCTGTAATGTTGTGTGTCTATACATGCAGATCAATTTCTTCAAGTTACACCGAATTTAATTAACAAATGTCCATATAAATTTTGAAACAACTGATGTGACCGAATTCAAAAAGAACAATTTTTATCATGTAATTTGTAATGAATCAAATAACACGTTCCCAAATTCCTTCTAAGTTTGCACGATCAAAATTGGAGTGCGATCAAAGTTTAATAAAACTCGATGACAACTTGGAGAGGAGTTGACTTGACTCCAAACTAATCAAAGTTTTGCTCTATCATAAATGCATCCACATTTATAGTGGTAGGCAATGAACGGAAGAATCGATCAAAACAATTGGTTGGATTCAATGCTAAAGTAGTGTAGTCCAAACTACCCATCTGTAATAAATTTAGCTTTGAAGTTAGTTGTTGACACAAGTTACTATTACTCTAAATAGAGACAAGTTCCGTTGTGAACGAGGTCTACATTCCTAAAACTCAACTTTATAGTTATGAATATGAGTTTTANTTACTATTATTTTAAATAGAGACAAGTTCCGTTGTGAACGAGGTCTACATTCTTAAAACTCAACTTTATAGTTATGAATATGAGTTTCAAAGGCTTCACGAAGTTTTGTCAATAGTTCATTTCCTTGAATCTAAATGTCTATTGTTTGGGTAAGAAATTCATTCTCATGTGCCATCTCCCTTCCAAAGAGAAGAGAGCTATCAAGTTGTGTTTGTGAATGTCGATGTTGTCTGGTAAGGCCGATAGTAATACACTGGTAGGGACAAAGTAATGGCCTTAAACTTTCTTTTTTCCTTGTTTCCTCGGGGGAGAAAATATTTTCTATACTTTGGTCATGTTAAAAAAATCTCAAACGTTGAAAGATAATAGAAAGAAAAAATATAAGAAAGATATTCCAACGAATTTACTATAGTATAGGTCAAATGTATGTGGACACAACTTGATGGCAAGGTCGATCACTTGGGCAAACAAGTGTAGACTATGGCAACAAGTCAAGAGANGAAAGATAATAGAAAGAAAAAATATAAGAAAGATATTCCAACGAATTTACTATAGTGTAGGTCAAATGTATGTGGACACAACTTGATGGCAAGGTCGATCACTTGGGCAAACAAGTGTAGACTATGGCAACAAGTCAATAGAATCATAAATTGATGGCCATTAGACACTCGTTAGGAAGAACGACGGAGACAATCTAGGACAGAAGACATTTGCAATTTGATTTGCTTTCATAAGCTGGCAAGGATTGTCTTGTTTGGCGCGAAGGTTGCTAATTCACTAGTGTAGTACAAAACTTACCATACACACTTGGTACTTTCATTCGCCAATTAGCTAATATATCACTCATAATTGAGTCATCACAAAAAAAGGTATGTAATGAATATAACTGATCAAGCTCGTNACTTTCATTCGCCAATTAGCTAATATATCACTCATAATTGAGTCATCACAAAAAAAAGTATGTAATGAATATGACTGATCAATCTCATNTAGCTAATATATCACTCATAATTGAGTCATCACAAAAAAAGGTATGTAATGAATATAACTGATCAAGC
This sequence comes from Ilex paraguariensis, assembly GCA_963454935.2. Classification (NCBI taxonomy): domain Eukaryota; kingdom Viridiplantae; phylum Streptophyta; class Magnoliopsida; order Aquifoliales; family Aquifoliaceae; genus Ilex; species Ilex paraguariensis. Next base: position 895,566 of record CAUOFW020000336.1, read on the forward strand.
TCGTTTTTCTAACGATTGAAAAAAACAATCAACCAATCGACAATAGGAATTCATGCGTGTTGAAAATTAGACATTTTCTTTTTAAGTGAATGGAAGAAAAAGAATATTGCATCTATCTCGAATTGCTCTCTTGAGCAATCTATCACTAATTTGTGACGTTGAGTTTATTTTATTCTCTTAGCTCAGGCTCCTATCATGCTTTGCTTCGCGCATGATAGTGGGGAAGGAAGTCACCCGAAATTTCCAATTCGTCTGATTGAGACTCTCCTCTCGGTTCTAACTCTAGTGTATATGTCTAATCTGTCTTATAATAGTATACTTTGTCTTATATATGTATGTTCTCTCGTTCTTCCTATTTAAAGATAATAAGTTAGAACAAGTTAGAATGTATTTTTTTTTGTCAATCATACCGATTGCTATTAATATTTATATTAATAATTAAATTCTAAACTCAAACGATAAAAACAAAATTGTGCGACACTGAGAAGTTTGATTTGTGAATATCTTTGTATTTGAACCTCTAATTATTATATTTTTACTTTTATACCGGCCAATAATCTCCTAGAAGATGTTATCATAACAGTAATAAAAATATTTACGGTATTAATAAAATTACCAATAAAATCACTTAAAATTATCAATAAAAATATCTATTAAAATAATAAAATTTAAAAATATAATACCGATGTTTTTTTTTGATACAGTAGTCAAGTGTCGATGTCAGACCATGGATTTTTATTGTGATGGCCTGTAAGACTTTGCATGGGTTCATATTAATTATGCATGAGGAAAGTGGGTGGAACATTATTGATGGGACCTGATGAGGATGTTCCCAAATCGCAAGTTTGAATACTGTAGGAGTCGGCATAATAATTTTAGAGTAATGGTATTAAAATTTAATTTATTGACATAATTTATTAATTTAATTCACTGTGACATTTAGATTCATCATAAACCCCATTAAATATTAAAACTTTGTGTTGATTTAATGATTTCTATGAAATCACGTCATTATGTCAATGAATTAAATCAAATTTTTATGTGTAAATAGTATTACTCATAATTTTATGACAACTGCATATTTAACCTGGGATGAAAGATATAATTATATAACTAAATGATAATAAGAACGAGCTCTAAATTTAAATATGAATTCGAATTTTATCAATTCTTTGAGGTTAGGTCATAAGAGATAAATTTTTCATGAATACTCTAGTTCTAGTATAGATGACTTGTTTTTGATCAAATTAGAGAGAAAATTAATCGAAGTGCGCGTATATTAACTCAATTATTTCTGGTTGTTGAAAAAAAAAATGTAATTTTATTAGGTGGATGGAGATGGTGAGACACAGACCTGACCTGGCTCCACTACTGGATGCCCTTTTGTCACCCACCAAAAGAATGAACTTTGCTTTTTGTCCAATTGTTCTTTTGAAAACTTTAAGGGAGAAGTAGAATAGGAAGACTCAAAACTTTCAATACTTCAAGATTTTAAGTTCAGATTTTTGTTTTAGGTCTTAGAATTAGTTTGAATAAAAATATTTTAAATGTTAATATATTAATTTCGAATTTATGTTTTATTTCTTGGCTAGTTCGATGTCATTATTTAAAACTAGCAATTTGAAGGGACAATAATCGGCGCATCCCACTAAGAGTATTCAATCCCCCAGCAGACTAAACCAAGCCTCCTCGATGTCCCTTGGGACTACTTGTACTATTCTCGGGGGTGTCTTGCCTCCGGCCAAAACAATAATAGTGATATAACATGTTTATATATTGACATGATCGATAATAAAAAATAATTAGTTACGACGTTACATCTACGTGAGAACCCTCGATAAAATCTTTGAAGTGTTAGCTAAAGGCATGTTCTTTGCTAACAAGGACCAGTTGGAAAGGGTGCAAGTAAATGCTCGGTGTAAATCATTTAAATGTTCGGTGCAACTCATTAAATGTCTGATTGAAGTCATTATTGAAACTTTGAATAATACTCGTTAAATGTTTGGTCTCCTAAGCAAGATTATTATTGTGGCGTTTGATCCTGACCACCTGCCAGTCTCCCTTGGGCCTAATAATTGTGTGGCTCGATGGCGGGAGTAACCATTGGCATATCATCTCTGTGAGTGTTGGGCCGATTGGCTTGATGTGACTCTTTGAACTTCACATTATCACCTCTTAAAGTAAATATATTTCACCGAATTGAGTCTTAGCTACACACAAAAGCCAAATCAAGCTCAATTNTTCCTCCATGCTTGTAGGTCAATTAATCGTGTCAGGTCAAAGTAGGTCCGCATTAGGTCGAAGCTGGTTCATGTCAAAAAATATTTCACTGATATCTGATTCGTTTCTTAATTTGAGATGTGCGCGTAGATTTTTGCACAATAAATAAATAAAAACAGTTTTCTTCTTTGGTGAACTCATGTTTACTTTGAAAGTTGACGGTTCGATCGCAAAGGAAGACCAAAGGTGGCCTTAGGAGTGGTGATNTGGCTCCACTACTGGATGCCCTTTTGTCACCCACCAAAAGAATGAACTTTGCTTTTTGTCCAATTGTTCTTTTGAAAACTTTAAGGGAGAAGTAGAATAGGAAGACTCAAAACTTTCAATACTTCAAGATTTTAAGTTCAGATTTTTGTTTTAGGTCTTAGAATTAGTTTGAATAAAAATATTTTAAATGTTAATATATTAATTTCGAATTTATGTTTTATTTCTTGGCTAGTTCGATGTCATTATTTAAAACTAGCAATTTGAAGGGACAATAATCGGCGCATCCCACTAAGAGTATTCAATCCCCCAGCAGACTAAACCAAGCCTCCTCGATGTCCCTTGGGACTACTTGTACTATTCTCGGGGGTGTCTTGCCTCCGGCCAAAACAATAATAGTGATATAACATGTTTATATATTGACATGATCGATAATAAAAAATAATTAGTTACGACGTTACATCTACGTGAGAACCCTCGATAAAATCTTTGAAGTGTTAGCTAAAGGCATGTTCTTTGCTAACAAGGACCAGTTGGAAAGGGTGCAAGTAAATGCTCGGTGTAAATCATTTAAATGTTCGGTGCAACTCATTAAATGTCTGATTGAAGTCATTATTGAAACTTTGAATAATACTCGTTAAATGTTTGGTCTCCTAAGCAAGATTATTATTGTGGCGTTTGATCCTGACCACCTGCCAGTCTCCCTTGGGCCTAATAATTGTGTGGCTCGATGGCGGGAGTAACCATTGGCATATCATCTCTGTGAGTGTTGGGCCGATTGGCTTGATGTGACTCTTTGAACTTCACATTATCACCTCTTAAAGTAAATATATTTCACCGAATTGAGTCTTAGCTACACACAAAAGCCAAATCAAGCTCAATTACTCCAGGTGTTGCTGTGTCAACGATTGAACGGAAATCAATCCATGTACACTTACAAAATTTTAAAGCAATATTATAATCTTGAGTCTAATTAACTTTATAAAAAGTAAAAGGAAAACCTGGTACAAAACATCATGCATGGAAAAAGAAAAGTTGAAAAGGATGGGACTCAATACCACGACACGTCGTTGTCTAGCTAGCACACAGTTTAGGACTCGAAAAATTTCCATGACTACTGCAATTTTCTGACGCGGTAGAATAGATTATATTTTGGTCATTCGGAAGGCCTAAAATTATATTTTGGGGCGAAACGTTTTCTTTTGTTCGTTCGATTGATCTAAAAAAACAAGCTCATGAGACATTTTTTATTCATATTGATTAATATATTTTTGCAGTATATTTTGATTTGTCTTTTCTTTGATCCAAAATTCCTAATAACATTAATGATAAGATTTCTAGGGAAACTGCTAAAAAAAATTAAACAAGTGGGTAGATACAAACGAATTCTGCTTTCATTTGTCACGTATGGAGCACTAAGTTATTTTACGTAAATCAAAAAAGAAAAATTCAATCTATTTTTTGATTCACACTATATTATTTTGAAAATAATTTAAAATACAATAATAATATAATAAAACTCAACACATGTCGCATGTTTATTAAAAGAAAAATAAATATATCATATTAAAGAGTTATTTTTCTATACCATAGTTAGACTCTAAAATTTACATAATGACTTGAAAATTATGCATGCTTGACACCTCTCTCTCCCATTATATACAGTCCAAAACATGTTTTAACATAGAATTTCAAATCTCATAACTAATAAACTATTCAGGACTCGTCTAAACCGTATTGCTTTTTTGTTACTCTCTCTCCTTCTCTTTAGATCACTCTATCAATGAAAGTAAATTCTATGGAATTATAAGATTTATCTTATATTAATTACGATAGATGGGAGAATGTATATTCTTTAGTTGTATAGCATCCATCTTTTTTCAAATTTTCCTCCATGCTTGTAGGTCAATTAATCGTGTCAGGTCAAAGTAGGTCCGCATTAGGTCGAAGCTGGTTCATATCAAAAAATATTTCACTGATATCTGATTCGTTTCTTAATTTGAGATGTGCGCGTAGATTTTTGCACAATAAATAAATAAAAACAGTTTTCTTCTTTGGTGAACTCATGTTTACTTTGAAAGTTGACGGTTCGATCGCAAAGGAAGACCAAAGGTGGCCTTAGGAGTGGTGATTGTTGTAGGGGCTGTCCGATCGATTCCGGCGAGCCGTAAGTGGTTCTTTACTTAACAAGAGAGGTTAGAAGGGCGCCGGAGTATTTTTCGGCGTATATTCTCCAACGATCAAGTCAAGTTTTGTGAGAGAGGGAAAAGGGAAGACACTGTGTATGTTCTGGAAAGTGATATTGCATACCTTTGTGTTGAGTTTGAGAGAGCTATTTATACCTTCTATAGAGGTCATCATTACTGGCTGGTAGGTAGTGGGCAGTGCCCAATCATTGGGCAGCACACCGTCCTCCTTTGCAGAGATAAAGTTCAGGCATTAAATACTTGGCCTCCCGAGCATCCAATGCTCTTTCTTCAATGCATAGACATTAAATGCTCGGTCACCGGAGCATTTAATGCCCCTTTTTCCCAGGCTTCCTAAGCCACCATGGACATCACATCCTTTTAAGGATCTATTAAATGCTTCTTTGGATGGCTGCGTGTCAGTAGGGATATTTCTATCAATATACGTCTGATCTTGTACATTATGCCATGCATCTAACTCCCATTGGTTGCTGGTCCTGTTCATTCTGCCGTTCTGACTCCATGGGAAAGATAAGTTAATGATTCATAGTCTAACTCTGAGATTGACAGGTTGCAACTGTCAATGATCTTTCCAGGAGCTGAGATGACGTGTCCCAACCTGTCCTTGGGACCTAATTGCGCTGAGGACATGTGTCAACATCACAGAGCTTGATGTGTCCTCGGTGCCGAGGACACGTGACTTCTTCAGAGAGCTTTAGTGTCCCTTAGTACCGCGGACACGTGGCTTCATCAAAGAGCCTGAGTGTCCATTGGTGCCGAGAACACTTGGCTTTGTCAGAGAGCTTGAGTGTCCCTCGGTGTTGAGGACATGTGTCAGATCCCAATCCTTCCTCAAAAGTGTCTCATCAGCTGCCCCCCAGCTCTTGATTTTCGTACAACATGGGAGACGTGTTGTTTGGAAGATGAAAGGGCTCAACCAGCTAATCATTGCGTAGCCGCAATCCCGCCTCCAGAGGTTGTGCACATTGAATACGCCCCTTCTCGTGTTTTGAGCGCAATGATGGGGATAGGTCCTATATAAACAGGACTCAACTCCTCTTCCTTACTCTCAAAAACTCAATTGCCTGAAGAGACAAACATCGTCTGAGTTCTCATCGGAGTCGTTGCCAACCACCTGTTTTGCTGCCATTTTCCTCACCATGTTTCAAAGATGAAGGCCTCTGACTGCTGCTTTTGCACTTTTCGACTTTGGTGAGCTCCCTCATTTCATTTTTCTCTGTTAACTTCTCTCCTTCCCTTTCTTTTTCTGTTTTNAGTCGTTGCCAACCACCTGTTTTGCTGCCATTTTCCTCACCATTTTTCAAAGACGAAGGCCTCTGACTGCTGCTTTTGCACTTTTCGACTTTGGTGAGCTCCCTCATTTCATTTTTCTCTTTTAACTTCTCTCTTTCCCTTTCTTTTTCTGTTTTTCTAGCAATCCATCGTTTTCCACTTTCTCTCCAACCCAGTCTCAATAGGGTAGCTTGGTCCCTTCACCTTCCCACCCATCGTTTCGTCTACAGTAGTGTACCTTAGGTCTGACAATCTGAGAACACACCCCATAGAACCCCCTCATTCTTCTTGAGACATGCTGAGATGCCGCCCTAGTAGAGTTGTCGAGGTCGACGAAGCAGGTCCTTCTCAGCCCAGAAAGTACAATGTTAAGGGCCGACAACAGATAGTTAACTTCAGGCCGATCGTCACAGTGCCACCGTCGACTCCAAGGACGAGATGCCCTTCTACACCAAGTCCATTATGGAGGGGGCATTAGGTTCCCTTTTCACCGTCTCCTCCTCTGTTTCTTTTCCAAATTTTGACTCTTTCCGGGGCAGTGTTGCCTTAATACATTCAAGATCATCATGGGGGTGGTCGCCTTGAACGAGCGATTGAACCTGCACCTCAGTCTGGACGACATCCTCTTCTGCTACACCTTGGTGAGGGTCATGCCTCAGCAAATGTATTACCTCAAGTCTTGAGACTCCACAATGTACCTTGCCACCTATCTTTCAGATTCTGACAAGGGGTATAAAGATGACCTCCTCATCTTCGGCGGTCAATGGGAGAGGGGACTCAGTCCCGAGTACGTTGCTAACTTGTGGTGCCCCAGGCACTAGAGGACTGTGAATATGTCGGCTCTTTTCTCTCATTCTTTGTTTCAGTTTCTTCACTTGTATGTCATAACACTTTGTAACTGAAAATTGTGATGTTATCATCTTAGGAATCCCCAACTCCAAGACAGTTGCTCTCCCTCGGAACCAAGTCAACATCGACGACATCACATTCGTCTAGAATTACTTGGGAAATAGGGGCCTAGGTCAAGCAGCTTATCTCCTGTTTGACTACGTCATGAGATACAAGAAATTCACCCAAATTCCACATAACTTTGATTCGTCGATGGAGGCAGAGTTTACTGCGAAAAACTTGGAGAAAGATCCTGACAGGGGCATAGTAGTAGAGGTAGAAGGGGTCGCTGAGGAAGGAGGCGACGACAAAGTTATTGAAATCAGAGGCCCTTCCACCACCGCTGACGCCGAGACAAGTACATCCGGAAGGGAAGCTTGGCCAGATTTTGAGGTCCTTCACAACCTAAACATAGAAGACGCGCTCGAAGTTGCAATGTTTGACTATCGTATTGATTTAAACCTCATCAAACAACGAGCAGCCCTCAAAGTTGTAAGGGGTCGAGGATCCAACTTTAACGAGCCTCCTCTTCCATCACCTAGAAGGACTCCGCCTATCAATGCCCCTCCACCTCCTCCGCCTTAGAGGTCAACGAGTCCTGGTCGAGGCCATGAGATGGACCCTTAAAATGAAGAAGAGATGAGGGTCAAACATAGGTATGACAACGTCGATCGTGGTAGGGGTACTCTCATCCCTCCTCCGATAATAATGTCTTCTACATCAACGGTGCCTCACCCTCCTTCGTCGGTTTCGACAACTCAAGCTAAGGAATGACGCCCTTGAGCTCGGGATCATGACAATAGACCAATCTGAGTCTCTGACTCTTTCATCCATTCTCCTCACGTGGCCTTTGTCGTGAGTGAGACCCTCTTTTTTGGTACCGATATGGAAGAATACCGGGGGAGGCCAATCAACCAACTCTTCTGTAACATTATCCAAAGCTCACTGGTGGTAAGTGCTCAAGCAATTGTCCCCTTCCTTTATTCTTCTCATTTTTCTTATCCTTGTGGCTCCCATTTTATTCTTTTGATAGACTGCCCAGTTGGTCTCGGTTGTCATTGACTACTACCACACTCTCTAAGGGTGATTCCAAGACTCCGAGAAACAAAAAGTTGAAGCCCAGGGAGCTCTTGCCATAGCAAGGGCGGAAGTGGTAGCTAGGGACAACACTTTGTCTTCCCAAGCTACCCAAATTGGTAAGCTCCTGAAAGAGGAAGAAGTGGCCAAGGGGAACGCTGACAAGATAAGCGCCGCTCTTGCCAATGCTGAGAGAAAAATAACTGAGTCTACCAAATTACTCTAGGCATCGGAGGCCAAGGTGGCGAATTTGGAGCAGACCTGCTCTACCCTTCCCCAGGAGTTGGAGAAGGTCCGGGCTACACTAGAGGTTGCTAGCAAGACTCAGCAGGAGATCATAGATCAATGTGCCGACAACATACTAATGGCCTTTGAGAAGCAGAAGAGGGACAATTTTAAGTAGGGATGGGATGAAGCCCTGAAGGCTGCTGGTGTGCTTGAAGATTCTCCACTATTCCAGGAGCATATTTATGTCCCTTCTGCAGAGATAATGGTAGCTTCTATGGTGGGCGCAGTTGAAGGGGCTGAAAACATCCCAGTGCCAAGCTCAACACAAAATACTACTAATGCACCCCTGACGTCAACCAACATTACTCCATCTGGGCTCCTCCTACCCGGGCTCTAGCTTCGGTCCCCTCCACCTGTCTTTGACTCTGTACATTAGACCGATGAACTTTTTGGAGACATTGGAGGTAACATCGGCGGAGATGTGACTGGGCCTCAAGTGCAGTAGACTTTAGGCTTTTTCTTTTGTTTTTCTTGTAATCTTTCCTTTCCAAGTTTTGTAGACTGGAGAACGCAAAGCCTTTTTTTTCTTTGAATGGAAAACGACTTTGCTATATTCATGTATGCTTCTTTTCTTTTCATGTTTGCGTACTTGCAACCCCTAATTTTGAAAATCCCAATGTGTTGAACCTCGGGGTCAAAAAATTTTGTAACTCACATCATTACTTGTACCTTTCGGATAAGGCAAGTTCCAGGTGACCATCGGCGCCGAGGACACGTGTCAAGAGTGGAAAGCTCTGACGAGTGTTTACTCCAAGGACACGTATCGATCATGGAGGGGTCAGAGGAACATCTGTGCCAATGAGTATTGAAGTCGAGGTAACTCTTCCACCATTTGGCTTCACACTTTTCGTGCATAGACAGTGAATTAACTGCCTTNGGGTCAGAGGAACATCGGTGCCAATGAGTATTGAAGCCGAGGTAACTCTTCCACCATTTGGCTTCACGCTTTTCGCGCATAGACAGTGAATTAACTGCCCTGTCCTGCTTTATGAAGAAGTCCAATAGTTCTCTTTGTCAAGTTGACTCTCCAGCAAACTTAGTAGCGGCAGTGCAAACTCCTGTCTTAATGTACTTCTCACCTTAGCTAGTGTCATCTTGCTTGCCTGTTGGGTTGAGAGGATCGTGTTGATCCGTCATCCAATTATTATCTAGCTCTGATTCCTTGATAAATAGATTGCTAGAACCCGAGAACTTCACCCATGTACTTATGCAAGCAGACACTAATGCCTTGGTATAGAAACCTTTGTTCCCACACCTATCCATTAATTAGATGTCAGCCATTCTTCTTGCGATATTTTTCCTCCTAACTTCCAAGGGTGGAGTTATCATGGTGCTACGACAGAAGGACATATCTTTCGGACAATTATTCTTCAGGTTCCATTTACTTAGCCAGGTGTGTACTTGGGGGTCCCTAACGAGATAAACTTTCAACGATTCACATTTGGTTTGTAGAATACTGCATGACAATGTACCCTCATTCCAAGCAGTGCATTTGATGAGAGAGATTCTGTTAAGACCTTTAGGTACTTTTCCTCGGGGTCATCCTCTATTTAGGAGGCCATGCTCCCTTTGCTTATTGGAGGCAAGAGTTCCTTAGACTGCCTTCAGGGCTATGCCCATTTCAGGAGGCAATCTCCTGTTCTTTATTTGGAGGCTAGAGTCCCTAAGACTCCTTCCAGAGCCATGCTCCTTCTAGGAGGCAAGCACCTGTTATTTATTTGGAGGTTGGAGTCCTTAAGACTTCCTCCAGGGCCATGCCCCTTCCAGGAGGCAAGCTCCTGTTCTTTATTTGGAGACTAGAGTCCTTAAGACTCCCTCCAGGGCCATGCCCCTTCCAGGAGACAATTTTTTGTTCTTTATTTGGAGGCTAGAGTCCCTAAGATTCCCTCTAGGGACTTGCCCTTTCCAAGAGGCAAGCTCCTGTTCTTTATTTGGAGGCAGGAATTCCTAAGATGGCACTTGCCCCCAAGGTCATGCCCCTTCCAAGATGGCACACTTAGCACAAAGATGAGTCTTTCATTTATCAAAAGTAGTATTTTTTCAAATTCATTTCATTCCATGGTCGTATTATAGCTCTTCCTTCCATATCTTCTAGCTTATATGACCCAGAGCCTCCTACTGACGTGACTTTGTATGGGCCCTCCTAGTTGGGTCTTATCTTTCCATCTGCTAGATCTCGGGTGTTCGTCATCAGCCTTTTGAGCACCAGATCGCCTATTTGGAATTCTTGGGATTTGACTCTCTTGTTGTAGAGCCTAGACACATCTTCTTGATACTTAGCCAATTTCAAAGCAGCCACCTCTCTTTTCTCCTCCATGAGGTCCATGTCCAGTCTGAGTTGGTGATCATTGCTCCTAGTGTCGAAGGTTTGTGTCCTTATGGTAGGGAGACCTACTTCTAATAGGATGTCTGCCTCCACTCCATATGCGAGGGCGTAAGGTGTTTCCCTTCTTGAGGTTCAAGGGGTGGTCCTGTACGCCCAGAGGATGTTTAGAAGCTCATCCACCCTCTTTCCCTTAGCCTTTTCCAACCTCTTCTTGATTCCATTAATGATGGTCTTGTCCGAGAACTCTACCTGTCCGTTGTCTAGCAAATATGCGAGGGTGGAGTAGTAGTTCTAGATTCCAAGATGTTCACAAAAAAACTTAAAGGGCCCGCTATTAAATTGGGTCCCATTGTCCGAAACTAGTGCACATGGAACTCTGAATTTTGTAACTATGTTCCTCCATATGAACTTTTGGGTGTCCAGGTCCCTGACATGAGTCAAGGGCTCCGCCTCGACCCACTTTGTAAAATAATCGATTTCTACTATAAGGAACCTCTTGTCTCTAGGGGCCTATAAAAATTAAAAGGAAAACCTGGTACAAAACAACATGCATGGAAAAAGAAAAATTGAAAAGGATGGGACTCAATACCACGACACATTGTTGTCTAGCTAGCACACAGTTTAGGACTCGAAAAATTTCCATGACTACTGCAATTTTCTGACGCGGTAGAATAGATTATATTTTGGTCATTCGGAAGGCCTATAATTATATTTTGGGGTGAAACGTTTTCTTTTGTTATCGAAAAAAACAAGCTCAAGAGACATCTTTTATTCATATTGATTAATATATTTTTGCACTATATTTTGATTTGCCTTTTCTTCGATCCGTAATTCCTAATAACATTAATGATAAAGATTTCTAGGGAAACTACTAAAACAAATTAAACAACTGGGTAGATTCAAACAAATTCTGCTTTCATTTGTCACGTATGGAGCACATACTTATTTTACGTAAACAAAAAAAAAATTCAATCTTTTTTTTTATTCGCACTATATTATTTAGAAAATAATTTAAAATACAATAATAATATAATAAAACTCAACACATGTCGCATGTTTATTAAGAGAAAAATAAATATATCATATTAAAGAGTTATTTTTATACCATAGTTAGACTCTAAAATTTACATAATGACTTGAAAATTATACATGCTTGACACCTCTCTCTCCCATTATATACAGTCCAAAACATGTTTTAACATAGAATTTCAAATCTCATAACTAATAAACTATTCAGGACTCGTCTAAACCGTATTGCTTTTTTGTTACTCTCTCTCCTTCTCTTTAGATCACTCTATCAATGAAAGTAAATTCTATGGAATTATAAGATTTATCTTATATTAATTACGATAGATGGGAGAATGTATATTCTTTAGTTGTATAGCATCCATCTTTTTTCAAATTTTCCTCCATGCTTGTAGGTCAATTAATCGTGTCAGGTCAAAGTAGGTCCGCATTAGGTCGAAGCTGGTTCATATCAAAAAATATTTCACTGATATCTGATTCGTTTCTTAATTCGTGTCTGACGAGTCTTGTCAATCCATTATGACCACCAGATTAGCTATTTAATCACTATTAAGTCACCCCCCCAATCTGTTATGAAACGACTATAAATTGTAAACTTCGCCAACACTTGGGGGGCGCGATGCCCCCAATTGAGCATATCTCTTCTCTTTCTCTTATAGCTTGTAACTCTCTGCTCTCCCTACACACTTGACTTAATAAGATACCTAGTAATTCTAGCTATTCAAAATGGACGTAGGTCACGTTGACCGAACCACTATAAACCTTGTCTTGCTTTTGTCTCTATCTCTCACTTATCAACTACTATATTTTTATTGTTCAATTGACAGGTGTTGTACAAACCTAATTTGTGCATCATCAGTTTGGCGCCGTCTATGAGAATCGATAAAATTCTCACCTAAACACTTTCTTTGCTGAAACAAATGCGATCACCACCAGATCCATGAATCAGTCTGAAGACAATCCAACACGAGAAGAGGTTACTCCTCCACCTGCCAATCCCGTCCCAAATGCACAGCAGATGCTGGATACAATGCAGTAGCTTACAGCCCAGAACCAGCAAATTCTGCAACTGATGCTCAGAAAACAAGGAGGAGGGAAGTCTAGGCCTCAAGTCAGAGGAGCTCCACGTCCTGGTCATCAAGGAGCTCCCTACCTAGGCACTCCCCATCTTGGCGCACCGCGCACCACCTTTGGGAGTTCCCTTGTGGGCCGCCCACCATGAGGGACCACCGCCTCCTCCAGCTACTGCTTCCCATGGTGGAGACCCTCACTTCCAAGAGGATGAAGGTGAAAACTAAAGCATAGAACATGAGAGTCATTTTCATGATAATTCTAGAGGACCTCCCAATCACTGGGATGAAAAAATTAAGGAGGTACAAAATCAATTAGGTGATGTCTTCAACGCTATGAAGGTACAGGGACCTGAGACAACGAACTACCTCGTAAGCCGAACTGACGCACCTTTCAATTAGAAATTCAAGATGCCATCCGTCGAAACCTTTGAAGGTACGAAGGATCCACTGAACCACCTCGAAACTTATAAGACCTTGGTGCAGTTGCACAACGTCTCTAATGAAATCATGTGCAACGCATTACCAACCACCTTGAAGTGATCCGCTCGATAATGGTTTGCCAAGCTCTCCCTAGCTTCCATTGGCTTATTTGTTGAGCTAAGCAGGTCATTTGTATCGCACTTCATTGGAGGACGCCGCCACCAAAGGCCTACCACCCACCTGCTCAACATAAAGCAGGATCGAGAGAAGAACATGAGAAGCTACCTCACTCGTTTTAACGAGAAGGTCCTTCAAGTCGAGGAGCCCGATGATAAGGTCAACATGACCGCCTTCCTAGGAGGCCTCTAGTCATCAAAATTTCTCTTTTTAGTGATGAAGCGCCCATCGAAGAACATGCCAGGGCTGCAAGTGAAGGCCCAGAAATACAAGAATGTTGAGAACATTACAAGGGCCAATGAGGTGAGTCCTCCAGAACTGGGGAGAAAAGAAAAGAAAGAGACAGAGATGACAAGAAGGAAAATAGTAACAAGCGCAGTAGGACAGAGAGGGTACTTGCCAAAGATTGACTCGATCCTGCTCCCCATAGAGATTGACAAGCCTTCACTCCTCTCAATACCGTGTCGGGCACATCTTATTACAGATCCAGGAAGACCGCACAATAAAGTGGCCAGGGAGAATGAAGTCTCCCTCAAACTACAAGAACCCGAACAAATATTATCGTTTCCATCGCGACCATGACCATGACACCGACGACTGCTATGGCCTCAAAAGACAAATTGAGGAGGTCATCCAACGGGGTCACCTACGCCAGTACGTTGCCAGTAGGGGACAGGCGTCGACACCACCTCGTCATCAAGAAGACCAATAACCCATTGGGGAAATTCACACCATCTCTAGAGGGCTTGCAGGAGGAGGAGAATCTTTCTCTACCATGAAAGCTTACGGTAGAAAAACAAGGCACATTGACGATTTGCGCCCATCCAAGGCGCCCAAGCATGAAAACAATGAGGTTATATCCTTCTCAGACAAAGACTTAGAAGGAATTCAACATCCTTATGAAGAAACCTCTGGTGCTCACCATAATCGTCGCCAACTTCCAGGTGTGAAGGATTCTCCTGGACAGTGACAACTCTACGGATATCCTATTCGCAGAAGCTTATGACAAGCCCAACTTGGGTAGGGAGAGACTGTTGCCTATCAAATCACCCCTCATTTAGTTTTCAGGGGAGAAAGTGTATCCCCTAGGGTCCATCACCCTACCAGTCACTATCAGAGCAGCACCCCGGAGCTCCCCAATCATAGTCAATTTTCTCGTGATAGACTGTTCATCAGCCTACAACATCATCTTAGAGCGATTTGCTCTCAACACCATGAGAGTTATGCCTTCCATCTACCATCTCATCCTTCATTTTCCAACCCCGAATGGAGTTGGAGAGGTCTGAGGAGATCAGGTAGCTGCAAGAAAATGTTATGACTCCTCTATGAAGACCAAAAAACCCTAAGAGGCATTGCAAGTAAAGGTCCTTGACTCGAGAGATGATGCCACGTTGAAAAGAGGAGAACCAGTAGAGGAGCTCAAAACAGTGGTTCTAGATGAGGAGTGTCCAGACACAAGAGTATACATTGACTCTTCGCTATTTAAAAACTTAGTCCATCAACTAATAGACTTTCTGAGGCATAACATAGACGTTTTTGCATGGTCACATGCAGAATTTGAGGGCATTGACCCTTAGGATGCTACACACCGCCTTAATGTTGACCCCCATTACAAGTTTGTTCGCCAAAAGCTAAGGGGCGCCTCTATTGAAAAGGCCCAAGCTATGGACAAGGAGATGAGAAAGCTAATAGATAATTAGGCAGTTAGAGAAGTAGCATATCTTGAGTGGCTATCCAATGTGGTGATGGTGACCAAAACTAATGGGAAGTGGGGCCTCTATATTGACTTCACAGAGCTCAACAAGGTGTGCCCAAAAGACAGCTACTCGTGGCCATGAATTGACCTCCTCATCGATGCCACCGCGAAGCATGAATTGATCACCTTCCTGGATGCGTACTCTGGGTATATCCAGATTAGCATGCACCCCCAGACCAGGATAAGACATTATTTATCACTCCGAAGGGGACCTACTGCTATAGGGTCATGCCCTTCGGGCTAAAGAATGCAGGAGTAACCTATCAATGGTTGGTGAACAAAATATTCTAGTCTCATATCGGGTGAACAATGGAGGCTTACATGGACGACATGTTAGTGAAGAGCCTTGCCGCATCAGATCACATCGACCACCTCTAAGAAACTTTCAATGTTTTGAGGTCCTATTGTATGAAGCTGAACCCTGAGAAGTGCGCCTTTGGCGTAAGGTCAGGAGAGTTCTTAGGCTTTCTGGTTAATTAGAGGGGAATTGAGGCGAACCCCGACAAGATCAAGGCCATCCTCGATATGAAGTCACCATCCTCAACCAAGGAACTCCAGCGCCTCAATGGGAGAATTGCAGCACTTAACATGTTCGTTTCCAAGTCTGCAGACAAATGGTTGCCTTTCATCAAGATTCTCCGGAAAGCATTCGAATAGAGACCTGAGGTAGAGGAGACCTTTTAAAGGCTCAAAGCCTACTTGGTTACGCCTCTCCTCTTTTTACATGCTGTTCCAGGAGAAACTCTATATCTATACCTTTCTGCTTTCCCATCGGTAGTAAGCTTTATCCTTGTTAGAAACGACGATGGAGTGCAAAAGCCTATCTACTATGTGAACATAGCATACCAGGGGACAGAAATCAGATATTCAGGGCTAGAAAAGTTTGTGCTTGCCTTGATCTAAACAACAATGTGTCTACGTCATTATTTTCAGAGTCACAGCATTGTTGTCATCATAGACCAACCTCTAAAAAGAGTCTTGAGAAAATTGGATGTATCTAGGAGACTCCTAAAGTGGGCAGTGAAACTCGGCGGGTTCAATATCCAGTAACAGCCAAGGGTAGCCATCAAAGAACAAGCATTGACAGATTTTATTGCTGAGCTTACACCAACAAAGTAGGAGACCAATGAGCCCTCCACACTCTAGACATCGAGCCCAGACACACAAAGTAGTCAGACACCCGACGAGGACACCCAGACACCCGATGAGGACACCTAGACACCCGGTGAGGACACCAGGCCATATTTTTAGGTGCCCAGATCAAGAGAATAGACCAGCCCAGGCGCCCCAACCTGGCGACCAGGCTGGCTTGGTGCCTAGGGACCCCTTGGCGCCCAGCTTGGAGTCCAAGCATCTCAGCTTGGCTCCCAAGCACCCCATCCAGGCATCGAGGCTCCCACAACATCCTCCGAGCTCTCATTTCTCCCACTCTGGAAGCTCTACATGGATGGATCCTCGACCAATAAAGGAGGTGTAGCAGGCCTAATCCTATTCAGCCCCGACGGCACTCCCCTCAAGTATGCTGTGAAGCTTCACTTCACCGCCTCCAAGAATGAGGCAGAGTACAAGGCATTCTCATCTAGCATAACATTGGCAATTGAAATGGAAGCCTAACCTCGTCACTTACAGTGATTCACAGTTGATAGTTAACAAAGTAAGAGGAGAGTTCAAAGCAAAAGGAGCCAAAATACAGGAGTACCTCAATATAGTGAAAGGCTTGATCACGAAGTTTCAATATTTTTAGATTTGTCACATCTCTAGGGAGGAAAACATGGCTACAGATGCACTCGCCAGGCTAGCCTCATCTTCCGAAGCCCCTCCAGGACCAGCATTAATTGGTCATTAGTTCGAACCAAGCAAGTTAGATGTAGAAGCCACAAACGTTAACTATTCGTCTACTGAAACAAACTAGATGACCTAGATAAGGGCATACCTCAAGGAGGGTGCATTTCTAGATGGTCCCCTCGAGGCTAGGAAGCTCAGGATGAGAGCTTGCAAATTTACTATCTTATAAGATACCTTGTACTAGAAAGGCTACTTTTTGCCATTACTACGGTGTCTTTCGCCTAAAGAAGCTAACTATGCCTTGCGGGAGATCCATGAAGGGATTTATGCAAATCACTCTGGAGGACGCTCCCTTTCCCACAAGGTGCTCAAACAAGGCTACTTCTGGCCAAGCATGGTGAGGGACGCCCAGGAATTCGCCAATAAGTGCGACAAGTGTTACTGCTTCGCCACTGTGCCTAGGAAATTACCAGAGGAACTCACGGTCATCACAAGTCCGTGGTCTTTCTCCAAATAGGGCAACAACATCCTAGGACCCCTACCTCTAAGTAGAGGACAGTACAAGTTTGTGGTGGTAGCGGTGGACTATTTCACTAAATGGACGGAGGCCAAATCCTTAGCAAAGATAACAGATGCAAAGGTGAAAGATAAAAGATAACAGACGCAAAGGTGAAATATTTTATCTAAAAAGACCTGGTTTGTCATTTCGGGATACCCCAGCCATTGTCAGTGACAACGCCAAGCAGTTCGACAACAAGCTCCTGAACTCCTTCTGCTTCGACCTTTAAATAAAGCAGCCTCATTCCAGCCCAGCACACCCACAGGCAAACAAACAAACAGAAGTCATGGTGAGGACAGTTTTACGCAACCTAAAGACAAAGCTCGAAAGGGCAAAGGGTCTTTGGGTTGACGAACTCCCAGGCATGTTATGGGCTTATCAAACCACGCTAAGAACCCCAATTAGTGAAACCCCATTTTTCCTCGCCTTCGGAACTAAGGCGGTCATCCCTATAGAGATAGGGGTGCACTTTCTAAGGGTCCAACACCACGATCCCATCACTAATGAGGAAGGACTCTGCATCAACCTCGACCTGTTAGAGGAGGTAAGAGATATGGTTTTGGTCTATAACGAGGAGTACAAGCACCGCATGGCAAAATATTACAACTCGAGGGTGAAGCCTCGTTCCTTCTAACCAGGAGACTTGGTGCTCAAAAAAGTGATCCTCGACACAAAGGATTCACGCAAAAGAAAATTGGGATCAAATTGTGAAAGACCCTACCTCATAACAGAAGTGGTGAGACCAAGCACCTATAAGATCCAGAATTCCGAGGGAAAGATCTTACCCCATCCATGGAACGTTGAACACCTTAAGAGCATCATCAGAGCCTTCATCACCATCAGGCGCCTCAGTTGGCACGAAACTTGAAAGGTCAATATCAGGGAAAGAAGCATAAATATTTCCCCAGAGCTCCTCATAACCGCCAATGAAAGCATCTGCAAGACCATTCTCCAAGTCCACCTCAACCCCAGAAACTCTCCCCTGAGCAGCCTTCACCTTTGCCTCTGTGGTAGCCTCTCTGAGCATGGCCCTCTCGCGGGTCTCTGCAAGCTCAGCCTCTCTGAGTGTGGCCCTCTCATTGGCCTCCACAAGCTCAGCCTCCCCAAGTCCCTCTCATAGGTCGCCAAAAGCTCAAACTCAAGCTCAGTTGCCCTCTCACGGGCTTCCACAAGCTCAGTCTCGAGCTTGGCTGCCCTCTCATGGGTCGTCGAAAGCTTAATCTCAAGCTTAGTCACCCTTTCACGGGTTGCTACAGGATTAGCCTCAGAAATCCTGCCAGTAGCTTCAAGCTCAGCAATCTTCCCATGAACAGCAAAAAGCTCCTTTTGCACCACTTTATGAGTCTGCTTCAGATGGCCGTGATATTAGGCCCTTAAAAGTAAACAAATAGANCAAGCTCAGCAATCTTCCCATGAACAGCAAAAAGCTCCTTTTGCACCACTTTATGAGTCTGCTTCAGATGGCCGTGATATTAGGCCCTTGAAAGTAAACAAATAGATGCAGTAGAAGCCTGAAAGAGGATAAAAGTCAAAAGAATGTCAGAAGCTTAAGGAAGGACTAGAGAAAGAGAGACGACAAACCCTTACCTGAGCCTAGCCTTCCAAAAAAGAGCTAACGATTCCCTCGGTGCCCAGAGTACTAATCTCGCTAACATCGTTGGAAAATATAAACCTCCCAAGGTGATCATTTATGAATGGCACATTACCCAACATGGAGCTTATCTGAATTGGTGCCCTTTTGGAAGTTCCTACAGGAGGAGTAGATGAACGGGGGGCAGAAAGTGTGGCCAACAAAGGGACTCTGGAGAAGGAGATGCAATTGAAGGAGTCTCCGACTGAGGAGGCACCACTAAAGGGATCACTTGATGGGAGCGTGCCCGGGGTACCACTAGAGGGGTTGCTTGAGGAGAGCACACCTCGGGCGGCACCATTGGGGAGGTCACCTAGGAGGCATCACCCATCCTCACCACCTTAGGAGGAGGAGGGCTCCTAGCAGAAAGGCAGGACCCAATTACCTTTCTATCTATTGCTGCCAGGGAAATAAAGGGTTATCTAGATGAAAAATACCAAGTAAGGGGGGAAAGTACAAGAGAATAAACTTACTGTTTCTTTTCAAAGAGGATCCTGGAGAGGGTCGACTAGCCCCACCACAGCTTTTGGACATAAAAACTCCAAAGTCTATTTCAAGATGGGTCCTTATGGCCTGCAACTTCCATTCTTGGTCCCTGAAAAACACAGGAGAATCTGCAAGAGGCATGAGTAAAAAAAAAAAGGCAAAGGAGATAAAGTAAGTGTAGTGGGTACCAAGTTTCTTAGAAGTACCCCATCCTGTTGGTACCAAAGCCCTATTGGCCTCTACAACCCACTCTCCTCCGACAAATATAAAGCGAAACTTCTAGCTATGACAATTAGAGGGCAATTCAGTAATCAACTTGTCTCTCGTAGTAAAGTAGTATCAGCCCCGATTAGGAGCAGGAGTCTCGCTCAAATAACCCTCCAACCATTGAGCGACAACCACCCCGGTATGAGTGAAAAGTAATGCAAAAAATGGCAAATAAAAGAGGACATAAGGAACTTGAGTCTAGCCTCTAGCATCTCCTCATAGATGGCAAGGTTAATAGAGGAGTTATCGCAAGCAGTCTCACCCATCTTAGCTCGACGGCACATCATAGTTGGAGGAATGTGGTAGACGAAGACAATCCACAAAATACCAGCATCTGTATTTAAAGTGCTAGAAATAGTACTCACTTTGGATCCATCATCATCCAGAGCAACCTTGCCTTGCTATTTTTTATTGCGAGGGTGTGAAGAGTTGCTTGAGCCACCACCAGAGAGGCCCTGAGGAGTTTGATTTTAAGAAGCTGCACGTGTAGGAACCGGATTGTCACCACCAAACTTGCCTAGTGTTTGGGCTGCTTTCTTTGTACGCCCAGCTCGAAGGCTTGCACCATCCACAAGGTCAGCCCGTGCACAAGCGGCAGCAGCGCCTGCTCACCCACTGCGCAACCAGCAATGACGCCCAATGCTTGGGCAGCAGCGGTGCCCAGCGCTTGCTCGTCCAATGCGCGGGCTCCCTGATCTGCTCGTCCGAGTCCTTTGAAGCGCCCCTCTCAGTGCGCCCAACAGCGATGGACCCCTTTGCACGCATAGTCACGCCTATGCGCATCTCTTCCACGGGTAAAGTCAGCTCGCCCATTGTACCCTCCTTTGCTGCTCGCCCACTGCTTAAGCAAGTTGCACGCCCAAGCCTTCCTTGGCCCCTGTTCGCCTAAGCTCACCTCGGACAGCCTCTTTCGTGCTTTGCAGTGCGCGAACGATGTTAGGAAGCCCCCCGCACGCACAGATTATAGTAGCGCCCAGCGGGGTTCCCATCTCCACCTCCCTTTCTTCTACACGCCCTTCTATGTAGGCCTCCTCGCCAAAATTCCTCAAATCTGCTCGCCTAACAGGTTGCCTTGATTGTCTGCACCGCCTAAAGCTCCACTATTGGCGCCCAGCCTAGGCACCTCAACATTGGCACCCAACTCTTGGGTCGCCTGGGTTGCCTCACTTGCTCGGTTCTCCACCATACCAACCTCTTGATAGCT
This sequence comes from Ilex paraguariensis, assembly GCA_963454935.2. Lineage (NCBI taxonomy): Eukaryota > Viridiplantae > Streptophyta > Magnoliopsida > Aquifoliales > Aquifoliaceae > Ilex > Ilex paraguariensis. The sequence goes on from CAUOFW020000336.1 coordinate 916,491, forward strand.
TGACACGTGGATTAGTTCATCGCCATGGGTATCGGTAGTTTCTCCTCCTTTGTTCGACATTGATTTTTGAAAACTCATCACAAAGAAGAAGATCTCAAACCTTGGGTTCTCAAGCGTTTCAAGAAGAGCATTTTCCTTTACTCTCTCAAATTTCTATGGAAATAATGGAATGGGGAAGAAGCTTCCTATTTATACCTAGGGTTTATAAAATCCTATTAAAGGAAGGAAAAACCAAAAAAGAAAAAAAAAAGCCCCAATTTATAATTAGGGCTCTTCACGAAAAGGAAGGGAATGAGGAAAATTATACAGTTAATGGAGTCCCACAATCGAAAGGAGTATATTGGAAGGGAAGGGGTCACAGATCAAGAGGAGTTTTCAAAAAATTCGGATTTAAAAAGGACTGGATGCTATTATTACTGTAACTTTTGTTTTGAAACTCCAAACGGGTCTTATTATATATCAAATCGAAGCTCTCAGCGAGCCCTACAAAAATTATTGCCTATGGCAATGAAAGACATTGTAAAAAAGTCCAAAAAAGGCTCAAAAAAAGCTATTTTGGCCTCCAGAATTTTTTTCAGAAAAACAAAAAATTTGTGCTATATGATACACAAATTTTGGCCTAGAAGCACAAGTAATTAACACTAAGTTTTTTCAAAAAAGGCCTAGAAGCACATGTTTTGGCCTCCTGAAGTTTTTCTAATTATGTCGGTCAGCCAAAAATTCAACCTCAAACTGAATGTCCTTATTTCCAAGTTCCATTAGACGCAGGGCATTGGGGGGCAAATGATAGGCCAGGCCCAAGGGTCCAACTCATGTTATAAGCTTGGTCTCAATTAATGCCCCAACTCTGAGAGATCCACCAAGTCCAGTCCAATGTGGTCAACCCGGTCAAGCTCATCAAGCTCAAGGAGTTACATCAGTAAAGAGCATGCAATGTCATCCAAGACATTATCCTCGCTGCCTTGGAAATAGTCAACCCTCACCTCATCTTTGACTAAATTTTATGGAGAGCACCATAACCGCCTCACCCGTTGAGAAGAGGTCGGCACCTCCACTGGATTAGCTATTTAATTACTATTAAACAGCTCCAATCTGTTATGACTGCCAGATTAGCTATTTAATCACTATTAAGTCGCCCCCCAATCCGTTATGAGACGATTATAAATTGTAAGCCCCGCCAACACTTGGGGGGCATCACACTCAATCGAGCATATCTCCCCTCTCCCTCTTATAGCTTGTAACTCTCTGCTCTCCCTACACACTTGAGTTAAGAAGATACCCAGCGATCCTAGCAATTCAAAGTAGACATAGGTCATGTAAACTGAACCACTATAAACTTTATCTTGCTTTTGTCTCCATCTCTCACTTATCAACTACTGCATTTTTACTGTTCAATTGACAAGTGTTGTACAAACTCAATTTGTGCATCATCAGCTCTCGAACCTCAATTTAAGTTGTGTAAACCAACGACCAAACTTGAATCGAACCAAAATTTTAATCGGATTTGTGTAATGCGAGTTTAAAAATTCAAATATGGGCAATATTCAAATGTAACTATTTTTAAGTTGATGAATTTAAACTTTGAACTAGTCTAGATTGTGTTGCGTAGGGGTGTTCAAATTTTTGATTACCTATAAATTTGAACCCTATCCTATCCTACCTGACTCTATTGATTGACTACCCGAAAAAATCGGGTAAATCAATGGAATATTTTTTGGAATTTCGCTAAAAATCAGGTAGGAATGTGAAATACCACAAAATTTTTGTATTTCTACCATACCCTACCCGCATATATAGAAATCTAGAAACCCTAATGTTTTATGATATTTATGGCTTTCTTGTATTTGCTATATTGATGTTCATAACTTTCTTGTTGTGTTTTATTGTAATTGTTTATGTATTATCAAATTTATTGTGTTTTCTTTAGTATTATTGATTTATTGTGTTAGTTAATTGATGGAAGTTTTTTAATTAAATTGTTAAAATGATCAAAAAATTAATAACTAAAAAATCTGCGTTCACCCCATTTTCTGCCCAATTGTTTTACACAGAATTCGAGTAGGAATAGTACAGTTGATCGGGTAAGGTATGTCCAGAAAAATTATTCCTCAAAATGTCTGGTAGGAAAATAAAATATTATAATTATTACCTGTAAGGTAAGGTGAACACCCCTAGTGTTGCCAAAATTTTCCACAAATTGAATTGGAATCGATATTGACACTCACTCAAGTGAAAAAATAAAAGAACAATCACATAAGACAACAATTTACGTGGTTCGACTATTACTTATGTTTATGATAACAAAGAGTGAATGTTTTCACTATAGAGTAAACAAATATAATACAGTTATTTTAAATTTCACAAGTACTCATTCTAATAAAAAATGATTACTCTAATATCCCACTAATATCTCTCACAGATTTAATAACACTCAGATTAATACCAAAATATCACTTAACTCTCCTTGAAGACCTCAAACTCTGATAACACTAAAAAGTAATTTTCGGATGTTTGAAGGCATCTCCTTTTATAGACAAGTCGGAGAGAAAATGAACAAATAATCATATTTGTGCGAATATGATTCAAACGGCGCATGAATTTGTCATTCACGCGCAGCGCACGCCCCAACTTTAAGCCACCAACTTGTTCAAATTCAATGCCAAGATTTATCGTATGGCCAAAGCTATAAAGGCTCTCGACTAATGTTATTTGAATTTAAAAAATAAATTTTAAAATTAAATTTGATAATTAAAATTATTAATTTTACTATGAATCTTAGTATTTATTCGAATTTATTATTTATTTAATAATTAAAATTATCAAATCTAATTTTTAAATTCATATATAATCACTCAATGCTACAAGGCCACAAAAGTCTAGAAATTGATCTCTCATCGGTCAACACAAGTTAGAGGTTTTCCTTTGAAGGATGAGTTGGCGACTTGAGTACTTATGAGTGAGAAATGACGAGGAAAATGGGGTTTACGTCACTGGCAACAATGAATCCTAACAACACCAGTAGCGAAAAGAAGGGAATAATTAATGTCTAAATGTCTTGGTGTTTAAGCCAATCAACATACAGGTACACCTAACTAACAACCTTCCAAAACTCTTTAACATTTTCCAAACTCTTATATACTTCTCTCTTCTTTCTCTCTCCATCAAATCCTCACTGTCTCATCAAACCTCATCAAACTCACTCTCTCTCTCTCTCACACACACAAAATGGGAAATAGGTGTGCAGTCTACACCTTTTTGCTTATGTTTTTTTGTTCATTTCATGCATATTCCAGTCCACCAGGGCCACATTACTGAAGCATTTTATTGACTTGGGTGGATCAGAATCAAGTGAGGGCTGTGATTTTTTCCATGGAAGTTGGGTTTATGATGAAACATACCCTCTGTACAATGCAACATTCTGTTCATTCATTAAGAAACAATTCGACTGCCAGGGAAATGGACGCCCTGACAAACTCTATCTTAAATAAAGATGGAAGCCACGTGCATGTGAATTGCCCTGGTACGTTTGTTTGCATCACTTCACGCCCATTTAATTTGCAGATATGAAATGTCAGAGAGAGACATAAATACATACAATGAATTGATATAAGTTGGATATGTATTGGTTCGAATCGGCCATATCGTAAATCTGCACGTTATGAGTTCTAAATTCTAATCTTCAAATTGTATAAAATTCAGGTTTGATCAATGGGCTTAGGTAACTTACATTTGAATCATGCATTGTAGATCTTGGTCCAAATGACGTCAAAACANCATAACTAATAAACTATTCAGGACTCGTCTAAACCGGATTGCTTTTTAGTTACTCTCTCTCTTTCTCTCTAGATCACTCTATCAATGAAAGTAAATTATGTGGAATTATAAAATTTATCTTTTATTCANCAAAACACACACACACAATTAATGCAATGTATTTCAATTTATTGCACTGCCAAATATATTTCATCAGTAAATTGCATGACAATTTATTTTGGGTTGGAAATTAAATTTACACTTAGACTCTTTGAACTATGTCCCTCATTTATTATTGATTCTGAAACTGCCAGTTTTCTTATATTACACTTTAAACTAATGGCTTGAGTTTCACACCTGCTATTTTTGTCCAATTTTTCACAACATATCTAGACCAATACGAGAAAATAAATAAGTTTATAGCGATCAATGTGGAATGAGCGGTATAGTTTAAGGGACCTAGATGTAATTTGCGGTTTCGGGTTTTATTGAACTAAGGCCTTAATCAAGAGTACTTCATATGTGTAACAATGTTGTGGTATTAAAGAATTACAATTCAGCCTGAATTTTTATTAGTTATGAACATCCCTAAATTCATAAAAGTTTTCAAAACGAACCTAAATCCCTAGCCTTAGGAGAGCTACTAAAACAAATAAAACACATGTTTTTTGTAATTTAGGAAAATTGATATTGTTTAGGCAACGAATCACTCTAGAATATTCCTAAATAAATTTTCATGCTAAACAAACCATAAAAATAAAAAATACAAATACAAATAGAGAAAAAGCTAATTGTTGTTTTATATCAGACACTTCCTATTAAATAAAACTCGTCCTTTAGTTTTCATTTCGTAAAATAATTCAGTCCGTCTATAATTATCTGCATCGGCTTTATTCTTGAAGTTGATCTTTTCCAATAACCAATTGCACAAAACTACGAGATTGTTCTTGTACCTTTTGTAGAACTTTTGAAACTCAACCATAAAGTATTTATACTGCAACAACTTATGTTATTTTTCTAGAATTATAGAACTTTTGATAAGTTAAATTAATTGAAATTTGAATTGGGATTGTTGAGAACTTCTTTTCTTTCTATTTGTCAATGACAGCATCAAACATCACTTAAGTGTTTGGAATTGGACTTGAAATTTATTATTTATGATTATTTTATTGTCAATAATTATGCTAAAAAATCATGATAAATTGTTACCTTACTATTATACCTGGATGATTTTATCAATTAAAATGGTAAATTAGAAAAAAAAAAATTGCATACAAAAAATTAAAACACTAATTTTTCATCTCAAATTGTAAAAAAAAATTGTTTATCTAAAATATTTTAAAAAATTCAGCCTGTTATTCTTCGATTCGCACTATATTAATTTTGAAAATAATTTAAAATACAATAATATGTTGTATAATATAATAAAATTCATCACGTGTCGCTTGTTTATTAAAAGAAAAATAAATGTATCGTATTAAAGAGTTATTTTTCTATACCATAATTAGACTCTAAAATTTACATAATGACTTGAAAATTATACATGCTTGACACCTCTGTCTCACGTTGTATACAATCTAAAACATGTTTTAACATAGAATTTCAAATCACATAACTAATAAACTATTCAGGACTCGTCTAAACCGGATTGCTTTTTAGTTACTCTCTCTCTTTCTCTCTAGATCACTCTATCAATGAAAGTAAATTATGTGGAATTATAAAATTTATCTTTTATTCATTACGACAGATGGGAGAATGTATATTGTTTAGTTGTATAGCATCCATCTTTTCTCAAATTTTCCTCCATGCTAATAGGTCAATTAATCGTGTCTGGTCAAAGAAGGTCTGTATAAGGTTGAAGTTGGTTCATGTCAAAAAATATTTCACTGATATCCGATTCGTTTATTAATTCGTATCTGACGAATGTTGTTATATCAAGTTCATGTCTTGTATGAATCGTATTTAGCCGGTATATAAACGAATCGTGTCATGTATTTTTTTTTAACTATTTTTACCTATATTCGATTCGTTTATTAATTATGTTGTGTCGGGTCCACTTGTTTACAAAATAAGTGACTTAATAAAGATCCAAATCTTCTAATTTTGTATCGTCTTAATAAGTCGTGTTATATTTTGACATCCTTAACAGCCACTCTATGAAGTATGAAGTGTTTGTCTGTGTGAACCATATATTTTGGGTTCGAGTTGGACAATCAAGGTATTAAAAATTGACGCATGTGACGGTTTACCATGCATTTATCTTTCTTTTTTCTATAGGTGAGAATCTTGTGTACCCTCTTTTCATTTTTCTAACTTACCTCATTCGATAAGGTAAGAAATAAAGAAATTAAACTTGCATCTATATGACAGCTTACCATGGGAAAAAGTTTAATACAAGGACATTACTATAAATCTTGTTTATGGTTTAAATTGAGTGGTCTTGTTGGGAATCCAAAAGGTCAAGCTTAATGTATAAAGTTTACTATGTAGGAGGTGAGGGTGTTAATCGACTCGAATTTTGTGAGCTTAAGTTCGAGTATGCTGAGTTCATTTTTTTAAACGAGTTTCAAAAATTGTTCAAACTCGACTTATTTAAAACTCTAGTTGAGCCAAGTAGCTCGATTATTTTATATATAGACGAGCTGAGCCTTTAAGGCTCATTTTTCTAAATGAGAAAAATGAGTCTAAAAAATGGTAAAACTTAGCTCGTTTAAAACATGAGCTCGAACTCGTGTTGAGTCTTATCTGAGCTAAGCCCGAATAACTCGTTTCGATTAACATCCTTAGTAGCAGGATTTGGCAAAAAAATTAGAAGGTAATATTAGTCTCACTTTAAATTAGGTCAGTTTTCAAACTTAAACCTACGAAGATAAATAAGACCTCGTCGTCGCTAGCTAATGTATACGTGTTTTATATTCCACTAGTAGTAGGAAATTGGTTTAAACTTTATTCTCTTTAGAGATTTAGAAAGGTAAATGTCTTAGAACTTCATTTTAAGCAAAAGACTAATTAGAAACTCTATTTTATTAGGAGACAGTATTTTGGACCTATTAATAGATTATAAAACTCGTAGTTTCTTTTGAGGAATTTGACCCTCAGTTTTTGGGTATTCATATTTTGTTATATTTTATTGATTAGAGAATTTTGTATAATCTCTCTTTATTGAGACTGAAACTTTGTCGTTGTGCTTTTGTTGGAGATATGATACGATTAGAAGAATCCATCAATATCTAGGTAGAGATACGACATGATTTCAAAAAGATCCATTGATATTTAAGTCTGTTTAAATAAATACAAATGACGATAGGAATGTATGATTTATCTTTAACTTGTGTATAATTCTCACCTTATAAATATGTTGTGATTGTGCAGCAATTATGGTGAATAATAAGGAATCAAACAATTAAGAAAGCAAGAAAAAATAACACACAGAGATTTACGTGGTTCGGCAATGTGCCTACATCCACTAGAGCGAGCGGCCGTTCTTTTTTATTATTAAAAATAGGGTTACATCTTAAGTATTTATATAACCCTAATACGGACGTATTTACAAAAATACCCCGGTACTGTACCGCGGGGGCGTTGCCCCCGCACTCCCAACTAATCAGTGTCCCATTTATACAAATCCCGCAACACATACTCTAACAAAATATGATTAAACTCCATGTAATCAACACCATCAATAATATAACTATATAGCCTATTGGGCATTTAGGTCTGTGGACATAAACACATTACATATTATAGCGAACCATATATATCTTTCTATTTTGTGTCCCTTCTCTTTCTTCTCTTTAATCCCAATTATATTATAAACTTATTCATCATCAGTGGACATACGCTTCGATTCACGTAAATACTAAAGCCTTCACACAAAAATGTGCAAATTATTGATGGGCAGGTATTAAATACTAAAAGCAGCAATCTTTTCATACTAACTGTGTTTTGCCACATTGGGCTTCTCTCTCCATATATAGAAGGCTAGCAGCTTTGAGCTTTGTTTTTCTTTTGCTTTCGTTGCTTCCATTTTCTGGGGCACCCATACAACAAAGGTATCAGATCAATTTGTGCGGGTCAATATCCATATCTAACCCAAGGCCCCACTTGAAATATCCAATAGTTTAACAAAGATTTTTAACATTCGAGTTATGATTAGTACCAAAAATTCTACCTTTTTTTGAATTCGAATAGTATTCAGGTCTGGGCATGGGATTTTCAAGACCCCAACTTGGATTCCTTTATTGAAGTTCAATTGAAATTGCTCTCGAACCTCAATTTAAGTTGTGTAAACCAAGAACCAAACTTGAATCAAACCGCAATTTTAATCGGATTTGTGTAATGTGAGTTTAAAAATTCAAATATGGGCAATATTCAAATGTAACTATTTTTAAGTTGAAGAATTTAAACATTGAACTAGTCCAGATTGTGTTGCGTAGGAGTGTTCAAATTTTTGATTATTCGTAAATTTTGACCCTATCTTATCTTACTTGACTCTATTGAATCGAGTAAATCAATGAAAATTTTTTTGGTATTTCGCAAAAAATCGGGTAGGAATGCGGAATACCACAAAATTTTCGTATGTTTACCCTATCCTACCCGCATATATATATATATCCTGAAGAAGTGACGCACGCCCTGACGTCATTATAAAAGTTGTGAATAGTGTAAAGTAAAAGTGTACAGTATTACTGACATACGTAATGACGTCAATTATAGTTTGATCCTCCCCCTTGTTGGTATCAGAGCCATAAGTATGGTAGTTTAAATCTATTATGTTGATATATCTGCAGATCTATTGCTAATTCTTGTTGCTTATGTAATTGTAATTTAATTATATATACTACTGCTGCTATGAATTTGCTAGGTCCATTTTGTTATAATGATTTCTTTTTATTTCTATGGTTCTACACCAAAGTCGCGTTTAGGATGTTAGACAGTTTAGCAGTTTGAGTGGAAGGCGTTAGACTATTTTCTAGTCCCGGTATCATTAACAGCAAGAGTAGGATGAAGGAATCACTATGAGAATAATAATAGCAATAGAGTCATTGTAGCAATACTGTAGAATAATTAAAAGACAAATTACAGTAGCAACTGGAATAAGGTAATAGTGAAACAGAAAATCCCTTGAGAAACCATAAAATGGCCTTAATTGAAACTAATTTAATGGATAAAGTCCTTTTAAATAATTCCCCACAATTAACCTACTTTGTGATTAATAAAGAACAAATTAATGAAGAATTTTATCTTCCTAAATATGAAAAATTTAGGAATTGGTATTTTAAAACTACAACCCTGATGATCTTAAAAGATATACAGAAATATTTTACCTTTATATAGAAAGGAAAAAAAAGGATAATTCCTTTTGTTAATTAGTTTTTACCCTATTATGTTCCACCCACTATGGATCAATTAAATGTAATTGAGAAATTTCAACAGAAATGAAAAATTTTAAAAGAAAAAACTATAAAGAGTAGGGGTGCAACTTGGGTTAGCCAACCCGAGCCCAACCCAAAAAATTTAGGGCTTGGGCAAGGGTTTTTAATGTTTGGGTTAGGCTTGGGTCAAAAAATTCTAATCCGAATTCAATTTAAGTTGGGTTCGGGTTAAGACCTCGGGTTCACGGGTTCAACCCGAACCCGACAAATTAAAAAAAAAATTATATATATAAAGCATTAACACTGATTTTTTATTTTTGTTCTATCGTTCTCTGTTTCTCTGGTTCATTTTCATTTTTGTTCTAGCATTAGCACTGTTAAAAACTTGGTTGAAGTTATTGGTTGTTAATTTAGGTGAATATTATGTAATATATGTGTTAGGTTTAGAACAATAAGCCTATTTTAGGCTTTACCCAAATTCAACCCGAATTGAACCCGTAAAATAACCCGAAATCATTAACTCGAGCTCACCCGAATTAAATTCGGGCAGTGCTCAGGTTGAGTTTCTCAACTCGAGATAGGGTTAGGATTAGAATTACGGTTAAGGTTGAAGATTATATACCTAGAGTTGGATTAGAGTTAACTGTCCAATCCGTCCAACCCACCCGAGTTACATCCCTAACAAAGAGTTTTCACCCTCCAATAATAGAATCTACTTTTAATCGTTATGATAAAGACGAAGATGAGTTTATAAAGGAACTTAAGAAAAAATTATTAACTTTATCTTTACATACAAATAATGATTGTGATGCTTCCCCGGCTAAATTTGAAGAACAATTCCAAAAAAGCAATCAAAGTAAGGACAAAATTTATAAAGTAGAAACTAAGCCTATAGAACCTACAAAGTCTTCAAAAGAAGAAAGTACACCTACTAACTTTTTTGAAGAAGAAGACAATAAGTCTAAGATTTGCTTTAAGTGTAGGAAAGTTGGACATATATCATCCATGTGTTCAACCGAAAAACAACTAAATGACTTAATAATTGATAGAGATCTTAAAGATAAGATTTTACGAATTGTCATAAATTTAGAAACTAAAGAGGATAAAATATTGAAAAATTTATTTTCTAATGAGAATAACAATATTAATAAAATAAGTAATCCTTCATTAGAAAGTAATTGGGAACAAAATAAATCTTGTTTATTTCAAGATATAAATAGATTAAGTATATACTTTAACTAAGTTATAAACATTAATTCTAGATTTCATAGATCAAATTCAAGATCCATTATATAAAAGAAATGCTATTAAACAATATTTACAGATCACACTTGAAGAAAAGATGCATTCTTTAACCTAACCATATTCTTTAAAAGAAGTTTTAAATAGATCAGAATCTATGATAATTGAAGAAAAAGAATCTCCTTTGCAAGATCTTAAAAATGAAATTAATCAGCTTAAAGTAAAAATAAAAACAATAAAACAAAGATTATTAGCTTTAGAAAAATTGCCCTTAATTGAAGAAGACAAGAAAGAGTTAAACTCTCCTATGAAATACTTAAATATATTATAAAAAATAACATATCAAAAATAGTATGTTAAAATCACGCTTGTAAATAATCAAGAATTAACTATTGAAACCATTGTTTTAATCGACAGTGGAGTAGATATGAACTGCATTAAAGGAGGATTAGTTCTTACAAAATATTTTGAAAAAATAACTCAATCAATAAGCACCGCTGATGGTTCAAAATTAAACATAAAAATTAAGCTTTTGAACGTCTATATCTATAATCAAGGAAATTGTGTTCCTTCGACTTTTATGCTAATTACAAATTTAAATCAATTAGTAATATTGGGAACACCCTTCTTATCTATAACTAAACTTGTTGAAATAATTGATTTTAAAGGAATTTTTACTACCATAAATGGTCAACAAATATTATTTGAGTTTATAACTCCACCTCAAATAAAGTTGATAAATCAAAAAAAACAATTTAATATACATAGAAAAACAATTGAATTTCTTAAAAGAAGATATTAAAATTTTAAGTATTTCAAAAAAACTTCAAACTAATTATTTAAAATTAAACTTAATGAAATTGAAAAGAAAATAATTAACGAAGTATGTGATACTATTCCAACAGCTTTTTGGAATAGGAAAAAACATATAGTAACTGTTCCATATATCAAGGAATTTAATGAAAAGGATTTTCCTACTAAGGCAAGACCAACACAAATGAATAAAGATTATTTGGAACTTTGCAGAAAAGAAATTAACTCTTTGTTGGATAAATCTTTAATTCGGAAAAGTCATTCACCTTGGATTTGTGCGACTTTTTATGTTAATAATGCTGCTGAAAAGGAGCGAGGAGTTCCTAGACTTGTTACAAGTTACAAACCTTTAAATAAAGTCTTGCAATGGATTAGATATCCTATTCCTAATAAAAAGGATTTATTATCTCGATTATATAATACTAAGATCTTTTCTAAGTTTGATGTAAAGTCAGGTTATTGGCAGATCCAAATCACTGAGGAAGACAGGTATAAAACAACTTTCACATTACCTTTTAGACATTATGAATGGAATATTATGTCTTTTTGACTTAAAAAATGCTCCTTCTGAATTTCAGAATATTATGAATGACATATTTAATCCACATTATGCATTTTGCATAGTCTATATTGATGATATACTAATTTTCTATGATTCTATTGATCATTACTTTAAACATTTGAATAAATTCATTTATGTTGTCGAGCAAAATGGATTAGTCCTTTTTGCTATTAAAATGAAATTGTTTCAATTAAAAGTCAGATTTTTAGGCTATTATATTGAACATGGGAATATAATCCCTATTGAAAGAAGTATTGAATTTTCATCCAAATTTACGGATGAAATTAAAGATAAAAGGCAATTACAAATATTTTTGGGAATTTTAAATTATTTAACAATGTTTTATCAAAATCTTGCACAGGACACTGCTATTTTATATTCTCGACTCAAAAAGAATCTGTCTCCTTGGACAGATCTTCATACAGAAGTAGCTAAAAAAGTTAAGTTTAAAGCTAAATATTTACCATGTCTTTCATTAGTTAACCCAACATAGCTTAAAATTGTTGAAACTGATACTTCAAATAAAGGATATGGAGGTATTCTTAAACAAAAAGATCTCAATTATGCTAAAAAATTACTGGTTCTATTCACTTTAGGAAAATGGGGATCTACTCAATTAAAGTATTCTACTAGTAAAAAAGAATTTTTGTCAATTGTTAAATGTATTAGTAAATTTCAAGATGACTTGTTAAATCAAGAATTTTTATTAAGAATAGATTGTACCTCTGCTAAAAGTAATCTTGAACAAGATGTAAAAAACATTGCCTCCAAACAAATATTTGCAAGATGACAGACTATTCTTTCAGTCTTTGATTTTAAAATTGAATATGTTAAAGGAGAATTAAATTCTCTTATCAACTTCTTAACTAAGAAATTTTTGCAAGATTCTCATGAATCGAGGCTATAGTAGTACCCGTGGTCGAGGCCGCGGTAGAGGAAGGCCTGGCAAAAAAACCGAGGTCAATACTTATTATCCCCCTTTAACTGAATCTCAAAAGCTTAAAACTTTTAATAATCAACTTCTTAAAGAAGAATCTTCATCTTCACATAAATGTGAATCTTCATCTGCACATAAACGTGACGATAATGATGATGACGGTTATACTGTCGTTCGATCTAAAAAATCTATTAAAGAGGCTTTAATCGCCAAACCTAAACTAAATTACACTTAGTTAAATACTCTGCCTGCTTATAGCAGTATAATGACTCTTGATTATGAATATGTTAATTGGATGACTGATCCATATTGTATTGCTGGCCGATTTTTGACATTGGACCAAACATTCTTATTTTCTGGAAATAAAGATAGAAAATATTATGAAAATATTTTAATTGAAACAAATTCTGTTAAATTCTAGAGATTCTTCAATTATAACTAAGATCATAAAGATCCTCAATATAGTAAAGCCTTTATATTAAGGGCAATATTTGCTAAAAATTGGGGTTTAAATCTAACTATCCCCAGAACACTAAGGAAATCTCCATATACGGAGTATAACTATTTTGATTATATTGATGCTTGACATAATGCCTTCTTATATGAAGCGATAGTTCTAAAGCACTCATGGTTCTTCCAATTTACTGAAACTTGTATAGAAATTCTTAACTAGTTTTATGATTGGTGAAACACTTATGGTGTTATTGACAAGATATACCCTGAGAAAATAAAAAAATTATTTGACTTGTATAAATAGAAAAGTCCGTCTTTAAAGGACAATGATATAGGAACTAAACCAATTATTAATTTCTCACTCGAATTCTTTGTTACATGGATTTGGATGTGGACTTTGGCTTGTGACTTTAACCATAACGGACATCCTAGATTAATCATGTAATATCATGTTCGTTACTGGAATAATTACCTTACTGACTCTAAATGTCAGATTATTGAAGAAGTCTTAAAGACATAGACAAAGAAGAAGATAAAACTTCTCTCTCTACATCTATTTTCCCCAACACCAGTATAAATACTAGAATTAATTTAAATCCGGTTGAAGTTCTTAAAGAACAAATTAAAAAAAGAAAAACCTCATTTAAATACTGAGTAGCTTAAAGTAGCAGTCATGGATGAGATGCGTCTTCAGGTGATGTCTACATTCGGAATGGGCAAAACCGAAAAGATGGATCTCGCCAACACTCTAACAGTTGTCATAAAAGGTAAAAGGAAAGATAAAGTTGAGGAGGAAGATAGGAAAACACCCTCTCCTATTGCCTCTAATGATGACTTTATGGATTTCTAGAGATATACCCCTCTTAAATGTGACGTTACTATTAATGAATATTTGTTAAATGATGATATGAAGATAAACCTTCATGAGGACAGCGGTAATATGCTGTATAATTTGCTTTACAAGAAATGATCAGATAAAACTGATTTCGCAAATAAAGCCGACCCTCAAGAAGTGAGTTCTAAATTCTAATCTTCAAATTGTATAAAATTTAGATTTGGCCAATGGGCTTAGGTAACATACATTGGGTCATGCATTGTAGCTCTTGATCCAAATGACGTCAAAAAACACACACAATTAATGCAATGTATTTCAATTTACTGCACTGCCAAATATATTTCATTAGTAAATTGCATGACAGTTTATTTTGGCGGAAAAATTAAATTTACACTTAGCGTCAAGGCGTGCATCACTTCTTCAAGGTCGACTTTATCCGTGAAATCAGTTTTATCTGATCATTTCATGTAAAGCAAATTATACAACATATTATCGCAATCTTCATGAAGGTTTATCTCTATATCATCATTTAGTAAATCTTCATTAATAGTAACGTCACCATTAAGAGGGGTATATCCCTGAAAATTCATAAATTCATCATCAAAGGCAATAGGAGAGGGTATTTTTCTATCTTCCTCCTCAACTTTATCTTTCCCTTTACCTTCTATGGCAACTATTGGAGTGTTGGCGAGATCCACCTTTTCGATTTTGCCCATTCTGAATGTAAACATCACCTGAAGACACATCTCCTCTATGACTACTGCTTTAAGCTGCTCAATATTTAAATAGAGTTTTTCTTTTTTAATTTGTTCTTTAAGAACTTCAACCAGATTTAAATTAGTTCTAGTATTTATACTGGTACTAGGGACAATAGATGTAGAGGGTGAAGTTTTATCTTCTTCTTTATCTATGTTTTTAAGACATTCTTCAATAATCTGACATTTAGAGTCAGTAGAGTAATTATTTCAGTAACGAACATGATATTCCCTGATTAATTTAGGATGTCCTTAATGATTAAAGTCACAAGCCAAAGTCCACACCCAAATCCATGGAACAAAGAATTCGAGTGAGAAATTAATAATTGGCTTAGCTGTTATATCATTGTCCTTTAAGGACGGAGTTTTCTCTTTATATAAGTCAAATAATTTTTTCATTTTCTCAGGGTATATCCTGTCAATAGCATAATGAGTTTTCCACCAATCATAAAACCAGTTAGGAATTTCTGTAAAGGTTTCAGTAAATTGGAAGAACCATGAGTGCTTTAGATTTATCATTTCGTATAAGAAGACATTATTCTAAGCATCAATATAATCAAACAACAAGGGCGAGGATCGATCTATAAACGCAAATATCAACAAAAGCTTTTATTTAATTCAAACATATGTACAAAATACACTTACAATAGTAGTGGTTGAAGGTGAAAGATGGAGGTTTTTTACAAGAGAGTGAGAGTTCACAGAGGGTGCAAGAAAGTACAGGATAGGGGAAGGAGTGGAGTAGGGGTCGGTGTTGGTATGAGATGCGATCAGGCGGTGGTGCTCGATAGGTCGGGCCTGCACCCCTTTATATAGAAGTCGAATTTGAATCCGGATTTCAAAACTAACATATACTATTCACAACTTTATTTTGTTCACAATTCTAATAATTTACATTGACGTCATTGCATGCATCAGTAATACTGTACACTTTTACTATACACTATTCACAGCTTTTATAGTGACGTCAGGGCGTGCGTTACTTCTTCAAGGTCGACTTTATCTGTGAAATCAGTTTATCTGATCATTTCTTGTAAAGTAAATTATACAGCATATTACCAGTGTCCTCATGAAGGTTTATCTTCATATCATTATTTAGCAAATCTTCATTAATAGTAACATCACCATTAAGAGGGGTATATCCCTGGGAATCCATAAAGTCATCATCAGAAGCAATAGGAAAGGGTGTTTTCATATCTTCCTCCTCAACTTTATCTTTCCTTTTGCTTTTATGGCAACTGTTGGAGTGTTGGCGAGATCCACCTTTTCGGTTTTGCCCATTTTGAATGTAAACATCACTTGAAGACGCATCTCCTCCATGACTTCTACTTTAAGCTACTCAGTATTTAAATGGAGTTTTTCTTTTTTTAATTTTTTCTTTAAAAACTTCAACCGGATTTAAATTAGCTCCAGTATTTATACTGGTGCTGGGGACAATAGATGTAAAGGGTGAAGCTTTATCTTCTTCTTTATCTATGTCTTTAAGACATTCTTCAATAATCTGACATTTAGAGTTAGTAGGGTAATTATTCTAGTGATGAACATGATATTCCCTGATTAATTTGGGATGTCCGTTATGGTTAAAGTCACAAGCCAAAGTCCACACCCAAATCTATGGGATAAATAATTCGAGTGAGAAACTGATAATTGGCTTAGCTATTACATCATCATCCTTTAAGGCTGAACTTTTCTCTTTATACAAGTCAAATAATTTTTTCATTTTCTCAGGATATATCCTTTCAATAGCACCATGAATTTTCCACCAATCATAAAACCAGTTAGGAATTTTTGTACAGGTTTCAGTAAATTGGAAGAACCATAATGCTTTAGATTTATCGCTTCATATAAGAAGGCATTATTCCAAGCATCAATATAATCAAAATAGTTATACTCCGTATATGAAGATTTCCTTAGTGTTATGGGGATAGTTAGATTTAAACCCCAATCTTTAGCAGATATTACCCTTAATATGAGACTTTACTATATTGAGGATCTTTATGATCTAAGTTATAATTGAAGAATCTCTGAAATTTAATAAAGTCTGTTTCAATCAAAATATTTTCGTAATATTCTCTATCTTTATTTCTAGAAAATAAGAATGATTGATCCAATATCATAAATTGGCCAACAATATAATATGGATCAGTCATCCAATTAACATATTCATAATCAAGAGTCATTATACTACTATAAGCAGACAGAGTATTTAACTTGGTGTAATTTAGTTTAGGTTTAGTGATTAAAGCCTCTTTAATAGATTTTTTAGATAGAACGACAGTATAACTGTAAAACCCGAAAAAAATTTAAACTTTTTCGAAAAAATGGTAAAATGATAATTTGTCACTATAATACGGATTGAAAATCTATATTTTTCTAGAGCTCAGATGACACAACGGATCTCACCGTTGGATTCGTATCACGAAATCTAGTTACCTAAACAAATTTCGTCGAATTTCGAGATAGTCAGATTTTTCATGTTTTTCGAGGCGACGTGTCCGGTGACCCCCAAAAACGAAATTTTTATAAAAATTTTAAAATTTGAAAAAATATTTTAAATAAAGTTCATATAAAATATTTTGAACTTAAACCGATACGAAATTTAATCGTTTCGGGGTAAAACCGGACTCAAAAATAGGAGTCGTGTGGCACATTGTGAGTCAAGGGTTTTGGGATTATAAATATGTGGAAAAATATGATTTCCCCACTAATTTTCTCTGTTGGTCTAAACGTTGGGCTAAGAGGGAACAAAAGAGAAGAAAACAAAGATCTTCAAGCTTTCTCTTGACGATTTTCGAAGTTCCGTCGGTCGGAATCCTTTGGACCAAGAGTTAAAGTCGATCTCCTCGACGAGGACTACGCCTACGTACCAAAAAGAGCTGATTTCACCGAAGATCCAAAAAAGAAATTTTGGAGAAATCAAAGATTTGGACTTGAATCGCGTTCTTGAAATTTCATTCGGTTGTTTTACGCTTCAAGAGGTAGGGTTCCCTCATACTTTGGTTTATTTCTAACCTATGGTGTCGATAGGGAATGTATGGGCTGTTTTGTGTATTTTAACACTTGTCTACTATAGTTGGTTTAATGAAAATGGGTAGACTCAATTCTAGTGTGAATTGGTAATTAGAAATTGCTAGTTTGTGATTTCTTGAAAATTTTGATAATTGGGTATTTGGAAATCATTTATTCTAATTTTTTTTGAGTTATGTGATAAATTTGGGCATTTTATGTGATTACATGATATGGTGCCTTGAAGGTGTTTTATTAAATGCCTATGTGAAATAAAGTGGGTTATATTGACATAAATTATGTAATAATATGCTTATGTTTGGTTGTTAAGTATAAAATGTTGATATATTAACATTGTGACAAAATGTGGTAATTATATGTATAATATATAAATTGTCATGACATATGTGAAAATATGTAGTAAAGTGACTGTGTTTAACTCATAAATCAGTGTGTGTGTGTGTGTCTGTTCAACTTCTAGCTGAAATTTGATATATGGAAGTACTTGTGTAATTTCTTAGTGATAAAAATTATGTGTGTTTTAATATATAGTAAAGTGAGTGTGTTTAACTCGTAAATCAGTATACGTGTGTGTGTGTTCAACTTTTAGCTTGATTTTGATATGTGGGAGTTACTCGTGTAATCCCTTGAAAAATTGGTTTATGTGGGCATGTTTTATGTTTATATTATGCCTTGTGATTAAGTGTAATTGGCATGAAATTGTGAAATGTCATACTTAAGCCTTGTGTTGGGAATAAATGTTGATACATGCTAGTTGATGTATTGACATGATAATAAATTTTGGTAATTATATGTATGTGATATAAATTGTCATGGAACATGTAGACATGTGGTTGAATTGCTCATTTGACAATCATTATATTTTGGGCATGAAATTAGCATCACATTTATGGGCATGAGGCTTGGGTGTGGGTGTGTGTGCATGGTTGATCAAACACCATTCTTGGAGGTTGATAAGTGGACTCGGGAAGGTTGGATCAAAGATCCTGTGGAGTCGCATGGTTGCACGAAAAACTTGTGTCGGGTATAGCAAAAAGGGCTAGACTCTCTCTCGGGTGCAAGACCTGACTAATTGGTTCATACACTCTCCTGAGGTGAAATTCCAAAAAAGTATATTGGTTTGCGGAACCTGCAGTGCGATTCTAAAAATCCACTACCCAACAAAGACACATGATTTTGTTTATAAAATACCTGATTCGTACACTCCACTGAGGTGAAATTCTAGAAAAGTGTACTTGTTTTATAAAGTATTCATTCGATGAGAAACATCCAACAATGAATTGGTTTTATAAACTCAATGACTTGTATTTCAAAAACGATCATTGGATGTATTTCATCAATGATAAATATTTTACACATTTGCATTGTATTGTGTTGTGGGAGTTGGTGAGGACTCGGGTTAAAGTGCAGGAGTGAGTCTCATCTCATTTCATGGCATTACATAAAATTTCTATCATTGGATGTATATTCTTGATTGGAATGTTTGAATTATTGATTGATTGTATTGTGAACATTTCATATGTATCTAGATTGAGGAGTAGCCTCTGTAGGAGATACTATATTGAGCGTAGCTCACCCTATACAGAAAAATATTTCAAGTGCAAGACATACACCAGTGGATGGCTCACCTTTAGAGCCCCAAGGGTGAAGAAAACCGACTTATGGCTTTTATAACTTATTTTGTAAAGCTTTTGGAGAAATCTAGTCTTGATATGTAAGTTTATGAAAGGGACTGTAACCGAACTTATGTGGACTATGAATTGATGTATGCTAGACCTTAGATGGGTCATGTAATTAACTGTTGTTATGGAATTGTGGATAAATAGATCCGGTGGGGTCAATGTTTACTTATAAATGGACCCAGTGTGGTCAACATTGAATAGTGGACAACAGATGGGTCTTGTAATTGTACGATGCATAGGTTGTATTTTTAGGTAGAGCTCCTCGTACAAAGGAGACTCTGCCCGAATTTTGTTAAATTAGGGATTCCGATAAATGGGATAAAACGGTATGATATCAAGTTATACAATATCCACAGGTATTTCACGGGTTGATGGAAGATCAATGGACCCCTGAATTTTGGGGTGTCACAGCTTAGTATCAGAGTTTAGGTCATAGATTTAATATTGGTCTTGCGAGAAATGGGTCTATCATCTTCCATTGCGAGAGTGAAAAAGGTTTAGAGTCCATGGTGTAGCTTAGACTCTGATACCAGTCACAACTTGGTATTAGACCTTAGATATACGATTTACCTAGGGCTTGATGGGGCATGAGTTTAGACCATTGCATGCATTGTGCATCTCATGTTATGTGCTTTAATATGCTACATGGTATGTGCTATGTGTTATGTGAATTATATGCATGGTGAAATGTATATGGAAGAAGAAGCACTAGGGTTAAAAAACATAACCTTGGGGGTCGAAAAGAAAATGAACGGGATAGTTTAGGGTGTAAATGTCTACTAGTGGTGGCACACACTCTATTAGTGAGACAATGAGAGAAATCTCAAATGTTCAACTTTGATCCCTACTTTGGAATACTAAATTAGTGCTCTATTATTATTTGACTTGTGTGAGGGATTTGGACTTAGAGGTTGGAACCTTGGAAGAGTCTTTGCATGTGAGTTCTCCCCTAGGAGTTAGGGTGAGAGTTGATCAGATATGTTAGGGTTGTGAGCTAGAGATCTCAGGGATTCTATTCACCGTGGACCTTAGGGTCATGGACATGTCGGAGTTCAATGTTATCCTGGGGATGGATTGATTAACAGCTCATCAAGTCGCCATTGATTGTGATCAAAAGAGGATCACAACTTATATGCCTGATGGTGTTTGTTTTAAGTTCCAGGGGAAAAGCATGATGCTTTACCCCAAGCCGTGTATGATTCTCGGTGGCACGGGCTGTTGATGGATTGGCTAGCAAGCGTTACCCTAGAGGACGAGGCAAGATGGGAGTTGGGTCTACCTCGGGTGGTGTGTGAGTATGAGGATGTTTTTTCGGATGAATTACCGGGATAACCTCCACATAGGGATGTAGACTTCAGCATTGAGTTGCATCCTGATACATCGCCTATTTATATAATTCTGCATAGAATGGCGCCAGTTGAGTTGCAAGAACTCAAGGTCCAATTGCAAGAATTGTTGGACAAGGGCTTTATTAGACAGAGCACTTCACCTTGGGCGCACTCCGATATTGTTTGCCAAGAAGAAGGACAAGACCCTTTGATTGTGTATAGATTATCGACAGTTGAATCGGGTTACTATTAAGAATAGGTACCCTTTACCGAGGATTAATGACTTATTTGATCAGCTGAGAGGGGCGCGGGTCTACTCCAAGATAGATCTCCGCACCGATTACCATCAGTTGAGGGTTAGGGAGACAGATATCCCTAAGATGACGTTTCAGACGCGGTATGGGCATTTTGTGTTTACAGTCATACCTTTCGGATTGACGAATGCCTCAGCGGCATTCCTGAATCTCATGCATAGGGTGTTTCAACCCTACCTTGATCAGTTCATCGTGATTTTTGTTGACGACATCTTGATCTACTCCAAGTCTGAGGAGGAGCATGAGGGTCACTTGAGGGTTGATCTTCAGACCTTGAGAGACTATCAGTTGTTCGCCAAGTTCAGCAAGTGTGAATTTTGGCTTATGGAAGTGAAATTCTTAGGGCACGTGGTGTCAGCCTCGGGTGTATCCGTGGACTCAGAGAAGGTTGAGGCAGTCATGAATTGGGAGAGACCAAAGTCAGCTTTTGAGATACGCAGTTTCTTAGGATTGGTGGGGTATTACCGGAGATTCATTGAGGACTTCTCCCGACTAGCGGCACCTATGATCAAGTTGACCCGAAAAAGAGGTCAAATTTGAGTGGAATGATGCGTGTGAGAAGGCATTCCAAGAGTTGAAGCGGAGACTTACTTATGCTCCTATTTTGATAGTCCTGGAAAGGGGACAGAGGTATACGGTATACTGTGATGCCTCTAAGGACGGACTTGGATGTGTTTTGATGTAGTCCGGAAGGGTGGTAGCTTATGGTTCTCGGCAGTTAAAAAACCACGAACAGAACTACCCCACACACGAGATGGAGTTAGTAACCATTGTCTTTGCCTTAAAGGTTTGGCGCCACTACCTATATGGTGAGCAGTTCGAGGTGTCTTCGGATCACAAGAGTCTGAAGTACATCTTTACATAGCAGGACCTCAACATGAGGCAATACAGGTGGATGGAGTATTTGGAGGATTACGACTTCATTTTGCATTATCATCCCGGTAAGGCAAATGTGGTGGCTGATGCACTCAGCCAGAAGTCACGGGGAGTTATGGCTAATATGGCTTCCCAAAAGTGGCAGATGCTCGAGACTGTGGGACAGTTCGGGCTGTGTTACATGGGTTAGACTCAGGGTGTTTTAGGGAGCTTGGTGGCTACGTCTTCCCTACTGAGCAGAGTGATCAAGTCCCAGGGGCAGGATACCGAGATTTTGTCCATCAAGAATCGGGTATGGTCGGGTACAGATGATAAGGGCTGGGCCATTCATTCGGATGGTAGTCTTTAGTTTAGGGGAAGGATTGTGGTTCCCCAGTTTGCAAAGCTGAGAGAAGAGATCCTTAGAGAGTTCAATTGCTCCCGTTTTGTTGTGCATCCAGGTGGCACAAAGATGTACCACGATCTTCGTCACCAATATTATTGGAGCGGGATGAAGAAAGATGTTGTGGATTTTGTTAGACGATGTCTCACGTGTCAGCAGGTTAAGGCTGAGCATCAGAGGCCAGCAGAGTTACTCCAGCCCTTGGAGGTAGTTGAGTGGAAGTGGACGCATGTCACGATGAATTTTGTGACTCACTTGCCATGGACATCGCGGGGACATGACGCGGTGTGGATGATAGTGGACCGGCTTACGAAGTTGACACACTTTTTGGCTGTGCGGATGACCTTCACACTAGAGGAATTTTGTAGGTTATATATGTGGGAGATTGTCCGGTTACATAAGGTGCCCGTGTCTATAGTATCGGATCGGGATCCCAAGTGTATGGCTCATTTGTGGGAGAGTTTCCAGCGAGCCATGAGAACACAATTGATGACGAGCACTGTTTTTCATCCCTAGACGGACGGTCAGTCGGAGAGGACCATTCAGACTTTAAGCTTAACTTTTTTAACTGCTTATGTATGAAGATATGTCCAAGGAGACGGATTCTTTTTGAGTCGGGAATGTAAAATAGCAGTGTCTTGTGCAAGATTTTGATAAAAATCTGTTAAATAATTTAAACTTCCCAAAAATCTTTGTAATTGCCTTTTATCTTTAATTTTATCTGAATTTTTGGATGCAAATTCAATACTTCTTTAAATTGGGATTATATTCCCATGTTCAATATAATGGCCTAAAAATCTAACTTTTAATTGAAACAATTTTATTTTAATGGCAGAAAGGACTAATTCATTTTGCTTGACAACATAAATGAATTTATTCAAATGTTTAAAGTACTGATCAATAGAATTAGAGAAAATTAGTATATCATCAATATAGACTATGCAAAATGCATAATATGGATTAAATATGTCATTCATAATATTCTGAAATTTAGAAGGAGCATTTTTAAGTCCAAAAGACATAACATTCTATTCATAATATCCAAGAGGTAACGTGAAAGTAGTTTTATACCTGTCTTCCTTAGCGATTTGGATCTGCCAATAACCTGACTTTACGTCAAACTTAGAAAAGATCTTAGCATTATATAATCGAGATAATAAATCTTTTTTATTAGTAATAGGATATCTAATCCATTGCAAGACTTTATTTAACTGTTTGTAATTTATAACAAGTCTAGGAACTCCTCGCTCCTTTTCAGCTGCATTATTAACTTAAAAAGCTGCACAACTCCAAGGTGAATGGCTTTTTCGAATTAAATATTTATCTAACAAAGAGTTAATTTCTTTTCTGCAAAGTTCCAAATAATCTTTATTCATTTGTGCTGGTCTTGCCTTAGTAGGAAAATCCTTTTCATTAAATTTCTTGTTATACGAAATAGTTACTACATATTTTTTCCTATTCCAAAAAACTGTTGGAATAGTATCACATACTTCATTAATTATTTTCTTTTCAATTTCATTAAGTTTAATTTTAAAATCATTAGTTTGAATTTTTTTTTGAAATACTTATAATTTTAACATCTTCTTTAAGAAATTCAATTGCTTTTCTGTGTATATCAAAAAAAATTTATTTGATTTATCAACTTTATTTGAAGTGGAGTTATAAACTCAAAAAAATATTTGTTAACCATTTATGGTAGTCAAAATTCTTTTAGAATCAATTCTTTCAATAGGTTCAATTATAGATAAGAAGGGTGTTCCCAATATTACTAATTGATTTAAATTTGTAATTAGCATAAAAGTCGAAGGAAGTCAAATTCCTTGATTACAGATATAGACATTCAAAAGCTTAAATTTTATGTTTAATTTTGAACCATCAGCAGTGCTTATTGATTGAGTTGTTTTTTCAAAATATTTTGTAGAAACTAATCATCTTTTAATGCAGTTCATATCTTTTCCACTGTCGATTAAAGCAATGGTTTCAATAGTTAATTCTTGATTAATTACAAGCATGATTTTAACATACCATTTTTTATATTATTTTTTCTAATATATTTAAGTATTTCGTAGGAGAGTTTAACTATTTCTTGTCTTCTTCAATTAACGGCAATTTTTCTAAAGCTAATAATCTTTGTTTTATTGTTTTTATTTCTACTTTAAGCTGATTAATTTCATTTTTAAGATCTTGCAAAGAAGATTCTTTTTCTTCAATTATCATAGATTCTGATCTATTTAAAACTTCTTTTAAAGAATATGGCTGGGTTAAAGAAGGTTTGTTTTCTTCAGGTGTGATCTGTAAATATTGTTCAATAACCTTTCTTTTATATAATGGATCTTGAATTTGATCTATAAGATATAGGATTAATGTTTGTTACTTAGTTAAAGTATTTATACTTAATCTATTTATATCTTGAAATAAACAGATTTATCTTGTTCCCAATTACTTTCTAATGAAGGATTACTTATTTCATTAATATATTGTTCTCATTAGAAAATGATTTTGCCAATATTTTATTCTCTTTAGTTTCTAAATTTAAGACAATTCGTAAAACCTTATCTTTAAGATATTTATCCATTATTAAGTCATTTAGTTGTTTTTCGGTTGAAGACATGGATGATATATGTCCAACTTTCCTACACTTAAAGCAAATATTAGACTTATTGTCTTTTTCTTCAAAAAAGTTAGTAGGTCTACTTTCTTCTTTTGAAGACTTAGTAGGTTCTATAGACTTAGTTTCTACTTTATCAATTTTGTCCTTACTTTGATTCCTTTTATGAAATTGTTCTTCAATTTTAGCCGGGAAAGTATGACAATCATTATTTGTATGTAAAGATAAAGTTAATAATTTTTTCCTAAGTTCCTTTATAAACTCATCTTCGTCTCTATCATAAAGATTAAAAGTAGATTATATTATTGGAGGGTGAAAACTCTTTATAGTTTTTTCTTTCAAAATTTTTTATTTTTGTTGAAATTTCTCAATTAAATTTAATTGATTCATAGTGGGTGGAACATAATAGGTTAAAAACCAATTAACAAAAAGAATTATTATTTTTTCCCTTTCTATATAAAGGCAAAACATTTCTTTATATCTTTTAAGTCATCAAGATTCATAGTTTTAAAATATCAATTCCTAAATTCTTTATATTTAGGAAGATAAAATTCTTCATTAATTTGTTCTCTATTAATCACAAAGTAGGTTAATTGTGGGGAATTATTTAAAAGGACTTTATCCTTTAAATTAGTTTCAATTAATGCCATTTTATGGTTTCTCAAGGGATTTTCTGTTGATTTATATATTTCACTATCACCTTCTTTCAGTTGTTACTGTAATTCGTCTTTTAATTCTTCTACAGTACTGCTACAGTGACTCTATTGCTATTATTATTCTCATAGTGATTTCCTCCGGCCTACTCTTGCTGCCAATGATATCGCGACCAAAAAATAGCCTAACGCCTNCCAATTACTTTCTAATGAAGGATTACTTATTTCATTAATATATTGTTCTCATTAGAAAATGATTTTGCCAATATTTTATTCTCTTTAGTTTCTAAATTTAAGACAATTCGTAAAACCTTATCTTTAAGATATTTATCCATTATTAAGTCATTTAGTTGTTTTTCGGTTGAAGACATGGATGATATATGTCCAACTTTCCTACACTTAAAGCAAATATTAGACTTATTGTCTTTTTCTTCAAAAAAGTTAGTAGGTCTACTTTCTTCTTTTGAAGACTTAGTAGGTTCTATAGACTTAGTTTCTACTTTATCAATTTTGTCCTTACTTTGATTCCTTTTATGAAATTGTTCTTCAATTTTAGCCGGGAAAGTATGACAATCATTATTTGTATGTAAAGATAAAGTTAATAATTTTTTCCTAAGTTCCTTTATAAACTCATCTTCGTCTCTATCATAAAGATTAAAAGTAAATTATATTATTGGAGGGTGAAAACTCTTTATAGTTTTTTCTTTCAAAATTTTTTATTTTTGTTGAAATTTCTCAATTAAATTTAATTGATTCATAGTGGGTGGAACATAATAGGTTAAAAACCAATTAACAAAAAGAATTATTATTTTTTCCCTTTCTATATAAAGGCAAAACATTTCTTTATATCTTTTAAGTCATCAAGATTCATAGTTTTAAAATATCAATTCCTAAATTCTTTATATTTAGGAAGATAAAATTCTTCATTAATTTGTTCTCTATTAATCACAAAGTAGGTTAATTGTGGGGAATTATTTAAAAGGACTTTATCCTTTAAATTAGTTTCAATTAATGCCATTTTATGGTTTCTCAAGGGATTTTCTGTTGATTTATATATTTCACTATCACCTTCTTTCAGTTGTTACTGTAATTCGTCTTTTAATTCTTCTACAGTACTGCTACAGTGACTCTATTGCTATTATTATTCTCATAGTGATTTCCTCCGGCCTACTCTTGCTGCCAATGATATCGCGACCAAAAAATAGCCTAACGCCTCCACTCAAATGGCCTAACATCCCACACACGACTTTGGTGTAAAATCATAGGAATAAAAAGAAATCATTAGAACATAATGGACCTAGCAAGTTCATAGCAGTAGTAGTATAAAAAATTAAATCACAATTAGATAAGGAACAAGAATTAGCAATAGATCTACACATAAATCAACAGAATAGACTTAAGCTATCATACTTATGGCTCTGATACCAACAAGGGAGAGGATCGATCTATAAACGCAAATATTAGCGAAAGCTTTGATTTAATTCAAACTTATGTACAAAATACACTTACAGTAGTAGTGGTGGAAGGTGAAAGATAGAGATATTTTACAAGGGAGAGAGAGAGGGTTTAGAGAGAGTACAAGAAAGGAGTGGAGTAGGGGTTGGTGTAGGTATGAGATGCGTAGGGGTTGGTGAAGGTATGAGATAGATAGAAAGGTGCTTTAGTATTATTGGTTTATTGTGTTAGTTAATTGGTTCAAGTTTCTTAATTAAATTGTTAAAATGATCAAAAAATTAATAACTAAAAAATATGTGTTCACCCCCATTTTCTATCCAATTGTTTTAGACAGAATTCGGGTAGGAATAATACATTTAATCGGATATGATAAATCAAAAAAAAAATTATTCCTTAAAATATCGGGTAAGAAGATGAAATATTATAATTCTTACCTGTACGGTAAGGTGAACACCCCTAGTGTTGCAAAAATTATCCACAAATTGAATTGGAATCGATATTGACACTCACTCAAGTGAAAAGATAAAGAACAATAACATAAGACAACAATTTACGTGGTTCGACTATTACTTACGTTTACGATAACAAAGATTGAATGTTTTCACTATAATGTAAAACAGAAGTACAAGACAATTATTTTAAATTTCACAAGTACTCATTCTAACAAAAAATGATCACTCTAATATTCCACTAATATCTCTCATAAATTTGATAACACTCAGATTAATACCAAAATATCACTTACCCCTGCTTGAAAACCTCAACCTCTGATAACACTTAAAAGTAATTTTTCGATGTTTGAAGGCATCTCTTTTTATAGACAAGCCGGTGAGAAAATGAACAAATAATCATATTTGTGCGAATATGATTCAAACGGCGCATGAATTTGTCATTCACGCGCAGCGGACGCCCCAACTTTAAGCCTTCAACTTGTTCAAATTTAATGCCAAGATTTATCGTCTGGCCAAAACTATGAAGGCTGTCGGTAAGGGTGTTCGCCCTATCTTATGGGTAGGAAATTTAATCTATCGTCTTCTTATCAAATATTTTATAGAAGAATTTTTTTTTAGCCTATCCTACCCGATCAGGTATAGTATTCCTAGCCGACTTCCTATCGGATTAATCGGGTAGAAAGTCGGGTAAATAATTTTATAACTATTAATTTTTGGATCATTTAATAATTCAATTAAGTAACATGCACCAATTTAACAACACAATAAATCAATAACACTAAAACCTAAAACAATTACAATAAAACACAAAAAAGTATGAACATTAATCTATCATAATTATTACACAAATATAATAACAATTATTTTAAGTTTAAATTATATGAAACACATTAAAATCATAATTGCTCCAATAGATTACTAGTTTACCATGAATTATGTAATCTACACAAAAAACAAGTCCATTTTTTAGCAACTCAAACATTTACAACAATAACAATATTATAATATAAATTATACCACACAAATATTCTTATAGTTACTAAAAAAAATATAACAAAATTAAATATATTTTATGCAGGTAGGGTAGAGTAGTAATACGAAAATTGATGGGTATTCCGCATTTTTACCCAATTTAATCGAAAGACCAAAAATTTTTTTACATTCTTACTCAATTTTTGTGACTAACCGTTCAATAATTTAAACATTCCCGACTATCAGGCCACAAAAGTCTAGAAATTGATCTCTCAACAGTCAACAGACGTTTGAGGCTTTCCTTAGAAGGATGAGTTGGCGACTTGAGTACTTATGAGTGAAAAATGATGAGGAAAATGGGGTTTACGTCACTGGCAATAATGAATCCTAACAACACCAGAGTAGAGAAAAGAAGGGAATAATTAATGTCTAAATGTCTTGGTGTTTAAGCCAATCAACCTACAGGTACACCTAACTAACAACCTTCCAAAACTCTTCAACATTTCCCAAACTCTTATATACTTCTCTCTTCTTTCTCTCTCCATCAAATCCTCACTGTCTTATCAAACCTCATCAAACTCTCTCTCTCTCTCTCTCTCTCTCTCTCTCTCACACACACACACAGAGACACAAAAAATGGGAAAAAGGTGGTGTAGTCTATACCTTTTTGCTTATGTTTTTTTGTTCATTTCATGCACATTCCAGTCCACCAGGGCCACATTACTGAAGCATTTTATTGACTTGGGTGGATCAGAATCAAGTGAGGGCTGTGATTTTTTCCATGGAAGTTGGGTTTATGATGAAACATACCCTCTGTACAATGCAACATTCTGTTCATTCATTGAGAAACAATTCGACTGCCAGGGAAATGGACGCCCTGACAAACTCTATCTTAAATATAGATGGAAGCCAAGTGCATGTGAATTGCCCAGGTACGTTTGTTTGCATCACTTCACTCCCATGTTGCAGATATGAATGGTCATAGAGAGACATAAATTCATACAATGAATTGATATAAGTTGGATATGTATTGGTTCAAATAGGGGACAAATCATAAATCTACACGTTGTGAGTTCTAAATTCTAATCTTTAAATTGTATAAACTTTAAGTTTGACCAATGGGCTTAGCTAAGGTACATTTGAGTCGTGTATTGTAGCTCGTGGTCCAAAAGACGTCAAAAAATACACACAATTAATGCAATGTATTTCAATTTATTGCACTGCCAAATATATTTCATCAGTAAATTGCATGACAGTTTATTTTGGCTGGAAAATTAAATTTACACTTAGCCTCTTCGAACTATGTCTCTCATTTATTGTTGACTCTTAAACTGTCAGTTTTCTCACAATACACTTTAAACTAATGGCTTGAGTTTCACAACTGCTAATTTTTGTCCAATTTTTCACAACATATCTAGAGAAAAACAAGATCTCACATTGTTAGAAGATGTGATATTTCCCTCTTTAGTTGGGCAGAATTCTATTTTTGTCCTGATTTGCGACAATGATTGGGACAATAAGAAACTCAAATGCAAAATTCAAGGTGCAATACGAGAAAGTCAATAAGTTTATGGCGATCAATGTAGAATGAGCAGTATAGTTTAAGGGACCTAGATGTAATTTGCACTTTCGGGTTTTATTGAACTAAGGCCTCAATCAAGAGTACTTCATATGTGTAACAATGTTGTGCAGATTTAATAGTCAGGATTTTTTGAGGAGGGTTAAAGGCAAGAAAATATTGTTCGTGGGGGACTCTCTAAGCCTCAATCAATGGCAGTCTCTCACTTGCCTGTTGCATGCTGCAGTAGTACCCCAGCCAAACTACACACTTGAAAGGATACAAGATCTTTCCACTTTTAGCTTACCGGTTGGTTAATTTCTTTATCCATCTCTCTCTCTCTCTATGTTCAAGATTTGTCCCACGTATTTTTTGAACACTTGACTATCACGTAATGACCCGTTTTGTCAGGACTTTTGTTCGGTTGCTAGATTTTCTTCCCATGGGGAGGAGAGAAGAAATTTTTTAAGTAAGTTTGCCATTAAATACTGGAAAGACCATCCATCTTCAAAGTGTGAGGATTCCACCTGAATGACCTACACTAGGTTGATGTGTCTTCGCATCTGGCAATGATTTATGGAGTGCCGTTGCCTTTATTATCCCAGCTCATCTTTAGTGTAGGATGGATGGCTGTTTAATGAGTTCATTATCATGCAAATTTGGAAAAATTTCAGCGATATTATTTCTAGTTTATGATATCTTCAACATACCTCTCTATCGTTTAAACGAGGGTGAATTACACTCAATTTCTCTGAAGTTTCTCACTTAATCATTCAGACCCTTCGAAATTTGTCCGTACATAACACTTAAACTTTTACTGTAAATATACCCATTAATAAATTATACCAAAACTCTAACTTAGACCCCTTAAATTTAAAATATTATACTTAAATCAAAAATATTTCAATTTAAGATAAAATATCAAATATTTTAAATTTTACAATTAAAATTTATATTCTATTGTATCATTTATTGAAATAAAATCAAAAATAAAAATTCAATTTTTTCTTAAAAAATCATAGTTAGTATACAATTATATTGTCTATTAAAATTTAATTTAGTCGTTTAAATGGTCAAATTAAAATACTAAACTACCCTAATTAAAGCTAAAAGATATTGTGTTCATTATAGTTTAACCCCTTGTTTAATTTTTTAGTTTTATTCTAATAGATACTATAGTTATATACTAACTATGATTTTTTTTTTAAAAATTAGATTTTTATTTTAGATTTTATTTCTATAAATTACATAATAGAACATAAATTTTAAATGTAAAATTTATGTTTTATTATGAATGACTTAGACCCCTTGTTTGATTTTTTTAGTTTTATTCCAATATAATAATTACGATATTTTAAGAAAAAATGAATTTTATTTTTAATTTTATTTCAATAAATGATATAATAGAATATAAATTTTGGTTGTAAAATTTAAAATATTTGATATTCTATTTTTGATTAGAATATTTTTTGTTATAATATTTTAAACTTAAAGGATATAAATATTATATAGCTACAAACTTCAGAGAGTTTAAATATAATTTATTAATGGATATATTTACAGCAAAGATCTAAGTGTTACGCGCGTACAAACTTTAGGGGGTTTTATGTGTAAGATTTTAAATGTCGAGGAGTTTGAGTGATCAAGTGACAAACCTCAAAGGGTCTCTGTATAATTCTCCTTTTAAAATATCACTAACACCCCGTTCTAGTTTATATTTAAAAATCACTGACCCACCTGTTGTTAAACCAACATTTCAAACAAAAAAAAATTATTAAAAATACCAAAATTTTCATTTAACAAATCTTAAACAATCTTTCTACATAAAATTTGAGTCGATTAAAATTTATTTTTCTACATATTAAAATTTGAGCAGATTGAAATTCGATTCGAATTAATTAAATTTTATTTTTTATGTATTAAAATTCCTTTTCAAGTATTAAAATTAGAGCCGATTTGAGCTCTACCTGAACTGTTAGCGCCAATTAAAATTTATATATTTTTTTACTTATTAAAATTCGAGTCAATTAAAATTCGATTTAAGTTGATTAAAATTTATTTTTTATGTATTAAAATTTGAATCGATTAAAATTTATTTTTTTTATGTATCAAAATTCGGGCCAATTAAAATTCAATGTGAGTTGATTAAAATTTAATTTGAATTTTTAATCGGCTCAAATTTTAATACGTAAAAAAATATAATTTTTAATCTACTCGAATTTTAATACGTAAAAAATAAATTTTAATTAGCTTAAATTAAATTTTAATCGGTCTGAATTTTAATACGTAAAAAAATTTTAAAAATAAAAAGGGTATCATTATGACTATCTAGAGGTGGTGTGGATAATTTTTTTCTTAATATATATTATGAGCATTTTAGTAAAATTGCATTTTAATTAACACTTTTAATCTAATAATGAATGTAAGTTAAAATTCAAAAAATAGAATAAGTGTTTTTAAAGATAGAGTAAACTAGAAGACGTGTGACTTCAATTTTCCCTTCAACTTGCAGCTATTCAATATCTAGTGTCAACCATCTCTTTATCAATATGTCGTTTGTGGGCCTGATAATCATACACTTCTCTTGAACATGACATAGAGTTAGTGAATGTAGGTTTTGTCTGAGGGGTACACCGGTACAGAGATAAATGGATGGACCGCCAAACCCTACTTATAAATTAATGGGTCGGTATAATTTCAGGTAAATACAAGATATACAATACACAATTTGACATGACACGAGTTTGATTAAATTTTGAGATGATTATAAGATAAAAGACACAAAGCCAGCACCATATATACCAACCACTTAGTGTTAATTACTTGACTCTTAACAAACTTATGTATGGGATTTGCAGGAATATAATGTTTCTGTGATGTTATCTCGCAATGCGTTTCTAGTTGATCTTGTGAAAGAGAAGATAGGAAGAGTTCTAAAGTTGGACTCCATCGAAAATGGTGATGCGTGGAAAGGGGTTGACATGCTCATCTTCAATACTTGGCATTGGTGGCTCCATAAAGGAAGCAAACAATCGTGAGATACTATTATACTAAGCCATAAACACCCAACTACTTATATATCTTTTGCTTATTAACACTTTCAATACATAATGGCAAGTAGTTAGCATGGAGAATCCATTGCTTAGAATAAGCGATTCGGGATTCAACAATGCTATAGAGACCTAATCCAATACAGTCATTGAATTAATTGTGAATTTTAATGTTATATGAAATCCCGCAAATTAAGTTCAAATAACATTTTTCTTTGGAATTTAGACTCCAATCAATGTTATAAGGATATAATTTAGGGACCTAATTCAATATAGTCATTTGTTTAATTGCATTTCATTGTTTGACAAAGTTCACTACTAATCTAATAGTTGTATTAAATTAGGTCTCCATGTTAGGTCTTTAAATTGGGCGAATTGCCTTTGCTCTTGAAAAAATTTAAAATTCTTACTTTGTATTCCCAAAGATTAAATTTGATACATTGCACCCTCAATATATCAAAAGCGTTACAATATAACTCTTCTGTTAGCTTTCCATTATTTTTGTCGTCAATGTCAATAGGTTGATTTTTTACGAAAAAAATAATGGAAATTAATATAAGTGACACATTGTAATATTTTTGATATATTGACGGTGTTATACGAGAAATTTTATGTTTGAAGACACAAAAATGAGAATTTTGAAATCTTTTAAAATATAAAGTGCAAAAAACTCCCTCTAAATTAGATCGAAATAATATTTTCCTTGGATCCCTACAAGTTCTCCTAATTTTCGTCCATGATAAATACAAGTGAGATCTACTTGAATTCGTTATGGGTGATCTATCGTGGATTCCCGAGAAATGATGTATTTTATAGGTGGTTTCATGTACCATGATGAGATTTATTGTGTCTTTTTTTCGAACTTCCCTCAAACCTTGTTTCAAATTTCCAATGATTTTCCTCACTCATAGTAAGGATTATTCATTGTTGCAAAACTGATTATTTATTGTAATATGTTACTATGATATAGAGAGAGAGCAGAGTTTGATGTCCATATATAGAATTTCTATAATAACATTATATTTCCACCTTAATCAATCATAACTTCCTATCGACCACACTCGACCGTCTCTTCTCACTCCTGTCACTTTCCCTTTTTCTATGTTACTCTTTTACGATCACGTACATGGATTGACCGAATGCAAGACCCTCTGGTAGTGATATATACAGTTGTCCATAAAAGAATAATAGCTAATACTTCATTAATAACTAGTGCTGGTATGTTGATTTGGTTTTCAGATGGGATTACGTACAAAAAGGAGACAAAATGTATAAAGACATGGATCGTTTGGCAGCTTTTAAGGAAGGACTAACGACGTGGTCGAAGTGGATAGACTCCAACGTTCATCCTACCAAAACCCAAGTGTTCTTTCAGGGCATCTCTCCAACCCATTATAAGTAAGCTACCCCTTTTGTCTCTCGGTGCAGTAGTACCACCGTGACTATTTTTCTATTAGTACTGCAAAAAATAAGCCCTTATCTCTCCAACCCACTTCAAGTAATCCGATCATGTCTCTTCCAATGCAATATCTGCCTAACTATTCTATATAATCATTACTTCAAGAAATAAGGACTAAATATATTTCTGGTCTTTGTTCTTTCAATAGTATCTCTTTACTCCTGAAAAAGTTTTCAATTAATTGATATAAATGGTACAATTGATAATAAGCGTTTAAATTGGTTGAAAGAAAATAAGACATGACATTTGACTTACTATATTTTTGGTCATCGAAATATTCGAGAATTATTGTTTTTAAGGACTAAATTATCTAGTTTATGTTGTTGAGAGATCAAACTATCATTTTACACATAATTTAAAGACGAAAAGTGCACGTTTTGCGACATATTTAAATGGATGTGACTGTAATTGATTGATTAGACCATTTATGCATTTGAGTGACATAGTTAAAAGAATGAGGATCAAAGTCAAGTAGAACATATACTTTCCACCAACTATTACGGTGTTTTGCCAGAATCAACCATTTTTTATATTCACTTCTGCCTTCTCTCTCTCTCTCTCTCTCTCTCTCTCTAGTGGTAAGGAATGGAATGAGTCGAAATCCACAACTTGCAAAGGGCAAACCCAACCGTTAAGTGGGTCTGTGTACCCAGGAGGATCAATGGCAGCTGTGGCTGTGGTGAAGGAAATACTGAGAAACATGTCCATTCCGGTGAAGTTGCTGGATGTGACAACACTTTCACAGCTGAGAAAAGATGGGCATTCATCCATTTATGGGTTTGGTGGAAATGAAGGAAATGATTGTAGCCATTGGTGTCTTGCTGGTGTTCCTGATACTTGGAATCAGCTCTTGTATGGAGTTCTTGTAGCTGGTAATCGTTCAAAAATTTGAAATGTTAACATTTCTGAGATGTAGATTGCAAGAAAATTGTCTTTTATTTATGGTATAAATTTCAATGGCTGATGAAAGCTGGCTAGAATTCTGGGCTTTGTATTGGTGGTCTGTTGGCATCGTTGGGCATGCTCTCTCTCTCTCTCTCCATGCACATAAATGTCCAACTATATCACATAAGAAAATGGGATCCACTTTGGTCTTTCTACGGTACCAACTTTTACCTTTTCGGCATGGTACCGAAAAATGAACATTAACCTTTGATCTATAATCAAGGAGATACAACTGTTGATGAAATTTTACTTTTTTCCGGCCACCCACTCAATAGGTATGAGTCTTGACAAATTTATTGAAAAAAAAAAAATTCAAACAAGGATGCAAATGGCGGAGAAAGAAGAAAATAGAGTTATAGAGTTTTTTTATCCCTATGAACCATTCAAGAGATTATAAATTAATGAGTAGGTTGAGATTATAGTAATCTTATATTTAATAAAAAATAAATACCCTTAAAACTTTTTAAAATAAGATTATCATGTTCGTAGATGAAATGAACCCATAGTGGAGGAGTAAGGGTTATCACTCTATGGATGTGGTTATCAGGTTCTGGGGGTAGTTGGAGTTTGGTTAGTAGGAAAACAAAGATAAAGAGATTGTCTCCATTTATTTGTGACATAGGAAACTTGGCCAAATCAATCAAGTTTCCCAAGACGCCTTCATAAGTTTCAGACATTAGGAAACTCAACTAATCGACCAATATGAAAAATTGTATGGATCAGACATCAATTAAGATGTCTAATTAGCTATTTATTTGTCCTTGAGAAAGAGAGAGAGAAATTATGTCCCCAACTTCTCTTTTCCTTTAATTTAGCTATTATAAACTATTACAGGGGTTCTCTACATAACTTCTCTTTGCCTATAATTAGCTATTACTTTTTTCTTAATCTTGGTTAACAGAAGACATTGAATTCTATCTGGCTAAAAACTTGTCATAGGCCATTAACAAAAGAGCACTAAACTTGCAATTCTTATTTTGTTGTTGCTAACCACTTAACTGGCAGTACTCTAGCAATGACGGTGGTTGCGTTGGCTATGACAGTGGCAGTGGCTCCAGTGGCAGTGGCAGTGACAGTGTCTCCAGTAGTTCTAGTGGCACAATTTCGCTAGCTCTGAGAGAGATAAGGTTCTTTGGGGTTCAATTTGGGTTCTTGTTAGGGTTTTGGGTATGGAAAATTAGGGTTTTTTGAATTCAATTTGGGTTCTAGGGTTGAAAATTTTGGAGTTCATTGAGTTAAGTTGAGTTGAGTTGTGGACTAGTTGATTGGGTCAGGGTTTGAGTTGGATTTATATGAGGTGAAATTTGTCAGGTAAGGGTTTGGGTTTGGGATAAGTGTTTGGGTTTAGATTTGGGCTTGGGGTACGTGCTTGAGTTGTTGATAATTAAATAAAAAAGAAAAATGAGCCCATCGCTCTGCTGACCGATCCTGATTTGACTGTAGCAATCATGCTTTGTTTGGATTGGTCATAATAAAGCAAGATCAATCATGTAATCTAAAACTTATCCAAATGGATAAATTTTACTTATACCCCTAAATTATCAGCCTTTTTCAATTTATCCCTTCAAATTTTTCATTACACCCTCAACTATGTTATTAGTTTCATATTACCCCAAAATTTTTTACCTTATTTAATTTAACACCCAAAAGGTGTTAACTTAACGCCCAAATATGGTAATTTTCCCCAAAAGGTAGTAAGAGCATTCCAAAGGTTTTAATTTAGCCTAAAACAGTGGTTATTTACCTTAAAAAATGGTAACCTTATCGCTAAAAGTTATAAGATAACCCCCAAAAATGGAAACCTTACTCCATAAGTGGTATCCTTTCTCCAAAAAATGTTAACCTTACCCCTAAAAGTTATAACATAACCCCAAAAAATGGCAACTTTATTCAAAAAAAAATTGGTCATCTTATCCCCAAAAGTGTAACCTTGCCTAAAAAGTGATAACATTTTAATACCCAAAAAATGTGGTAATTTAACACCCAAAGGCGGTAACTTACCTAAAAGGTGGTAAACTTCGTTGTAATTTAGCCTAAAATAGTGGTGAACTAACCTAAAAAATGATAACCTTTACCAAAAAAATGCTAAGCTCTCGAAATATTTTTAACTTAACCCAAAAAATAGTAAATTTAATATCACTCAATGACCTCAAATATTGTAAGTTTTTCCTTATATTTTTATTTCATATTAAGGTTTAAAGAAGACAAATAATCATCATTTTTTAAAATTAATTTTAATTTATGTTATCACTTATTATTTTTAAAGTATATACCGGATAAACTGATTGTGGGTTTTGGGGTGTATAAGTGGCAAGCATAGATCACTTTTATTTTTTCGGTATGGTGCCGAAAAAGTGAAAGCGGCATTGAAGCGATGTCTGACCTATCCATTCAAGGTTCCTACTCATTTGAGATTCCTATCATTGTTTAATAATAAAGTAATTTATTAATGTGTGATGTGTGAGATTTTTGATCGCCTAACTTTGACTAGATAAAACATAATTATGAGAATCTAGAAGTAAGTTTAGAGGTTCAAAACTAGCACTCGAGGAAGATCTCTTCTCTTTTTCGTACTTCTTAAACATGGTCGTTGGATGTGGCTGGGAATAAAAGCCACTCCCACCAAATCAACACTCGATTATCAAAATAACATACACAAATAAGAAATTCTAAGATTTGTACTTAACCACCTAGGTCACTTGATATTTAAAATATTATCCACAAACCTCTTAAGATTTTTACGCGCGTAATACACAAACTTCTTATATTAATGTTTGTTACTATATCTAATAGTAAATTACATCTAGATCCCTAAAAACTTGTAGGCATATAATATTTAGACCTCTTATGTTTGAAATGTTACACTAAAAAAAATGAGATTTTATTTGATTTTGATGTCAATAAATGATATAATGTAACATGCAAATATGTTGATTAAGCTTATTTTATATATGTTCGTACTTGATGGAAAAATTGACCTAAGGTAAAAGATCCATTTAGTCCAAATCCAAACTGACATGGAAGTCATTCAAATTTTGGCATCAATAGTATTAATTATAATATTTTTAAAAAATATTTGAATTTTTATTTTTAATTTTATTTCAATAAATGGTATAATAGAACATGAAATTTTGTTGTAAAATTTAAAATATTTAATATTATATCTTTAATTAGAGTATTTTTTGTTTAAGTATAATATTTTAAACTTAAAAATTTAAGTATTACACGTTTCAAATTTCAGGAATATAAATATAATTTACTAATGAATATACAAATGAGCATTGACGACAATGATCTAAATGTTACACGCGTACAAATTTTAAGGGTCTATTTATAATATTTTAAATATTAGAGAATTTAAAGTGATTAATTAATAAAGTTCAAGAGATTTGGATGTAATTTTTCTTTTTTCTTTTTTTTAAGGATGAGTGACAAAAAGACAAGGAGAACTATTATAAAATACAAAATGCTGTCAGGGTTTTCACACAATTTTGTGTACACTGTACACAGTCACATAGGAAACAACAGGGCAACCTTGTTTCCTGTCCTTATTTTGCCTTTCTATTTGTGTCCATGATAAGATGGGGCCTCCTGAATTATTCCTTATCCAGCTAAGGATATCCACAAGTGTTGCCATTTGAATCAAGGGTAAATTACATTCATCTTCCTTGAGATTTGATCAAATAATAACAGGATCCTCTCATATATGAAAAATAACACTAACTTCCCTTGTCTGTAATGTCCATGCAACAAAATCAGTAAAAGACTATAATAGCCTTCCATATCTTTCACTCAAAAAGTATTCTTCTCCATTTTATGTCATACCCAAGCTCATCATTGCCCACCCCTTCTCCTTCTCACCTTCAACTCCCTACACCTTCAATAATCACATCTCAAAAATCAATTTCTCTTCACTCTCTCTCACACACATGTATACTTTTCAAGCGTCTAAAAAGTCGATTTAATTCAATAAATTTTCTCAAATACTAATATNCACTAAAAAAAATGAGATTTTATTTGATTTTGATGTCAATAAATGATATAATGTAACATGCAAATATGTTGATTAAGCTTATTTTATATATGTTCGTACTTGATGGAAAAATTGACCTAAGGTAAAAGATCCATTTAGTCCAAATCCAAACTGACATGGAAGTCATTCAAATTTTGGCATCAATAGTATTAATTATAATATTTTTAAAAAATATTTGAATTTTTATTTTTAATTTTATTTCAATAAATGGTATAATAGAACATGAAATTTTGTTGTAAAATTTAAAATATTTAATATTATATCTTTAATTAGAGTATTTTTTGTTTAAGTATAATATTTTAAACTTAAAAATTTAAGTATTACACGTTTCAAATTTCAGGAATATAAATATAATTTACTAATGAATATACAAATGAGCATTGACGACAATGATCTAAATGTTACACGCGTACAAATTTTAAGGGTCTATTTATAATATTTTAAATATTAGAGAATTTAAAGTGATTAATTAATAAAGTTCAAGAGATTTGGATGTAATTTTTCTTTTTTCTTTTTTTTAAGGATGAGTGACAAAAAGACAAGGAGAACTATTATAAAATACAAAATGCTGTCAGGGTTTTCACACAATTTTGTGTACACTGTACACAGTCACATAGGAAACAACAGGGCAACCTTGTTTCCTGTCCTTATTTTGCCTTTCTATTTGTGTCCATGATAAGATGGGGCCTCCTGAATTATTCCTTATCCAGCTAAGGATATCCACAAGTGTTGCCATTTGAATCAAGGGTAAATTACATTCATCTTCCTTGAGATTTGATCAAATAATAACAGGATCCTCTCATATATGAAAAATAACACTAACTTCCCTTGTCTGTAATGTCCATGCAACAAAATCAGTAAAAGACTATAATAGCCTTCCATATCTTTCACTCAAAAAGTATTCTTCTCCATTTTATGTCATACCCAAGCTCATCATTGCCCACCCCTTCTCCTTCTCACCTTCAACTCCCTACACCTTCAATAATCACATCTCAAAAATCAATTTCTCTTCACTCTCTCTCACACACATGTATACTTTTCAAGCGTCTAAAAAGTCGATTTAATTCAATAAATTTTCTCAAATACTAATATATATGAATAATGTCTAAAATAAAAATTATGTTAAATTATAAATTAATTAAATATTAAATAATTAAAAATGTGATAGGAAT
Organism: Ilex paraguariensis; assembly: GCA_963454935.2. Lineage (NCBI taxonomy): Eukaryota > Viridiplantae > Streptophyta > Magnoliopsida > Aquifoliales > Aquifoliaceae > Ilex > Ilex paraguariensis. The sequence goes on from CAUOFW020000336.1 coordinate 957,182, forward strand.
GAGTGATATGATGATTTTAAAAGAAAAAAAATGAATGAGTTAAAATTTTAAACACCTATCTGTTTTATTATATATTCCCCCCACCCCCAAAAAAAAAAGGTCCATCATGTTTATTCGACAAGGAACGCCCCCACCACTCTGTCACACACACACACACACACACAATACCACCAACACACTTCCTACCCACCATTGCCTACCACTAACATAATCAAACCCACCACTGTCTCCGCTTTTTCCCCAACGCACCAACCAAAAAACTCATGAACTCCTTCATACTCAAAACCCATTTCAACCATAAAACTAATTTGAAGTATAAAACACCCCCAAAAATATCGTGATGTACTCCGGTGATGCATGTGTCGCTGTAGCTATGGTGGTAGTGCCTATTCAGTATTGGAGTGATGTGGAGAGGATGGATCAAGGGCTGTCTCAATGAATCCATGGGAGAGAAAGAGAAGGTCGAGTAGAAAGTAGGTTATTGTGGTATTGTTAGGTGATCAAAAGGAGCTAATTTAATTGGAAACATGTTTACGCTATCAATATTGTGGATATGGTTTGTTTGGTTACTAATGCAAGATAAATGTAACTTGGATAAGGGCAATATTGAATTTTTTAAAAAATAAGTTACTTACATCAGCAAACTTCTGATGCCGCCTTAACAATCCACTAAGGATGGGAGAAATTTGGTATAAACAACAAAAACAGAAGGAAGGTTAGTATTATTTTCAACACATGAGAGGATCTCGTTTTTGTTTGACCAAACCTCAAAGGAGATCGATATAATTTACCCTTAGCTCAAAAATACACATCAACTAAATATATCAATCCAACACACGCCACTCTAATAAGTCTCTCCGGGACTCAAACCCATCCAAGCAGAACTCGAAAATTTAAATTTCACAATCAATCTCTTTATAAAAAAATAAAATTATATATCATTTACCGCTCTTAAATCTCGCTATGTGCGAAAACTTTTCAATTCCTTTTCTCAATCCTAGTAGCTGATCTTATTTGACTAAGATAAGTTTTGCATGTGATTATTTCCACTACCAACGAATGAGCAGATTTTGTCATAAATAAGACAAATAAACAGAAGATTTGCTTACCCTTGAGTGGAGTGATCCCATCCATGAAATCTGCGGTTTTTGGACGTTCTCTTTTACTTCTGCCCCTTTTATTTTAATAAAAAACACAGAAGATCCGCTTCCTCAACAATCAGTGACAAACACATCTAAATCCCACCAGATTTATGACTCTCTCTCTCTCACTATTTCTGCTTCACTCTCAAATGTCTCTCTGGTCGGGTTCTATTCTTCACCTAACTCTGCTGTTTTCCCTCGTAAACTTCTCACCCAACAATGCTTTTGGAGAGAAGATATCAAAGTTGAATCAGTTCATACCAAGTGAGCAATCAAACGGGTGCAATCTCTTCCAAGGAAGCTGGGTTTTTTATGATCAATACCCAATCTATGATGGGTCGAATTGCCCCTTTGTCAATCCAGGATTAAACTGCCAGAAGAATGGTAGACCTGATAAGTTGTATCTCAAATACAGATGGAAACCTGATAATTGTGAGCTTTCAAGGTAATCTAAATCAGCCCTTCTTGTCCTCTGCTGAGAAATACTCATATTCTCAATGCCATTATGCTAAATCTCACGGGAAAATGTATCTATTTAATCTGCATTCAGGCTATATCCTCCTATCATTCAAGTAATACAGGAAAATTAGTTCAAAGAAATGTAATAGATGGAACTTGGAAGTTGGAAATTTTCGTATGTTCTATAAAAGCTTACATACATGTTTCTAGATATAATGATTAAAGATTTTTCTTTTTTATGCTACCCAACCTTATAACTTTTTTATGTATAAATTATAACTTTAAAAGGCATAATGGATCATAAAAAGTTGTGATCGATGACGAAATTTTCATAATCGATCATGGGTGTCTTTGATTGATCATGACATTTGCTTTAACAATTATAACTTTTTCTTTCAAAGTTGTAACTTTATTCATAAAAAGTGGTAATCAACGGTATAGTACCAAAAAAACAAATTCGATACGGTAGAAACTCTCATACGTATATATATGGTTGATTATTGAAAGATATATCTTCACAAGTGTTTGTTCTTAAAGGAAAATACTTTACATCCCAAATTTGACATCCGAGATGATATCCCAAATGAATAGGTGTCATTAGATAAATCAATCCCATTGAAAAAAGTTATCGAGACTCACTGATCGAAGGGTTCCTACTGATTTGGGATACAATTTGAGATCCCTAACATTGTACCTTAGTTAAATTGTGTCTGATAAGATATTTGTGGTACAGTTTTGATGGGCAGGATTTCCTAGAGAGATTTGGAGGAAAAAAAATCATGTTTGTGGGGGACTCTCTGAGCTCCAACCAGTGGCAGTCACTCTCATGCATGCTTCAAAGCTCAGTCCCAAACTCTAATTACACCGTAGTCCAAAAAGGGCTGCTCTTGACACTATCCTTTCAAGTAGGTTCTAACTTGATCTTCTCAATCTCCTTCATTTCTTCCTGAACACAATTCAAAGAGACAATCATTGTTTAGTGTACTAAACTCCCGTTACGGGTTTTAAAAATGTTAAATATATGCAGTCTTTTATGACTGAAATGCCATACACCCAGATCACACTAGGACAATTTTACCTATTGCGGTCCTTGCTAAACACAATTAACTTTGCTTATTTATTTATTTTTTTTCTCTGAAAGGATTATGGAGTTGATGTTACTTTTTTGAAAAATGGGTTCCTGGTGGACCTGGTGGTTGAAAAAGAAGGTAGAGTTCTAAAGCTGGACTCCATAAGCAGAGCAGAGCAGTGGAAAGGAGTTGACATATTGATCTTCAACAGCTATCACTGGTGGATACACACAGGAAGCATTCAGACGTATGATTTTCAAGCCTAATTAAGAATTACAATATGTAAATCTTTCGCTGGAAACAGCAAGGAAAAAAAAACATGAATTTCTGTGTTGTTTTGCAGATGGGACTACTTTCAAGTGGGTGACAAGATGTCCAAAGAAATGGATCGCATGGAAGCATACAGGATAGCTTTAACAACTTGGGCTAATTGGGTTGATTCCAACATTGATCCTATGAAGACTAGAGTGTTTTTCCAAGGAATTTCTGCCACACATTACCAGTAAGTATATATATATCCAATATCGGGAAGAGGTAGAGATTTTTAACATGATATGAACCCGGTAGGTTAGGGTTATCGTGTTTTCAATAAAATCCAAAATAACACGACCTGTTAATTACATATAATAAATGGGTTAGATTAGTATGTAATAGAAATAATACGACAATCCATTTAGTTGGCCTTGTAGGAAGAAAAAATCTTATGTTCTTATTTGTTTTATTTCTTGGCCAAGTATTGTATCAACCCTTGTCGAATTAGGCTTTTTAAGGATCACGAGTTTTTTGTCTATGGAAACCTATGAAATGTTCATTTAGGGTGAGAGGGAGAAAAGAGAAAGTGTTAGGATATCAGACATAAGTATTTACATTGGTCAGACTAGATTCTACTCAACAAGAATCCAAACACCCCAGACAAAATCAGGATTTTATCTCAGTGGGGTCAAACATTATCGTAGTTGTAGACAAATTTACAGTGTAGAGACTGTATTAAGATCAACGTTTGTGCAATACTATTGAAAAAAATATTACTTTGACTCATAAAATAAAATAAAAAATTGTTTTATACTTACTATCATAAAATTTGGTAATTGATTTTTGGAACAAATTTTTGCAACTCGTCTTAAAATTTAACAAATTGAAATTTTGAAATTCAATTTAATCTTTGGCTTGTAAATTTTACTTTTTGTACTACCACCATATTAGTACCACGTTATTCTGTTATTGAATTTGGTCATATTTTTTTTTTTTTGGGTCAGTTTAACACCACTATTAGATATAAGCCATGATTTTAAGTCATTTTTTTAGTAGTTTAATTTTTTTTTTCTTGTTGGCCATCAAACTCATCAAAGCAAGTATCTTTGTTTGTAAAAGAAACGCTCATTTTTGTGATCACATCCTCATTTTGTTATTAAATGTCAAACCATTAATTTTTTTGAATATAATTGGAGAAATATCCCAGAGTTTTTTAAAAATCTAATGAAAAACATAGAATTTTTTAAAAACTTAAGGAATTAAAAGGTATTTTTCAAAAGATGAGGAGGGCCATGGCCCCCATTGGCCCTTGTGTAGTACCGCTGCCAGACACGACTCGAACATAACTCAAAATAACTCGATCACCACCCTTACTTTTGGATTTTGTATCCATTGGTCTATGATGAATACAAAACTAAAATCTTGCTACTTAAAACTACATGTTTTCTTTTCCTGATGCCAGTGGCAGGGAATGGAATGAACCAGCAGCTAAAGATTGCAGTGGACAAACAAAACCAGTTGAGGGATCAGATTATCCAGGTGAGAGATATCCAGGAGAAGCTGTTGTGAAGAGTGTACTGAGTAACATGACAAAGCCTGTGTATTTGCTTGACATCACATTCCTCACTCAATTGAGAAAAGATGGACACCCTTCCAAATATGCCAATGGTGGCTTGGACTGCAGTCATTGGTGTCTTGCTGGTGTCCCGGATACTTGGAACCTACTCCTATACTCAGTTTTGCTTGAGAAAGAAAACAGATAAATGTGCATTTTTGCGTTAAGTTTTCAGCAACTCAACTCAAAAAAATCTCGTTCTAATGTTTTTGGAATCAACTATATGGACCATGTTTCATTATTGTGTTCTATTTTAAGCAAGTAACATCAAATTATAGTACTTTGATCAAGAGTTTTTTTGAAGATTGGTTTAGTTTGAGATTAATGTTAAATGACCTCTATTCAACAAGCCTATAAACAAGTTCAAGCCAAAATGCCTATCTACTTACAAGAAGTCCATGGGAGTTCCTTGTAAATGCTTCTATATTTACTCATGTATTAAGAATCCAGACAGGAGTAGTAGTTACCAGAATTCACTAAACTCTTAACGAAAAATGATTTGAGTACATTAATTCAAAATGGGGTGTGTTTACGATCTAAATCAATAAAATATACGATCCCAAATTATACACGTAGCACAAATATAAATACATATTAATTAACTCCGTGTATTTTAGATAATAGAAAATCAAGCACAAATGTAAGACAAATGATAACTGACTTAGTGTTTATAGATATTCTATAATATATAATGTTATATAACGGTAAAAACAATATATATATATATAAGACTTCCAAAATGAATTGTAACCCCAAATTATCATATCAATTGAATCTATCCCTGTTGTATCGCGTATCTAAGAAAATATCGTATTATGTATTCATATTCGTATTGCATATCAAAGTGACCTACGATTCAATTAACATTGACGAGTACCTAATTGATGTTTGTTTAGAAAATACAAGAAAGTATTAGACCATATATAGATAAAATCTCGATGGAAAATCGATTAGTCTCAATCTATGCATATAAAATATCATTTTGAGTTTTTTTTTGTGGAACACGGTTAGTTTCTAGGGTTATTTCCGACTAGATGCCTAAGGGAGAAAATCAAATTTTCTAACTTTTTCGAAACTTTCTCTGCAATCAAACAAGCACATACCGCTAGTCAAGAGGGACAATAGCTTTGACTTGCCAAATAATGTGTCACATCTATTGGGTTGTCAGAGGTACGGGGTCGGGGTTGAAATAGAAATATGGTTGTTGCGGAGGTGAAAATTTGTAATGAATTTATGGTGTAACACTATTATATGGTATAAACAAGAGACAGCTACAAAAATAATTTGTGGGACAAATAAATTAGATTTAAAAAAAAAATCGACAATTATTTATTAGACATGTATAATTTTTTATTAATGATTTATATCATATTACACTATCGTGTGTTAAACCCACCGAAATATTTGTCATTGCCAAGGAAAATATGAGGATAAATATGGAACAATTTTTTTTTTAGGGGGGGGGGGGGGGGGA
>CAUOFW020000336.1:969022-998957 GCA_963454935.2 Ilex paraguariensis
TGTGTGTGTGTGTGTGTGTGTGTGTGAGAGAGAGAGAGAGAGAGAGAGCGACGATGGTGGTTACCACTGCCAAATAGTTGGCAAATGAGACATTTTGTTTCTTTTTGTTGTTTAAGATAGTACTAGTTTCCAGATGTGTTGCATGTTATGTAACTTTGGAACTTTGCACATTCTGACCAAATTCCTTTTTTCCTTTTCCAACAGATAAACATATCTGAAGCCGTTGTATGCATAGTAGCCTCCCAAATCGCCAATCTTGGCGAGAGTGTGATAGGTGCTGTACTCCAAGACAAGGAAGGTTTCCAATGGGTCAGTGGCATTTTCATCATCTCTTGATTTTCATGCATTTCTATATTCCTTCTCATTTGATTCAAATTAGATCACAGCGTGTTTCAGAGGTTGGGTGGGAAATGACATAGTAAGAAAACTCAATCAAACTTATCATTGGACTGATGGAGCAGGTTGGTGGATTCATGTAGTAATCTGCAGATTTGTTTTACCTGGCTTATGGCATAGGCCCACCCGAGCTCTTAGAAAAATTGACAGTTCCCGGGAGATATCAAGCCAGACTAGTTATTGTTTAACTGTCTCTCGTGCTGTGTTTATGTGTTGGTTAATTTTTCCTGCCAGGGCTGGATCCTCATAACCAATTTAGCTTGCTAGTTTGTTTGGATTTTTGCAGCTCAACATAGTGCCATGAATGTTGTCTCTAACTCTGTCCCTTGTTTTGCAGCTCAACAATGATGTTGTCAATGTCATCAACATATCCATGGGCAGCATTTTGGCAATCTTAATGCAGCGAATGGTACTTCAAAACAGATATACATAATTCAAAGATCAGGGAGCTATTCACAGGAGCACGGGCATGGATCCCACTTGTCGTTGCAGCACAACCTTCATATGTCTACGTGAGGCAATTATGAAACCAAAGAGGGTCTGAAATTTCTTTAATGGGGAAGTACAGAGTTTCCTTCCCCCCACCCAAAACTATAGCACAATCAAATGCTACAATTTCTCTCTTTCTAAGAGCCCCCATCTTTCCTTGCATGGTGGACATTGAAAATTCAATCATTGTCATTGCAGGTTCTAAGACATAACTTTTTTGGCTACTGTATATCTGAATATTAGTGGAGAAATTTATCAGCTTACTCGGTGCATTTTGGGAAATAAATGATTTGCGTTTATCGGTTTCCTCAGGTTTTTCAGAGCTCATGAATTATTTAGGTTAAATGTAGCATCAACATTAACATCCTTTAGATTTCTACTTGAGAAGGAAAGAGAAAGCTAACAAAATTGAATCACCAAGCATGGCTTGTGAATCAACAAAACTGCATAAGCTTACACTATATCGGTTGGTGCTCACTGCAAACCGGTGTCTTGTCTCTGTGTCAACGAGGATGGATCACTCTTGCTTTCAGGCAGTGATGATGGAACCATTGTAGTTTTTCCGATCTACAAATTCATAGATGCCTCGTCTCATGGGAGTTCAAATGACTCCATGTTGCATTGATTCGTTGGGCATGATTCTTCTGTAACTGCTATCACCACCGGTATTGGAGGCTGCAACTGCAGGATTATTTCGTGCTTGTTAGATTGCACATGTAAGTTCTGGAGCCTTCTCCAGGGGTCACACCTGCGTACTGTGACATTCCCGTGTCCTATTTGGGGCGTGGCAGTGGATCCCTTTGGAGTCATTCTACTATGTAGGAGCGTCAGATGGCTGTGTTTACGATGGAGCACTAAAAGTTGCAAGCAGACATCTGGTAAAACAAGTGCATGAACTGATGACATGGGGTCAGAAACATGGTGGATCAGTCATAGGCGTGGTGATGGTAAATGGGGGAGAAAATTTGATCACTGCTTCAGAAGATGGGAGTGTACGGATTTGGCGATGTGGACGGGAATGAAATTCGAATGAATAGAGGCAATGCTGAGTTTGGTGGAGGATGGGATTTGGGTCTCTCCTCTGAGGAGCTGAGAAGGCCAATGAGGGAGATAATCGAAATGGAAAAGCTGTTAAATTCTGTGGAAGAGGATAGGAGCAGAGGCATTGGTACCCTGGAATCAGCAATTGGAAGTCATGAAAAAACTGTTGGAACTCATCCTCAAGGAAATCGAGGCAGCAACTGACAGTGCCACTAGTGATGTAGAAAAAGATGATGTATGAACATCTTTGTGTAACATCTCATATATAAAAACATAAACCGCAGAGCAAGAAAATGAAAGATACTCTCTATTCTGCCTCCAGATGACAAAATAGCTCTAAAGGTAACAAAGACGAGTTAGAGACGTCTTGAGTTGGATTTTTTGTATTACCTTAGGGTCAAGTTATGAGAGATTTATCTCTCATGAGTACCCTAGTCTCATGAATAGTCTGTCTTTGACCGAACCATAAAAAAAAATTAATTAAGGTACGCGTAAGTTAGTTCGAACACTCTTTGAATTTAAAAAAAAAAAAAAAAGGATGACTCAACGTGCACTAATTCTTTTATCAAGAAATCTGTATATTTGCATTCCATGCGAATGAAGAAGACCAAAAACCTAGTAAATGATACTATGAACCCCAATCATTCCCGATACTATGAACCCAACTGAGTGACATATCTCACAATACAAAAATTAAATCAACCTCACGTCTTCTTCCCCTACTGCACTGCAACATCAACTATCCCAACCTCCAATAACTTTCAATGTCAAAAGACGCATTCATACACATAAACATGAACAATCCGTTTATATCCCAAACCACAGATTTCAATAGAATAAATAAAAGAACAGGGGTACCTTGCGGAGAAGTTTGGAAGCCGAGATACTCTCTTTCCCCCATAAAAGTTACATTTCTTAGGTATGACGTGACCTTCTAAAATATGATGTCCTGAAAACAATGTGACCTTCTATATCTATAAAAGGTCATTCTGTAAGGTCGTACTGTTTGGAATAATCTCTTATTCTCTTAGTCAGCTTGTGAATAAAGAAGCTTGCCCTGAATGGCTGGCCTGAGTTGGAAATACTGACTTTCCTCGTGTGATGATATGGATGACATTGATACAATTGTCCGAGATCGTACATGAATGACTAATTATTGAGTCTTGTTACATGTGAAACATGGAGATATTCTTTTACTTATTTTTAATATTATTCTTGGTATCATAAAAAAGAATCAGGATTTTACTTAAACTAAGGTTATTAGGCTACCCACTACAAAAAATCAATAGGATTAAAACTTTAAATAGACAAATATGCTTCGACTAAAAAATTAAAATATAAATAGTGGGATAAATTGTCTTAGTAAACAATTTAGACCGTTATTATAATTTATGCAAGTGAAACATAATAATTTATGAAAGTGAAACATTAAATTTTATATTCACTGGTTGGTTTATTGAGTTTTCATGTGGTGACTTCATGACCGAGTTTTTTCTTGATTTGTGGGAGCAAAATCAAAAAGCATCATAATCAATTATTATTGGTATAATATAAATATGGAGAGCACATAATTTTACTATATTATAAAATAATCAAATTATGTGAGAGGTGACTTGAGAAGTCTTCTTTCTCGCTTTCTTTTTTTTTAAAATTTTTAATTATTCAATTACTAAACACCCAATCACTCATTGCCACGTGGTTACTACCTGCTAATCAACTTACAAACTGCTCAATTATCCCACGTTTCCCACTTTATCTGATAAGCATTTTTTCCATTTCAAATTTTGAAACAACCAACTCATATTTATCTCATACAATAGTAATTCACTAACTAAGTCTCTTTCTTTCTGCCTACGCCCATCTCTTTCTCTCTCTCTCTCTCTATGATTTTCCTGTACTTCAACAACATATGTTCATGCATTAATTATACTTTCATTCCATTTTCTTTTTGAATTCTTAATCTCATGTGGGTTCCATTGTTTTTTTTGTTTTTTTTTTTGTTTTTCCATAGTGCACTGATTGGTGGTCCCAACTTTCAAGCACAAGCTTCATTGTGTCTACAAAAGGTTTGAGTTTCATCTCGCTCCAATATTTGGCCTTGAAACGGTATTTGGGTTTTATTTTTCCAACCCATAATTCTTAAAGGAAATGTTGATGATGGCAGTCCACAAAACAACACAGCCCACTTCACCATTCATATACGAAATGTGAATGGTCATGTTCTCATTTTCACCAATAAGCCTCACACTGTCACTGTCAGACTTATTTCAATTTTCCATGTCCAAATGTTATTTTGCAGCATTTAAGTTTTATGTATCTAAGTTTTCATTTTACTTTAACTATGAGAATAGATAAAGACATTTCAATTTTACACTTCGTCGTGCATCGCACGAGGTCCATATAAGTAACTTATGAAGAGGCAAAAAAAACCTCTTCGGAGTAAATCTAGATGTCTCACCATTTTGTTCAGCTCAATGTCAAAACATAGTATAGTATTTACATATGTGATTGACATTATTGAGGGTGGAGAGCATTCGAAAAGACTTGAAACTGTTGTTAACTAGATTCTCTAAATTTGAGCCTCTTACATAACATATCCTCTCACAAGGACTAAAGGCTTATCCGGATGGTTAAAACCTGAAGTGGCAGGTTGAAGGTTTGATTCTCCTCCTTGGTTGTCTTTACTGAAATTAAAGCCTACTGTCTGTCCCATTTTAACAGTATACTTACGGGTGATAAGCAAAATGAAGCAGCTCTTTACTGACTGATAACACTTCTAAGTAGCAATGTGCAATTCGAACCCTTAAGACACCTAATATAAGTACAAGATTTACGAGGTTATGCATTAGAATTGCCTCCGTCGTTTTGAACTGGTACCATTCGGATAAGAACGATGAAGGCTCTGCATGGGGGAGGGTGAGCAGCATATATCCGGCACGCAAGCAGCAGTGTCTGATGGATACTGATAATTTTTCGGCCAATAAAGCCCGGATGCTGTAGGTGGGGAAGGAATCTGTGGCACTGCCCAGAACGCCTCTGGCACCTGCCCAAAGCACTCATCACTGTCCAGTTCCTCCTCCACGGCTCTTAGAATAGAGGAGCAGTCAGAGTCTCCAAGTTTGCCACTATCAGCCTGATAGAATTTTTCACAAATAACATACATAATCAGGGATTGCATGGCTATTCCTACACCTGAAGGAAAATAACCACACCCTAGGCACATTAACAATCAAAACATTTTAAATCTAAACATTCTGAGTAACACTTGGATATCCCAATATCTAGCCAACGTGGAGCTAACAAAAAAAAATTAGAAAACCACACCTAACAAGTTGAATAGATATAAACGAATTTACATGTAGAGTGTCACAAATGTAGCAATTTAAGTACAATGCAAAAATTAAATCCAGGCTAACTGTATTTTATGAGGAGGATAAAAATCCATGCGAAGATATTGCTTTCCAATTTACCAATTTTCAGTACGTGGAGAGAGATTTGCAACAAGAGTGCATTTGGAAAAAAAAAAAAAAAAAGCAACTTTGGAAGTCACTTGTCAATTTTTTAACATCCCATGCAATTCAAATAAATATTTTCATTTGAACAAGAACTAAAAAGAATCACTTGTTTAAAGACCGAATGGACAAGAGCAATAGAATTGTTACTCATAGTAGCAGCCGTTGCTTGTTTGAGCAAACTTGCTTAATCTTGTTCCACAGTCCTACAATCTAGAAAGGATAGGAAGGACCCTGCTTCGAGAATTCAGATACCTCATCCTACCCCCCTGTGGATACATTTTCCTTTTTAGTTAGTTCTTTCATTTATTTTATTTGCATCCTTACTATATGAGGTAGAAAGATAAGAGTCAGAAGTCTCACTCTGTTCCTTATTATCTTACCTCCATCCTTTTCCTTCTTTAAGAGAGATGCCCGACTTTCCTAAAGTACGGAGTGACTTTCTTAGAGACGTTAAGAAGTCTTTAATACGAGAGTGATATGGCTTATACTCCCTCTTTTAGACCACAAGAGCAGCAACATATCTTTCTTTATATGCTTTGCCGCTTCTGTTGTGTAGAATTTATTGGATATAGAGAGGAGTGTGAAAGTAAGCCTAGGAAGAATTCTAACTCCTCTTAGAGCTCTAAGATAGATAGATAGATAGGTAAATGCCTGCCTCTCCTAAAGTAAGGTTTTTTTTACTTAAGAATGTCTTCTAAAAATAGGCTTTTCAGAAGTCTCCGAGCATTCCTTGCAAGATGAACAACAGCAACGTGAATGAAGACTTCTGCTAATTTTAAGCTGATTATTCAGCTAATCTATAATGCCTTGTATTTCAACAGAAGAAAGAAGCTAGTTAAATGTAGCTTAAGTCAAGCCAAATGCAAGGGCATCGGATAAGGGCTCAGTCTTGGCAATTGCTTCAGCAAATATGTTTAAGGAAGGGCAGAAAGCTTGTCAAACATATCTTAGTCAAGCCAAATGCTAATCAACTGCTGCCTTAGGCAAGGTCATCAATTCGGTCAAGTATTGCCACCACTGCTGCTTGTGTGGGAGATATCAATTTAAAAGTTTGCACTTTCAGCAGGAACATTTGAGAGCCCACCAGTTCTAATTGGAGTCCCACAGTTTAGAGTATCACGGATGGAAGTGCACTTTTACAAGCTCTCATTATCTACTTAAACTTTAGCCCTAGCATTTGCTCTCCCACCAAGCAACTTTAAACACTCAAACCCGGCATTAGGTGAATCCAGCTAGAGTCATGTGAAGTCAAAATTCCATCTCCAACAGAACATGTAAAACTCAAAAATAGCTAAAATTTAGCTATCCAAAGATAAATATGCAGCTCCAACAAAAAATGTTCAGAGTAGGTAAAATACAATTTTGCTACAGTTTGTAACATCATATATAAATAGTTTATAATATATTATTTCTCTACTTTTCTTTAAACTTTATAATACTTTAAATATTCAAAATTTTATAATATTTTCATATTTTTAATATTCAATATTTTTATAATATTCTCTCTCTACTCCTCTTTAAGATTTTCATATTTTTAATAAAAAAAATGAGAAATAAAAAAAAGATGCTCTTTAATTAAATGTTTCAAATATTTTAATTTTTTATAATATCTTAACAATATTTTACAATATTATGGATAATTCGATATTTTACAATATTTTTGGTAGCCATAAAAAAAATGTAGTTAAAAAATATAGTCAGAGAAATTTGGTTGTTGAAAATGATAATTGAAATATAGTTTTTGAAAAGAAAATAAATAAAAAGAATGAAAAATAATATTTAAAGGAAGTAGTTAAAAGTAGAGACAATTTATTGGAGTGTATATTGAAAAAGTAAGTAGCTAAAATAGAAAAAGTGAACTTTTGGATAGCAAAAATCCAAAACTTTGTTAGAGATGTTCCTTCCTGCAACCCCAATAGTTTTAGCACTGATGATTTTAAACAGTGCCAAGAAACATCCCTGCTACACCAACTACAGGATCAGAGAGGATTTTTCACCTTGATGGGTGATGATTGATCCCCAGGCACCAATTACATGGGTGAATGGCAGAGGCCAGTACATGTAAAATATTCGACCAAGGATGAGATAGAAAGTCAAAGAATGTGAGACAGTGACAGACATACATGTACACATGCTCATAGGGATATTTATCTACCTGTCATTCATCAATAACAACTTTTTTTGTATTCACAAAACAATTAATGTGACAAGATCAAAGTCCCTCAGAAGCTCAAGCAGATCCTCCATAGCATTCCTGAATTATATGAACATAAATTATAAAAAACTGATATATATTGCTTACTAAAAGGCATACCTTGGAGGAGCCAGCATCCATATACCCAAAATTCTGATTGAAGTCGGTAAGCCCAAAATTTTCATCCAACTGCCACAGTGGAATACTTCCAGCACCAGAACCTCCAGCAAATGGCAACTTAGTTGGGATGAAATCCCCAACTCCACCAACTTGGACAGGCAATACTTTATTATATGGTACAGCCGATGACATTGAACTAACCCTTCCAGACACAGTGCGAGCTTCTGGTTCTAACATTTTCTCACCAGAATGTGACTTCCCTGGGGAAGTGGATGCACCAGGTTCTGTAGGTTCCAGCCCCACCTTTACACCAGTGAGCAGAAACCTCTGGTGGGCTGAAACATAGGAATTAGCACCATGTATTGTAATATCACATTTCCTGCAGAATAAAGCTCGATCCTCTAGGCAAAAGAAATAGCCAACTGCTTCCTGTATGATACGGCAATATCTTATCCACATAAGATTACAGATTCCCAAATATTTGTGGTTCCATTTTTTGCTCCAAAAAGACGGTTGTTGCACAGGGGACTAAAATTTGAATAAGCAATGAAGAAAAAGCCATAAAATTCCTTCTTATTCAATCTCGATATCAGAGAAAATCAGTCAATGTCCCGCAACAAAAAACCACTGACGGGTAACATTGTCAGTCTTAGCCTCTGAAATAGTCAAGAAGCAATCCGGTTAATGATGAGAAATTCAATAAAACAAGCGCATTTGTTTGCTTAGATTGCACTATACAAAATTATACTCGGGGAACATTTGGAACCACAGTAATATTGCTGTTCCCAAGAGTAAGAGGAATAATTTACTATGGTTAATTTGATACCCATTAAATGTGTTGTGAAAATACTTCTCACAGTGCTCTTCTCTTGCTTTCCAGTAGAATTTCTTCATAGTGCAACCCAGCACACCCATTACATAGCTAACTTCCAAAATGATCCTTCTGACTTGTACAAAGTTGGAGTCAACATCACTTGGCAAGAAAATTCATCTAGTTATGAAATTTTGAAGATTTCTCACCAATACCGACAATTATCCAAACTCAAAAAACAATGCCTACGCTTAAAACACCTGACTTAAAAAAACGAAATAACACGGCTTATTTTATTATTTATTTTTTAACTTTTTAGCCACAATAATAAAGTAACTATTTTTATTTATATTTCACCTTTTAATTACAATAAATATTTTAACCAAAAACTTATATTTTAACTACGAAAATTATTCTAACCCCTCACTTACGCTTTAATGATTTAATCACACTAAAAAAACGTATTTTTAACCTTTTACTACAACCAATCAAGAACAAACACACAACCAAAGCCACATAAAAATACAGGGCCAGCCCAACTGTAAAAGTAAAAAATCCTGGGCTTTAGACCACATAATTTTACGTAAATAGTTGGCCTACTTTAGAATTTTAAGTCCATGAAAATTATAAGCCCTACAAAAAAGCCTTAGTCAAAATTTAAGGCCAATCAAAAATTTTAATTTTAATAATTTTTTGAGCTCATAATTCAACCAATAACAATAAAAACTAAAAAATCAAAATTTTATTAAAAACAACTGATAGTATACTCAAAAGTCAAGTCATAATTCACTTACCCATTCTTTATGTGTGTGTGCGCGCAACACTAGAAAGCCCCTCCCTCTCATTTTCATTCTCACTCACTCTCTGCCTAATATGGACATCTAATAAAGAATTTTTTGTAGTTTTTTATTTAACTTAAAAAATAAAATTATTAAATGCTGATAGTTTAAAAAAATTTCTCTTAACCCCGAATTTTCTTAAAATATAAAATTTTTTCTGACATTGATAGTTTAGATTTATTTTAAAAATAAACTATTTTAAAGAAGATTTTATAAATGAAAGAAAATACTCGAGACACTAAATTATATACAAAGAGTAGATTTTTTTTTCAAATGTATGCATTGCTTACAGAATATTATTATTAATTTTTGCAACAATTACTTCTACAAAAAAAAACCTTTTTAAAATTAAAATTAATAAAATCTTACTTAAAATCGACTATCACAAGAAAAAATAATTGTATAAGCGATAATATCAATAACAAAAATATGATAACAAAATTTAAATATATTACAACTCAAAAAAATGAGAAGAATTAATTTTAATCAAAATTTTTAACACTAAAAATAAATAAATTACCGCTTTAGGCCTCACGTAAAAAAATGGTAGGAATAATAAAATATTTACATTAGAAAATATTAAACAATTCCATTAGTCAAGCAAAGCCACATAAAATATATGAGAATATACCCCTGTTTTCCATTGGATATTTATCTAATGTTTACCATGTTGGATATCTATCTAATGTTTACCATGTTGGATATCTATCTAATATTATAGCTAAGAAGTTAAATCCTTAACTTATAAAACTTATAAAAGAATTGAGATTCATCTAATTCTCATCTATTTTGATCCAATTGTACAAAATTCATACAAAAATTTATTTCCATCGGCCCCCAATATCAAACAACACAACCATCACACTCTCTAATACCAACTAATCCACAATTATCTGTCTCCTATCTTTCTTATTTTTCTATGTTCACTTTAATTGTAAATTAAAGTAATTAAATTTAAAAAATAAAAATATAATACTATTTAAAAATTAAATATTACGGCATCTCCAACCCTTACTTAAATTTAGACTCAAATTTAAATATAAGTAAATAAGTCTAAAAAATTTGCTCAAATCCTTGACTCAAACTTATACCAAATCAAGGAAAACTCATATTTTTACTCAAATTACGGGAAAAATCAAATTCTTACTCAAATCTTTAACGGTGAGATTTCATTATCTTTTAAAGATCCAATGGTCATTATTACTCCCTTTTAAATTTGAGTTTGCCTACATTTAAATTTGAATTTCCTTCTTTAAATTTGAGTCTGTTCATCGAAGGCCTTTGTATCAAATCAAACTTTTTTCCCAAATGTTAATTTAAATTTGAATAAAAATTTAAGTCATAGTTGGAGATGTTCATACCATTGGTATTTCAGAGACACAGATTATTGCTAGTAATAATATATGCATCATCGCATTAAATAATGTATCCATTTGAAAAATCATATCACAAATATCTGAGCAGCAGACGCACACATCTGCACAAACATATATATTCGTAGAGAGAGAGAGAGAGAGATATTCAGCTATAACAATCAAATGATTCCATTCATGCTAAACTTGTGGAATTAACATCGTCAACTGAAAATTAAGCTAAATACCTGACAAATATCACACTTCGGCATCTGCGACGAAGAGCTAGAAAGAGAAACCCTCTGGTGCTTGCTCGCGAGCATATTGGCAGCATGAACCTTCTCATCGCAAGCCCAACACAGAGCCGCCTCGTCCGCACAGCACAATACGTTCGCCTCCGCGACCTCACACACGTTGCACTGTATCTTCATCTCTCTCCCAAAAATACCTTCACTTTCCACCTGAAATTCGGATTTGAAACCCTAGATTGAGGTTGAGGTTGAGGTTGAAGAATGAGGATTGAGACGTCTGGGGTTTAAGTCTGATAATAAATGAACCGAAAGGAGGGAAGCAAGTGGAACCACTAAGAGGGTGATTATGGAATTTTAATTGTGGAGATAAGTGATATTTTCTGAAAGGTAAGGGGGTTGGACACGTGTTAGTTATTGGACAACTTTCAAATAAGCAGCAGGGCGGCTTAACACTGTTATTAAAAAAACTTAAACTTTCGGCCAATTTTTAACGAAGACTCCATATTTTTAAATATCATAAATAATATATGTAAAAAAAATTAAATTTATAAATATTTTAAGCTCTACAAAATTTTTTTATAAAAATACAAGTTCAATCAAAAAAATATTTAAGGCATCACTTTAAGGAAGGCCTATAATTTATAGGTAACAGTAATAGTCTAAACAAAAAATTTAAATCCATGTCTAAACAAAATATTCCAATTTAATAGATTAGACCTATTAATTCAATCGTAAAATTAAAAGGTCATAAAATTTATTTTTTTAAATAAAAAAAACTAATTATAAAACTAAAGTTATTAAAAAATTTAGCTTTAACCACCAAAAAAGTTAAGTTTAAACTTATCATCATAATTTTTAATCATTATTTTTCTCTCTTACCATTAAGTTCAAATATAGTAACAAAAACTTGAATATAAAATTTTAATTAATATTTTTTTATTTAAAAAAATTAAAAATTAAATTTATTATTAATATTAAAAATAAAAAAACCTCATTTATCGTTTTTGTTTTAGACCTCAAAAAGTCTCGGGCCACCCCTATAAATAAGGCGGGGAGGAACATGTTTCGCTAGCAATTGTAATAAATCTGTATAATAAATCAACTAACAAGTTTAATCTTTATTTCCTATACATTTTTGTTCAAAAAATATTATATCACCTAATTTTATCACATGTTCAATTATTTAATATTTAGTTAATTTGTAGTTTAACACAACTTGTATTTCGTATATTATTCATACATGATAGTGTACACATGTTAAAAAAAATTATCCAGTTATGCATTTTGAAAAAACTTTGATGCTATTTTTAAGAAAATAATAGGTAAGAATTAATTTTAAATGATGTAAGTAAAGAAATTAATTTTAAATTTGGTATAATAGAATCAATTTTTTGAACGCTAAAATTTTATATTTCATCGTGCCTTTAAGACACGAGTAATGACTAATATATCTATAATATAAAATAAGAAAAATTTCAATAAACTTATCTGACAATTTAAATAAACTCATTCAACGGTCACCAACATCTCTCTCAAAATTATTCACAGTAATTTACATTGTACCATGTCTTTAAGCACAAGTTACCCCTAGTACAATAATATCACACCCCACTTTCTCCATATGCTGGTCATTTACACGTGTTTAGAGGGGCAATTCTTAACTCATTACCTATTAATTCGTTCAACTCATCTATAAATAAATGAATCGAGTATTATATTAATTAATTTCTATTTTTGTTGGTCCAACTCATGTCTATTTTAAATTGTAGTTGTATACCCTATCCGTCAGTATGTGATGCATTAAGTGTAACAAGAGTAGCTCTCCTTTTGGAGAAAATATTCAGTGCTTATCAAATATCAAGCTGTCAATGACAACTGGTACTCATCACCAATCAATGGATGACACCTCATATTCTGTCATTGGCAGGTGTCAGGCTGTCATTGACAGCTGATACTCATCACCAATCAAGAGATGTCACCTAAATGTAGGTTGTCCTTCAATTTTTCTCTCTTCACTGCCTACCTTGAGGTGGCATCTGTTAATTGGTGATGAGTACCAGCTGTCATTGACAGCCTGGTACCTGATAAACACTGAATATTTTCTCCTCCTTTTGACTTAAACAACCGAACCATCTAACTGTCCGTCTGAGCTCCCTAGATCAATTAGTCATTCACATTCATTAGTGAAGGAAGAACGTTTTGGGCACCAGACAAATTGGTCAGTTGCTCTTCTTAGTGTTATGGGTTTCAAATAGGTTGAATAATAAGATTTATTTTAATTAAATGGGTTAAAATGTATTATAAATAGGTACCTATTAGGTTGAGTATTTCTCTTTCTATTAAATAACCCAAATAATAAAATTAAATAAATATATTAATATATCAAAAAACACACGTACACTAATATACTAAAAAATACACACACAGATGCTAGTATACCAAAAGCACATACACACTAGTATACCAAAAGCACACGCACACTAATACACCCAACCCGACCCTGACCTTCTATATATGTATTGACAAGACTCTAGGAGGCTCAGCGGCCCCCCAAATCGACACGTGGAAGGATGTAGCTGCTATGGAAATCAAAAGGCGCTGAGGAATGATGGCTCAGAAGAGCCGAGTAGACAAATTGACACCAGCATTTAAGACAACTTGACAGCTCATTTATGAAGATGTGATTGAGATTGGGCTATTAATGACCCCCTGTATCTTCGAGACCCAAATCGCCTGTCATAATTGTGAAGCATTAATGACTATTGCCCTGATATCACCTCGGCACACCCCCGAGGTACTGTTCTCCAAGCATTGAACGCTCAGGAGTAGGTGTCAAGCGCTGATCAAAAGACTTAAATGACCAGGGATAGGGCCATAAGTGCTCGGCATGTCCCGAGCAGTCACCCTATCGCCTAAGCAAACTAGGAATGAAAACCTGAATGGAGAAAACTCATTGCTCATGGGTAAGAATGCAAGTCATTAAATGTTGAGATGAGACCTCAAGCCTTGGCACTCATTATTAATCCAGGTATAAATACTCCTCAGAAAAGTGAACAAACATATGCAAAGACTAAACTGAGATAAAAGAAACTGTATTTTAGCCTCCAAACTTATACTAACTTAAGCTTCGGAGGGGATAAGTCAGGTATTCACCCGACCCCTTTTCTGACTTTGTGGTTGTTTCAGGTTCATTATCGTGACAATTGCTATCTCAATCTATTATAGAAAATCTCCCCGTGTAATTTGGCCCGTCTATGGGAAGAGCTGAACTTTTTCCTGTAGCAATTGCATCATGGTGAAGACACGATCCCAAGGTGATACGGAAGGGATTTTACACGTGAGAAGCGCGAAAGCTACCCTGTTCCCAGTAGTCATGGAGTCAAACCCCTTAAGCCAGTCAAATGGAGGCGAACATGCCTCGCAGCGAACGTTCCCCATTAATCAAGGCCTTGGGGGGCAAGGCCTCTTCGCTCGTGAGATTGTTGATTTGGTGGAAAAAAACAAATAGGGAAACACATTAAGCAACTTGAGAAAGATAACCCCCAGGTACAACATCGGCTTGATGATTTCGAGCAGTCGGGGAGTGCTAGTTGGCGACGCAGTAAGCGCAAAGACCAGAGTTTCAGCCGAGGTAATTCCAAGGGCGTGAAGCTAGATGCCCTTGAGAAGAGCTTGTGTAGGCGCATGGCCGAGAAGCGCGGCCCACAAAGTTGGGGAAAACTTCCCCTTAAAGAGGGATCGGAGTGGGATCACCACAGGGCGGGCCTGTCCTGGTGGGATCTCTGCCATGAACTGTCTGGGGGTGCCCTGGCTGTCGAATCCCATACAGAGTCCCCGTGAAGGGGCCCAGAGAAGAGGAAACCTAAAGGGACCTCTAAGCGCATCTAGATGCCAAGCACCGGAGACCCAGACCCAAGGAAGATGAAGACGAAGAACAGATCATTTCCCCATTCGTACGGGCGATTCGGGAGACCAGAATGCCATTCCTCGATCCAAGGTATATGATGGGAGAACAGATCCCGAGAACCACCTGCGGCAGTACAAGAAGTTGATGTCCATTTACGACACTAACCAAAGACTTCTATGTCGAGTTTTTTCCATAAGTTTGGGGGACACTGCGATGAGATGGTACAAGAACTTGGCCCCAGAGAGCATCAGGTCTTGGAAGTAAATGACTGAGCTCTTCACTACTCGATTTATTACTAGCAGTAAAAGGCCAAGAGACATTGGCACGTTGCTAATGCTTAAACGAAAGGGGTGGAGAGTCTCTTCGGCAGTACGCAATTAGGTATTGGGAAGAAGTGAATGAGGTCGAAGCCTACTTAGAGGCAATCGTCATAGTGACATTTCGACTGGGATTATCTTGAGACACCGACCTCTACAGATCCCTTACTAAGAGAGCCCCAGGGGATATGAAGGACTTGATAGTTTGAATCAACAAATATGTCCAGGTAGAGAAAGAATCCATCACGCCCACGAGTAGGGCCCTAGTACCGAGGAAGAGAGAGAAGGAACCACCTGCAAGGAAAAAGACACTTGTCCCGCCTCCAAATAGCTTGTCCTTTCAATGGGTGAATACGATCTTCAAGGAACCCATCTACAAGATGTAGAATAAGATAAAAGGGAAGCCTTTCTTTAAATGGCCTCCCAAGATGCAAGGAGACCCGTCCATGAGAGACTCCACGTGTCAGTGCTCTTATCATAGGAACGTAGGGCATTTGACTGAAGACTGCAAGGTTTATAAATCTTTCCTCGAGCAATTGGTTTGAGACGGGTACCTTGGGGAGTTCATTGATAGGAGAACTCTCGGAGGCCCGACAAGGGAAGTTGGCGTACCCATTGATGCGGCAACTGTGATCAAAATCATACACGCTTGAACTATCGAGAGGCCAATGTATAACACCCTCTGAGCCGATCTCCAAAAGGTCTCTTAAGCAATGAAGGTAGAGGAAAACACGTGTGAGGAGCAGTCTTCCAAGAGGCCTCGGCAAGACGCCAAGGTCATCCACTTTTTTGATGTTGACCTGGGATGGTTAGTACTCCCACATGAAGACGCGTTGGTGATCACTCTGCGAATTGACAGGTTTGACGTCACAAGAATTTTGGTCGACTCGGACAGCTCATCCGAGGTGATGTACGATGACCTCTTTCGCAAGATGGGGTTCACCCTGAAAGATTTGAAACTGTTAAGGACCCCCCTCATAGGTTTCAACGGCTCCAACACCTTTCCCCCTTGGGAAAATCACTCTCACAGTTCATGTCGGGATAGTCACTGTCCTAGTGGAGTTCGTGGTGATAGACTCTAACACGTCATACAATGCCATCATGGGCAGGACGTGGCTGCATGAAATGAGGGCGGTACACTCATCCTATCACTAGAAGATCAAATTTTTCACCCCAAGGGGCATCATGGAGATTCATGGCAATCAGACGTCGTCAAAAAGTTGTTTTTATGCTGCAATGAAGACCAGGGTCTGCGACCGAGCCCAAGAGCACGATCCCGAGGCAGTTGTGGCTAAATAGCAATCATAGTCCAGTCGGCCCAGGGTGGATGACCTCATTACAGAACTAGCCAATCGTTCCACGGACGCCTTGGTCAAAGTTTTTCTAAGTCCCCAAGATGAGGAGAGATACTTTTTGATAGGAACATCACTATTTGGCATCGAGAAATTCGACATGATAAGGTTCTTGCGCCAAAATGCCGACGTTTTTGCATGGACCCTAGCCAAGATAACGGGAATAAGTACTGAGGTAATGACATATCGGCTCCATGTGGACCCCTCCTTCAAACCCGTGAGGCAGAAGGCTCGGAGGACGACACCTCCCCACGCCAAGACCGTAGATGAAGAAGTGGATAGATTGTTGGGGGGAGGTTCTATCAAAGAGGTGCAGTTCCCTCAATGGTTATCCAACACGGTGTGTGCTAAGAAGAAGGAGGGAAAATGGCGAGTTTGCATCAATTTCACCGACTTAAACAAGGCATGCCCCAATGACGAGTATCCATTGTCGAAAGTCAATCAACTAGTAGATGCGACTGCAGGTCACAAATGTATTTCCTTCATGGATGCTCAGGTAGGTTACCATCAGATTCCCTTACATGAATCAGATCAGGAGAAAACAACGTTCATTACACCCCGAGAGATTTATTGCTATATGGTGATGTCGTTTGGGTTGCAAAATGCTAGTGCCACTTATCAACACTTGATTAACAAGATTTTCAAACAGCAACTCGACATGACTATGGAGGTTTACATTGATGATATGCTAGTAAAAAGTAGGAAAAGTTTCGATCACCTCCAAAATCTCGGGACTACGTTTGCTATACTCCGACTCTACGATCTGAAGCTTAATGCTGCGAAGTGCACTTTTGGGGTAAGTTTAGGAAAATTCTTGGGGTACTTGGCCACCCACAGGGACATTGAAGCCAACCCCAAACAAATACAGGTCGTGCAGGGAATCCAAGCGCTGAGGACTACCAAAGACATCCAGAAGGTAACCGGAATACTAGCGGCCCTCAACCGATTCATCTCCAAGTCCTCTAATAGGTGCAAACCATTCTTTGTCATACTCAAGGTGGCGGCAAAGGGAACCTAGGACAAGGAATGTGACTAAGTGCTCGAATGGATTAAAGAGTATTTGAAATATCCCCTAACCCTGTCTGTCCCGGTGGTGGGGGAAGTACTCAATCTATACTTATCTGTCTCGGAAGTAGCCGTTAGTGGTGTCCTGTCAGAAAGCAAGGGGGCACAAAGGCCCATCTATTTTGTGAGCAAGACTTTGATCGACGCCGAAACACGATACTTGCCGATGGAGAAACTCGCTCTAGCATTGGTGGTTTCGACGAGGAAATTTACACTCGAAATACTAAAATTAATATTTTTACTTTATTACCCTTATCAACCTTAAACACCTAAAAAAAAAATTAAATTTCACATTCAATTTGCCCCCTAGTATTTATTCTTATGGTTTCAATATATATGATTTATTCTTACGTCATTACATATATAAGTATCACTAAACAAGTACATTACTATATTAATATAAATATGTGGGGGTTTATACATTTGGTCTTGGCAATCAAGTCATACCTTCTTGCACTCTTGTCGGGTCCTCTCTTGCTCCCCAACCTTCTTGGCCTCCAAGACATCGACTTTGGTTGTTAGCTTGTTGATGATGGACTCAACTTATTGCATTTTGACTTCAGAGGTAGAAACTTGGAGCTCGAACTCCTCCACCTTCTTGATGGACTCAACCTCGGCTTCATTCATCTTCTCAAGCTTAGCAGCGAAGGCGTTGGCCTTGCAGATCAGGTCGGTGATGTGTTTTGATTGATCGATGACCGTACTCTTCACCCCCTAAATATGCTCGTCTTTGTGAGCAAGGGCGTTCTTTGCTACTTACTTGTACTGCCAGAGATGGTCAATGATGACCCCTATCTGCTGGCAGGCCTGAAAGCAGAAAAACCTAAGTTAGAGATGACTAGATAAGCAAAACAAAAAGAGGTTAGGTTGATTGGCACACTCACCAGCATGTTGTTGTGCACAACACTTTGCAAGTTTGTTATCCCCATAGCCTCGGTAAATGGCCATGTCGGCCTCGATCTGGAGACTTCTAGCGATGGCAAAGGCAACGTTTGGATTCTCAATGATGGAGTCAGACTCCAACACGGGGCGCTCCCTCCTTCTCTGAACTCGAGGGGCCCACTCAGAAGATGACACCTTTGGCACCGGGGTATCATGGTGCTGCTTGATTTGGCACTTCTCAGAGGCCTCAAGCTCTTGGCATCGATGGTCCCTTGGTCGATCGTCCTAGGGGGTCACCTGGTGCCTTGGCGGCCTGCCCCTTGGCAGAACGACGGGGTCCCTGGATTACTGAGGGCATGGCAATAGTGGAGGCGATTGTCGACGTGGTGAAGGTGGAGGTGGGGCAACCGTTACACTGCCAAAAGTCCCATTGGCTCCTGAGAGTCTTGTTCTTCTTGCCATAGTAGCGACTTCCATAATCGCGATAGTAATGGGAAGGGGGTGAACATGTCATCAGGTGAAGGAGTGAGCTCAGTGTCTCGGTCTGGACCGGGTTTATGGCCTTCCTCCTCTCCCTCTGAAAAAGAACAATCCTCCCAAATTGAAAGGCGGAACAATGGTGGAATTTGAGAAAACCAAGAGTAGGTGAGGTGGTCGCCGAGAAGAACGTGCGCCGCCTGAGCAAATGGATCCGTCGAATTTTGAAACCAGACTCTAACGAAGTCTTCAAAGTTGACTTGTGACTTTATAGGTTGAGCGGTGTCAACTTTGTATCCGTCTGCAAAGAGAAGACACAAATGGTTAGAAACAATAGTAAAAAGTCGAGCAGATTGAAAGTTTGTGCAAAACACACCTGGATCCCTCAGCACTTTGGGGCAGTACAATCCGTCATACTCAGGCCCATTTCCTTTCTCCTAACTGCCGCCGAGCATGATCAGATAATCAACATACCCCTTGTCCGAGTCCGGTATGTAGATCACTAGGTACATAGAGGTATCCCAAGCCTTAAGGGAGTACCTACCCCCGACGACTAATTTCAAGTTGTAGCAAAATAGGATTTCGTCTACCCCCAGGTTCACCCCAAGCCGAGTGTTGAGGGCGACTACGCCCATGACTACTCTATAGAAATTAACACCGCACTAAAGTGGAAAAGAGACTCAGATGCATTAACATCCTAAGCAAGAGGGAATGTCACCCCCTCCCATGATGGCTTTGGTATAAAAGGGCATCAGCTCTACGCTCCCTATGTCCCTCATATGGAAGTCAGGGTCAAAAGGAAAGGTAAGAACAGACTCAAGAATGTGATATTTATCCCTAAAGAGTCTAGCAAAAATATAGAAGAAGAGGAAAATGAGAAACAAATTCGAGATGGGGAAAATACTTATACAATGCAGGTCTTCAAGATGAACGCTCGAGAGAGTAAAAAAGAGTGCTCTGGAGGAGAAGGGAGAACTTGGGAGTTGATTGCTAAGAAGAGATTCGAGGATGCAAATTCTATAAATGGCCAAGAGATCTCCTACTTATACCCTGCTATGGGACTGGGAATCAAAGAGGTAAATCATAATTTCAGAATTTGAAAAGGGTGGCACTAGACGTGCAAGTAACCGCCCCTATTGATTAGGCATGTTCGGCAAGCCTCCACTCTTTTTACGCAACCTGTCCCACGTCGCAAAGAAAATGGAGGTTGGGGAGCAGTTGATGGGACTCTAGGCGGCTCAGCGGCCCCTAAATAAACACGTGGAAGGAAGTAGCCGTTATGAAAATTAAAAGGCGACGAGGAGTGATGACTCAGAAGAGCCGAGTACACAAACTGACACCAGCATTTAAGATGACTTGACAGCTCATTTATGAAGATGTTAATGCTTCGTAATCATGACAACCAGTTTGGGTCTCGAGGAGGCACTGTTCCCCGAGCGTTGAACGCACAGGAGTAGGTGTTAAGCACCGATCAAAGGACTTAAATGGCCGGGGATAAGGTCATAAATGCTTGGCATGTCCCAAGCAGTCACCCTATCGCCCGAGTAAACTAGGCATAAAGACCTGAGTAGAGAACACTCATTGCTCGTAGGTAAGAGTACAAATCATTAAATGTTGATATGAGACTTCAAGCCTTGACACTCATTACTAATCCAGGTATAAATACTCCTCAGAAAAGTGAACAAAGGTACGCAAGACTAAATTGAGAGAAAAGAAACATTGTACTTTAGCCTCTAAACTTATACTGACTTTAAGTTTAGGAGGGGATAAGTCGGGTGTTCACCCGACCCCTTTTCTAACTTTGTGGTTGTTTCAGGTTCATTATCGTGAGGTTTACTATCTCAATCTATTGCAGAAAATTTCTCGTGAATGTATTTTGGTGAATAGTGTACGTGTGTGTATTTTGGTAAATATTGTGTGTGTGTGTGTGTGTATTTTGGTGTTTTATTAAATATGTTTTATGTTGTTTTTTGTGTTAGTATATGTGCATGTGTATGTGTATTTTTAGCATATTAGTGTATGTTTTGCTGTATTAGTATGTGTTCATTTTAAAAGTTTTATTTATTTTATGAGTTAATGAGTTTAAATTAATTTGTTATGATCCAACTTATTATAACACATTTATTAAGCAGGTTAAAAATAGATTGAATTTATTTTTCACGCGACCCATTTTGAGCCAGTTGATAACCAACCTAGCCAGTCCATTTGTCATTTCTACACGCACTCATTTGTTTTTTTGTTTCTTAAACTTTTTTTTTAAAGCAACGTTAGTTTTTTTTTCTTTTTTGCTGGTAAAGTAGGAGTAACAAGAGAGTACAAAAATTACAAAAAATAGAAAAAAAAAACAAAAGAGGAAATTTAAATTGTTTGGTGGAGGCTTGGTTTTTTGCTGAAGCATTCCACCATATTTCCTATGAATCCACTCGTCTAGCTAGTCCATGAGCAGCCATATTTGAGTCCCTGTAGGCATGAATCATGCTCCGGTCAAGATGTTTCTATAGCAAAGATTTAATGTCTTGAATTATTGAAGAGGTTGACCAATACGACTTGATATGTTCCACGATCACTGCGTGCACAACAGTCTTAAGAGTCACTTTCTATTCCAGCTGTTGTAGTTTAGCAAAGTCCAGTTTCTCTTGCTCGCATACATCCAAGGAAGTTAACAAAACCAGCATGTTTGGCCAATTGATGTGCCACATTGTTTCTCATTCGTCTTATTACTGACACTTAAGGGTTCATTTGGTTATTGAGAAAAAATATTAGAAATTGAAAGTAAAAATGATAAACAGTAAAAAAAGAAAAGAAAAAAAAAAAAAATATATATATATATATATATTCATATGTTTATTTAGTTAAAAATTTTATTTTTGGGCTAAAAAAAACTATGAGGAATAAATTTGGCTGAAAATTAATAGCGTACAGACTCATGAGTCTTAATCTAACATTTTTGTATTCTCGTGTCAACCCGAAAATGACGCAAATAGCAAACAAGTTTGATTATTATCATGATATCTAACAAAATTCATTTAATGAGTTGTGTCAGAATTGATTAATACATAAGATGGATAAAAAATAACATGGCACAAATACGATTCCATCTAGCTCAATTAGTATTTCTAGTTGTGATTCTCTTTAGACTCTTTGGTCTCTGTCAACTGTTTTGTTCAGTGTAGTTTTCTGTGGGATGGCCCATCTGTCTCCAAAACCGAATAGGGCCGAAGCCCAGGTGAGGTGTTGGGCTCTGTATGAATTTGGTAGTTGAAAACCTTTTGTACCTCGTACATTATTTTCGATAAGTTACTCTGTACTCTTAGTTCTTCTGATGAAAGGGTAGAAAAAACTGCTCAGTCACCTACCGTAGATTCTAAGTCAGTCAACCATGTGCCTGGATGACGACAGAGACAGAAGTGTTGAACTGGTAATTGCATTTGTTGTTTTATTATTTTAGAAGCCTAATAGGAATTGAAAAATATAGTCGTGCAACATGTGAAAATTGTGATCGAGTTCAAAAAAGAAAAGAAAAATCTAACATCGAGATTCATGTTACAATAGGGTTTAAGAAGGTTTAGACGTATGTAATGGAGTAATGCATATACAACGTACCAAGTGGAGAAAGAAAATAAGAGAGTGGAAAGTTTTGTGTAATTTTGGAATATCTCATGTTATATTTGTGTTTGGCATTTATATTTGTCCCTATATTTTTATGTACTATTTATGTTTTTTGATTGTTGTTATATGCATTATCATCAATTGCATTTTAAATTGGAGATATTTAGTAATAATTTTATGTTTGAAGACATTCTACAATATCAAAAATTAAGTATTTATAGTTTAATATTTATATTTTTAAATAATTTTTAAATTACGTAATTTAAAATTAAAATAAATAGAAAGAAAAAATAGGTAAAGAAGAAGAGAGAAAGAGAGAGAGAGATGTGTGGATTATATGGTATTAGAAAATATGTTGGTTAAGTTGTCTAGCATTGGGAACCGTATAAAAAAGAAAATATTTTTGAGTGGGAAAAAAAAATTTGNATATATATATATATATATTCATATGTTTATTTAGTTAAAAATTTTATTTTTGGGCTAAAAAAAACTATGAGGAATAAATTTGGCTGAAAATTAATAGCGTACAGACTCATGAGTCTTAATCTAACATTTTTGTATTCTCGTGTCAACCCGAAAATGACGCAAATAGCAAACAAGTTTGATTATTATCATGATATCTAACAAAATTCATTTAATGAGTTGTGTCAGAATTGATTAATACATAAGATGGATAAAAAATAACATGGCACAAATACGATTCCATCTAGCTCAATTAGTATTTCTAGTTGTGATTCTCTTTAGACTCTTTGGTCTCTGTCAACTGTTTTGTTCAGTGTAGTTTTCTGTGGGATGGCCCATCTGTCTCCAAAACCGAATAGGGCCGAAGCCCAGGTGAGGTGTTGGGCTCTGTATGAATTTGGTAGTTGAAAACCTTTTGTACCTCGTACATTATTTTCGATAAGTTACTCTGTACTCTTAGTTCTTCTGATGAAAGGGTAGAAAAAACTGCTCAGTCACCTACCGTAGATTCTAAGTCAGTCAACCATGTGCCTGGATGACGACAGAGACAGAAGTGTTGAACTGGTAATTGCATTTGTTGTTTTATTATTTTAGAAGCCTAATAGGAATTGAAAAATATAGTCGTGCAACATGTGAAAATTGTGATCGAGTTCAAAAAAGAAAAGAAAAATCTAACATCGAGATTCATGTTACAATAGGGTTTAAGAAGGTTTAGACGTATGTAATGGAGTAATGCATATACAACGTACCAAGTGGAGAAAGAAAATAAGAGAGTGGAAAGTTTTGTGTAATTTTGGAATATCTCATGTTATATTTGTGTTTGGCATTTATATTTGTCCCTATATTTTTATGTACTATTTATGTTTTTTGATTGTTGTTATATGCATTATCATCAATTGCATTTTAAATTGGAGATATTTAGTAATAATTTTATGTTTGAAGACATTCTACAATATCAAAAATTAAGTATTTATAGTTTAATATTTATATTTTTAAATAATTTTTAAATTACGTAATTTAAAATTAAAATAAATAGAAAGAAAAAATAGGTAAAGAAGAAGAGAGAAAGAGAGAGAGAGATGTGTGGATTATATGGTATTAGAAAATATGTTGGTTAAGTTGTCTAGCATTGGGAACCGTATAAAAAAGAAAATATTTTTGAGTGGGAAAAAAAAATTTGAGATGAATTTTAAACATAACTTGGACACTTCTTGGATTCATAAATGGGGCAACGTTATAGTACATAGCTTAACTACGTTTTAAATGTTTCAGATTGTATTGTATGAAAGAGATTTGTTCTAAATTTTCTGGTAACTCCTATTCAAAATAAGAGATGTCCTTATTGGTAGAATGAAGTTGCGTTTCGTCTCAAAAAACAA
Organism: Ilex paraguariensis; assembly: GCA_963454935.2. Taxonomy (NCBI): domain Eukaryota; kingdom Viridiplantae; phylum Streptophyta; class Magnoliopsida; order Aquifoliales; family Aquifoliaceae; genus Ilex; species Ilex paraguariensis. The sequence continues at coordinate 993,481 of CAUOFW020000336.1, forward strand.
TAAATAAAAAAGCAACACTTTTGTTGAATGATTTATGTTGAAGTGGGTTGAGGTGAAATTCGGATTAAATAATTTTATAATGTGCATTGAATCTAAATTCCTTTCTTACTCAACTCCTACCCAATGAATGTGCATGACTATGAGGATGAGGATATGGCCGTACACCGAATAAACGAATCTGGCAAATTGAAGACCCCACATGTTGACAAGACTGGGGGGCAAAAAGCATCACTTATTCATTCTTACAAGCAAATTGAGGACTACCAACTTGCGTTTTTTCACGTGCCTATCTGTGGGTGAAGAATCACAAAACCATTCTACCCCTAGTTTTCACCACAACACCCCGCTCCCAAAAAAAAAAAAAAAAAAAATTTGATAAATTTTATTTTTGTACTCTATATCTCAATCAATTAATAATTCGAAATTTTATTCGATTCGATTGAATCCAAATAACTTAATTGACTAAATTTTAATAAATTATACCTAAATTTCAATTAAATTTCTTTAATATGTATATATAAATATATAAATAATTCAAATCAGATCATAATCAAATCGGATATAGATATATCCAAATTCGAATCGTAAAATATAAGATATCAAAATTAAATTCGAGTCAGATTATCAGGAAAAAAAATATCAATTCATATCTTGCTAATCGAATTCATATCAAAATCTGATCCATTAACAAGTCTAACCCCACAACCCCTCCAAAAAATAAAACCCAAACCGGAGTAAGTATTTATTGTAATATGTTATGATATCTTTAATGTTCCGTTTGATACGATGAAAAAGTTGGAAGATGAAAAGTTGGAAGGATGAAAAGTTAGAGGGATAAATAAAACATCATGTTTGGTAAGGAGAGAAAGTAGAAAGAATAGAAAAATGAATGAATTAACTTTCCTTTCAACTCACCAAAATTAATCCATCCAAAATCAGAAGGAAAGTGGATGAAAAGTTAATTATTTGTGTTGATACATATCTTATTTGTCTATATATTTTATGTATACATTAATTTCATATAAAAATATAATGGTAAAATATGTATATATATTTTTAAAAAAAATTAAAAAAAAAAAATTTCCACCTTAACTAAGGGTGAAAATTTAGACTCAACACGATGATACGACTCAAACTCAATACAAAAATAAACAGATCAACTCGTTACTCGACACGACACAATTAGTTAAATGAGTTAAGTTAAGTTTAACTAATATTCGACATAAACTCGTAATGACTTAACACGAATATGACACGACACGACTCGACTTGATTGTCACTCCTAATCTTAGCCAGCACAAAAAAAAAAAAACAAAAAAAAATAGTCATTTTTATTTTTCATCAATCCAACCAAACACAAAGGAAGAAAAATGTATCCTTCCTACTTTCCATCCTTGAAGAATAGAAAGTATATCCCTCCTACTTTCCATCCTTCCTACTTTCTATCGCTCCTACCAAACAGAGCATAACTATTAATAATACACAATATAAAATAAGTGAATCTCAATATTATAAGATGTTTAGTTACTCAAAATGGTGATTATTGAACTTTATTAAAATAATGGAATTCATTGTACACACAATATATAATATCATTGATTTGTAATATTATGTGTCACTTACGACGTGGTATCACAATTATATTGAATAATTTGTACCATATCCCACCCCCAACGAGGCAAAACAGCTACCCCCACCATTCCTCTATACAATTTGCCACTCATATATGCTAGCCCCATTCCCATTTCCACAAGACCAGGACCAGCAAACACGGAAATAGTTGAAGAGAAGTTTCAAGTGGCCATGTGCTAGATTTCATGGATTTCGGAAAGAGTGATTCAAGTCCATAGCATTTAAAGATATTCTGCTTCTGTCCTTTTGTGACGTACAAAAGTGATTTCAATTAATCAATTGAGTGTGTGTTATAAAATAATTATTGAAACAATTAATAATAAGAGATAAATATTAAGTTGTTTGAGTTTGGATGATCTAACTATTGAAGACGACAACGGTGACAAATTTTTTTTTACTAATAAGAGAGTGTAAGGTAGTTGGAGAAAGAGAGGGCAAGAGTACTTTTAATATGAGGTGTGTGAGATCTATATGTAGAGGAGTTATAATTTATAAACATAAAACTCTAATTAAAGTGGTGACGTGAAGGTCACGCTACTAGTCTTTCGGGGACCGCTTTAGGTCATGCTACTAGTCTTTCAAGGAGGATAACTACAAATAAGGATATGTGCGATCTTCGAGTAGTGGTTATCCCGATGTTTACTCCCCATGTGCGTTGATTTTCTTAGACTCTTGAGCTTTGGATTAGGCTAAAACCATTAACTAAATTTTACTTGTCTTTTGATGATTTAGGCTCAATCCATGAACTGGATTCAAGCCTGGTCTAAATCTTGTCCCGTCAATTTCTATGTGTAGTTGGTAATGAGCTAGTTTTACCGATACTAGCTCTATGGGAAGTAAATATTAATTGTGTGAATAATATATGATATAATTTTTTAATACGATACGAACATGTTTGTCACATTGTTATCCAACAATAACAATGTGGGTCTAAAATGAGTTTTATTTGACAAAAATCAAAAATAACTGATGTAAAATAAAAAAACGACGTTAATGAAAGGTGCTTTAAGTGTAATTTTCCCTACTTGTATGGCCGGAGGGAGATGAAGTTAACAGGTAAAGAACGCCTTTTTTAGAGTTAACATTATCCATAATTTCCATAATGGCAGCCACCTCAATATCTACTTGACAGGGTCATTTAAGAAAAAGCAACGCTAGCGAGACGTTATTTAGAGATTTAATGATGTGTTTTTAATGTAATCATTAAATTAATTGTAAATTTTAATATTAAATAAAATTTACTATCAATTTAATAATTATACATCATTAAATCATTAAATAAGATCTCCAAATAAAGTATAAATAAAATTTCCCTTTATACATTTCAATGGACAAAATTGTATAGGTAATATGGCTAGGATGCCTCTGCGCGATACCGCATCCAAAAAGTGATATGAAGTTGCTGGGACTTAAAATGTAATATCTCAATAATATTTAACGTATGGACAATAGACAAATTTAAATGTATTAAGAAAATGTCACAGAGACTAAAGAAATGGCAGTAGCTGATCAGTCACTGTTTGAAAAGAGAAAATAACTAATTAACGGCTACTATTCAATAGCCGGCGATCACTACAGGGATACAAGTTTTTTGTGAAAATTTTTTTACACCGGTTGTGTTTGTTGTCATAAAAGACGTATTTGAGATAATTTTTTGTAACTGCTGTGTTTGCCATCACAAAAAGCGTGATTGTGTTAATATTTGTGACAACTATTTTTTCTATTGTAAATATTGTCATAAACTCAAGAAAAAATTTTGTATTTGAGACAACTGTTTTTCCTGTCTCAAATAATATTTTATAAATTCAAATTTTTTTTTTTATATTTATGGCACATACTTTTTCCATCGTATGTAATATTTCATACAACATTAAAATGTTATTTTAGATTAAAAAATATTTTATAGTTTTAGAAAGAAAAACTCTAAAAAAAATTAGTATTGACCATAACTATTTTTCATGTTATAAGTAATATTTTATAAAATTACATAGTTTAGCATCAAAAGACAATTTCTAATTCAAAGAAAAAAAATTAAACTCTACAAAATCAAGTTTTTATATCAAAATTAAGGGTGCTAAAATATGACACGACCCGTTAACATGGTATAAAATTAGTGAGTTTGAGTCTTCCCTAACCCATTTGTTTAGTAAACGGATGAACCCATCACAATACGATTATAAATGAATTAAGTATTGGTGAAAACAGTTAGAAGAAATGTATACGATATGACTCGTTTATATACTATTTACATAATTGGACAAATCATTCAGAGAAATATTGTGTGACCCTCTGTTGATATATATTCTAACTTCTTTTAGTTATTTATTGTATATATGTATATAAATATTATTTTAGTATTGTAACAATAATTTTATAATTTTTTCAAATGTCACTGAGAGAGTAGATGGTTTGGAAAAGATATTTAACTTTTTTGCATTTATTTCTTGTACTTATAGATCGTTATGTTTTATAAAAGTGCATATTTTACATTTTGTTTAACTCGTGAGATTTTTTTTTTTTTTGGATATGAAAATATTGCTATGTTTTTAGAAATGTTGATTATATTTACTTTTGTGTTTATCTATATATTAAATTGGGTAGTTGTATAAATACGAACGAGTCTTTGGTTTAATAGTACTCCTTACATTGTGAAAGTTTTGTTTTCTTGAGGTCAAGGGTTCAACACCCTTTTCCCCCGATCCCACAAAAAAAAATTGTATTATGAAGTATATATATGCACAAGATATATAATATTGATTACAAATAATTCATAATAATTATTTTTTTTTTGTGATGGCATCGTTGCCATCATAAATATATCTTCTATTTTTTACGAAAGCCAAATATAGTATTTGAGACAACACTTTTGTCGTCGTGGTAAAAATAAAAGTATTAAATTTTTTTTAACAATTTATTTACGATAGGATTTTGCCACCGTAAATACTATTTTAGACAGATTGTTGCTGCCGTAAAATTTTTTTGAGACCACACTTATTATGGCAAGGTAATGCTGTCACAAAAAGTATTTGTGACGACAAATAGATTTTTTATGACAATACTTTACCGCGCGTAATTTTTTTTTTTCTTGTAGTGGATGGTGAAAAAAATTGTCGAGGACAATGACTATAAAAGGGCATGTAATGGAGAAAATGAGATATACATTCAAACCCTGACAAGATCCATGATCTAGACATTTTAAAAGTAGTGTTAGATTAGTTTTAGAAGACAGTTACTGTTACAATTAAATATGTTAATCCAGTCTTTTCTGTAACTAAAGTCCTCTCGATTGAATTAATAAAAGAATCCCCTTCAATTAGTTCTATGTACTTTTTGTTTTTTCATTAAAATTTATCCAAGAAAATCCTGAAATAATACATTTAAATCCACTCATAACCTATTCAACAAAAAATTCAACTCACAAGAAATTACCTGAAAACTGTCTATCAATTGGATTTTCTCCATTGATAACAACAGAATTTAAAACAACAAAAGTAAAAGGTTGATTTTAAATTAAACAATTTATATCCACTAATTAAAAACTAATAAAATAAAATAATACACATTTGACACATTTCTATTGGTAAAAAATAGAAAACAATTTACGCCAAAACAAGCTTGATGACAAGCACTTTTGACAGAACTTGATTTGACTTTAAAATATAAATCGAAGGTGATTAAGGGGGAGTTTACTGGCTTGTTTGACTAGCTCGCGTAATCAATGAAAAAATCTTTGGCATTAGTAAACTAACTAAATAACACTTTTCGGTATCGTACACGCCCAAATTGTAGACAATGGCAAGAAAAATGGTAAATGTTTCCATCATGAAGGAGGGGGACAAGGGGGG
>CAUOFW020000336.1:1017254-1104279 GCA_963454935.2 Ilex paraguariensis
AAAAAGGGGGGGGGGGGGGGGGGGGGGGGGGGGGTAGTACTCGAATGTAGCTGTGATACTGAAATTGGGGAGATATTCGACTAGATCGGCGATGACTTCTTCAATCAGTAGTTGTTTTGGTTCGGCTGTGACGGCGGTGTTTCGAACGTTATGGATTGTTAGGGCAGGCCTTATATAGATATAGACGTGCGGGTGTACGTGATATTAGGGCAAACTCAAAACAGCACGCAACGCGAGTGCGTGTGTATCATATACAGTGTGCTGCAATCGGAAAATTGAATGGAGCAATTACACTTTAGCCCCATCAATTATATTTTTATCTCACATTATCTGTCATGGTTTTCCAAGAAATAGCTGTCATTGTATTTCAGATTGCAATCTTAACTGCTTTTGTGGATTTCCTAATGTTATAATTACATATGTTTGTTACAAATTGAATAAAAAATTTTATTACTTTACCTCCACAAGCAATGAAATTTTATTTTACTTTGTTTGAAAATCTAATGACACATAAACAATTTCATGGAAAATATATATAATTTTGATTTTAGGACGGTGTAAAGTCAATTGAAATGATGGAGAAATAATGTGAAAAAACTGTAAAATTCAAAACTATTTTCTAAGGATACAAAATGTGATTTTATCCAACTAGACTCGAAAGAGCAGTTATCTTGACTAAAAAATAGGATACAAATACAGCTTAAATGGCGTGATAACTAACATCGTCAGTAAATTTTGAATATTAAATACATAAAAATAGATTTAAAAATATTATTATTGAAATGTCACATTATTTAGTCCTTGTTTTTATCCCTTTTTTAGTTGATCTAACTTTTTTGTTCTCGAAAAACAATGTGATCTAAATTTTTGGGATCAAACAAAAGCCAATTAAAGAGGTCATAAGAGCATTAACACAACATCAATTTTTAGTTATTCCTTTTTTTTTTAATTAAAAGTACAATGTCATGTTTATAAAGGAGAATTTGAATAGTAATTTCAGGGTAAATTATATTTTGACCTGAGTCAATTATTGATTTTCTCGCATTACCCTAGTACTCAATGATTTGAATTAATCTCACATTGTCCCAAAATCAAACATCAATTATTTTTTTGAATGCATAATTTATTAATTAATCGAGTTTCAATTTCACTTGATTTTCTCAAATCCTCTATAACTACCATTCTACATTTCGCACACTATATGTAGATTAACCAAGATTTTTAAAATTGAGATTCTACCTTGGATCGATGGGAGAAGTCAAGGATTGGGATTGTAAGAACAAATCAAGAATTATAAGATCCAACGAAATGAACACATGAGAAAAAAAAAATATAAAAATACATAATTCTTAAAACCAAGAATTAAACATATCTATTACATATGCAAATAGAAAAGTTAGGACAAACATAAAACTTAGAAATATGATTAAAATTTGAGAAGCTACAATCTAAGTATTGACGATGGTTGAAAAATCAAAGTCGAGTTGTTAAACTTGTGGGATTTTACAAAGAGCAATATGAGAATTGAAATATTTTCGGAGATAGACGAATATAGAGAAGAATAGAAAGTGGAAACACTATTAAATGAACAAATTTCATTGTTCAATATCTTAAAAAACTGAAGAGAATGAAAATAGAAGACTATTTAGCTATAATAACTCGTTGAGAGCAAGGTCAGTCCAAGAATAATTGAAGCCCTAGGCAAAATTTTTAGGTGGGGGTTCTAAATTATTTTTAAAATGAATATTCTTTTTTAATATTACATATTTAAATTTATACCTTTTAGTAGGTATATTTAAGGTGAAAAAGATCCTACATGTGACAAATCGTATTAAAATTAATCGTTATCACGTTATTTAGGTCGTTAATTATAATTCTATATAATTAATCGTTATTTTTAAATATTTCAAATAAACTAATGGACCTTATATATATATATATATATATATATATTTGCTTGAAAATGAGTCAAATGACTATAATATAAGTTATTTTTTGTATTAAAATAAAAATATTATAATATTCAAATGGTATAATAGGTGAATACTATATATGTAATTTGTGATAAATGTATTAAAGGGTACAAGTGTTACCCTAGGGGGGCATAGTTTGTAATTAAGTGACATGTGTTTTTAAATAAAAAAAGAGAGGCAACCATGAGAGAATGAACATTTGTCCAATGACTTCATTTGCCTTGTATAATCACATGTTCTTAGCCTCGCGTAAATAGTTTGGAGGCTAAGCATTTCCACCCTATAAATAAGGTGCTACCAGTAAGAAAAACGCAGAGCAAGGAAAGAAGAGAGAGAGAGAGATGAAAAAAAACTTATGAGATTTTAGGATCAAAAATTGAGTTGTGATTTTATTATAGATCGCTATCAAATTTGAGTATTTTGTTCATGGTACTTCGAATTTCACATTTATTGGAGTCATTGATGATTTTAAAGTATGGAGTAGTATATAATATACTTTTATTTTTTAAATCTCTTTGCAAAGAATGTCATTTGATTCTCTGAAATTTGTATTCCTATTGATTATTCTGATTGATATGAGAATCTTTATTAGTTGACTTGTATTTTGAGCTAAATATTTTGGGATTGATTAATACATGTACGAAATGTACTTGGAGCATAATTGGTAAAATGTGATTATGGTCTTGAGGAACGTGATTGTGGTTACAGCTTTGCGGAGTATAATTGTGGCGCCTCTAAATCCAGGGGTCCGTTGATTACCTATCAACCCGTAGAATACCTGTAGATACCGAATAACTCAATATTGTGCCATTATGCCACATTTACCGGGGTCCATAATTTTAACGAAATTCGGCAGAGTCTCCTTTATATGGGGAGCTCTACCTAAAATCTAACATGTGCAATATACATTCACATGACCCATCCGAGGTCTAATATACAACATTGACCACACCGAGTCTATTTATCCATATTTTTATAAAAACATTTAATCACATGACTCATCCGAGGTCCAATATACATCAATGCATACTCTCACATCATAAATTAATGTATTAAACATAGCTAATACAAATTCAAAATTATAATTCTTTTACATACATTACATGCCCAAAAACTAACTTTGCAAAAGTTTTACAAAAAAAAATAACTAAAAGTCACAAGTCGGCCTTTCTTCGTCACTGGGGCCCTGAATAAGCATTGTCCAACGACGTATATCCCCCACCTAAAATATTTTTCTGTATAGGGTGAGTTACGCTTAATAGAGTATCTCCTACAAAAGCTACTCCCCAACTTAGATCCATATGAAATGTTATAAAAATCGAGAAAAATTTTAAACTTTTTCCAATAAAGGGTAAAATAGTAATTTATCACTATAATACGGAATTGAAATACGCATTCTCTAGAGCTCGTATGATACAACGGACTTCGCCGTTGAATTCGTATCGCAGAAACTAGTCACCTTGTCGAATTTCGTCGAATTTCAAGATAGTCAAATTTTTGCATGTAGTTCAAGGCAGCTGGGTGGCGAATGATTTTTTAAAGGACTCCAAAAATGAGTTTTATAAAATTTCCTTAAAATTGGATAAAAGTTCAAATAAAATTAATTTAAACTTAAATCGGGACATAGTGAATCATTTCGGGATGAAAAACGGACCCAGAAATAGGAAATATGCGGTGCGACGTGGACCGCACATTTACGACTATAAATATCAACCAAATATCTGAATTTTGAGAGAAATATCTCATTATTCAGCCCCCTTGGCCGGCCAGAGAGAGAGAGAGAGAGAATAGAGAATAAACAAGTTAGTTCTTCAAGCTTCCTACCTCGGATCTTCGAAGTTTCGTTGTTCGGATCAACTCGGACCAAGAGTTAAAGTCGATCACCACGACGAGTGCTACATCTACGTACCAAGAAAAGTGAATTTCACTGAAGATCAAAAAGGGAATTTTGAAGAAATCAAAGGTTCTTGGGCTTTGGTTGGTGTTCTTGGAAGTTCTACTACTTCCTACACGCTATAAAAGGTAGGGTTCTTCCTACTTTAGTTTTATTCCTACCTTTTGGACTATTTTTTGTGGCTATTTAGGGGCTGTTAAGGGGCTGAAATTGTGACTATTTTGAGTTAAAATTGTGGGTTGTTTTATGGCTTATCTATGGGCTGTTTTATAACTTGTTTATGGGTTGTTTTATGGCTTGTTTAGAGGCTATTTTGTGGCTTATTTTGGGGCCGTTATGTGGCTTGTTTAGGGGCTATTATGTGGGCTATTTTGTGGGCATATTATATGTTTACATTATGCCTTGAGGATTAAGGATGTTATTGCTTGATTATGTAATGGCATGCTTGATTGTTGTTATTAGATAAAATCTTTTTATATGAGTATGGATGAATTGATTCGGTGTGGTCAATTTTTAGTCAAGAATAGACCCGGTACGGTCATTGTGTTATATTGGACCTCAGATGAGTCGTGTTAATGTATATTATACAGGTTGAATTTTGGGTAGAGCTCCCCGTACAAAGGAGACTCTACCCAAATTTTATTAAATTAAGGACCCCTAATTTTTGGGGTATCACAACTTGGTATCAGAGCTTAGGTATACGATTTACCTAGGGCTTGATGGGCATGGGTCTAGACCGTTGCATTTATTGTGCATTTCATGTTATGTGTTTAAATGCTACATGTTATGTGCTATGTGTTATGTGAATTATATGCATGGTGAAATGTATATGGAAAGGAGAGACTAGGATTAGAGAACATAACCTTGGGGGTCGAAAAGAGAAGGAACTGGATAGTTCAGGGTGTAAATGTCTATTAGTGGTGGCACACGCTCTACTAGTGAGACAATAAGAGAAATCTCAAATGTTCAACTTTGATTCCTACTTTGGGATACTAAGTTAGTGCTCTATTATTATTTGACTTGTGTGAGGGATTTGGGCTTAGAGGTTGGAACCTTGGAAGAGCTTTGCATGTGACTTCTCCCCTAGGAGCTAGGGTGAGTGTTGATCAAATATGTCGGGGTTGTGAGTTAGAGATCTCGGAGATTCTACTCACCGTGAATTTTAGGGTCATGGACATGTCGGAGTTCAATGTTATCCTGGGGATAGATTGGTTGACGGCTCATCGAGTTGTCATTGATTGTGATCAAAAGAGGATCATTACTTATACACTTGATGGTGTTTGTTTCAAGTTCCAGGGGGAAAAACATGATGTTTTACCCCAAGCCGTGTATGATTCTCGGTGGCACAGACAGTTGATGGGTTGGCTAGCAAGCCTTACCCTAGAGGATGAGGTGAGACAGGAGTTGGGTCTACCTCGGGTGGTGTGTGTGTATGAGGATATTTTTCTTGATGAGCTACCGGGATTACCTCCGCACAGGGATATAGACTTCACCATTGAGTTGTATCCCGGTATGTCGCCTATTTCTATGACTCCACATATGATGGCACCAACAAAATTGCAGAAACTCAAGGTCCAATTGCAAGAATTATTGGACAAAGGGCTTCATTAGATTGAACACTTCACCTTGGGACGCTCTAGTGTTGTTTGCCAAAAAAAAGGACAAAACCCTTCGACTATGTATAGATTATCGACAGTTGAATAGGGTTACTATCAAGAATAGGTAGCCCTTGTCGAGGATTGACGACTTGTTTGATCAGCTGAGAGGAGCGCGAGTCTACTCCAAGATAGATCTCTGCACCGGTTACCATCAATTGAGGGTTAAGGAGGCGGATATCCCTAAGACTGCGTTTAGGACGCGGTATAGGCATTTTGAGTTTACCGTCATGCCATTCAGATTGATGAATACTCTAGCGGCATTCATGAATCTCATGCATAGGGTATTTCAACCCTACCTAGATCAGTTCGTTGTAGTCTTTGTTGACGACATCTTGATCTACTCCAAGTCTGAGGAGGAGCATGAGTGTCATTTGAGAATTGTTCTCCAGATGTTGAGAGATCATCAGTTGTACGCCAAGTTTAGCAAGTGTGAATTTTAGCTTACGGAGGTAAAATTTTTGGGACACGTGGTGTCAGTTTTGGGTGTATTGGTGGACTCGGAGAAGGTTGAAACAATTATGAATTGGGAGAGGCCAAAGTCAATCTTTAAGATACGTAGTTTTTTGGGATTAGTAGGGTACTATAGGAGTTTCATTGAAAACTTCTCTCGATTAGCTGCTCCTATGACCAAGTTAACCCGGAAAGAGGTCAAGTTTGAGTGGAATGATGTTTGTGAGAAGGCATTCCAGGAGTTGAAGAGGAGGCTTACATCAACTCTTATTCTGATAGTCTCGGAAAGGGGACAGAAGTATATAGTATATTGTGATGCCTCCAAGGATGGGCTTGGATGTGTTTTGATGCAGTCCGAAATAGTGGTAGCTTATGGTTCTCGACAGTTAAAGAATCACGAGCAGAATTACCCCACACATGACATGGAGTTGGCGGCCATTGTCTTTGCTTTGAAGGCTTGAGGCCACTATTTATACGGTGAGCAGTTTGAGGTATTTTTGGATCACAAAAGTCTGAAGTATATCTTTACACAGTGGGACCTCAATATAAGACAACGCAGGTAGATGGAGTTTCTGAAGGACTACGACTTCACTTTGCATTACCATCCTGGTAAGGCAAATGTGGTGGCTGATGCACTCAGTCAGAAGTCACGGGAAGTCTTGGTTAATGTAGCTTCCCGGGAGTGGCAGATGCTTGAGACTATGGGACAGTTCATGCTACGTTACATGGGGCAGACTTAGGGTACTTTGGGAAGTTTGGTGGCTACACCTTCCCTATTGAGTAGAATGATTGAGTCTCAATGATAGGATGCTGAGTTATCATCCGTCAGGGACCGAATACAAGCAGGTTCTGATGACGAGGGCTGAACCATTCACTCAGATGGTAGTCTTCGATTTAGGGGGAGGGTAGTGGTTCCCCAGTCTGCAGAGCTCAGAGAGGAGATTCTCAGAGAGTTCCATTGTTCCTGATTTCCTGTACATCCAGGTGGCACAAAGATGTATCACGATCTTTGTCACCAGTATTATTGGAGCGGGATAAAGAAAGATGTTGGAAATTTTGTTAGCCAATGTCTTACGTGTCAACAGGTTAAGGCTGAGCACTAGAGACCAGCGGGATTACTCCAACCCTTGGAGGTAGTTGAATGGAAGTGGGAGCATATCACGATAAATTTTGTGACTCACTTGCCACGGACATCGCGGGGACATGACGTGGTGTGGGTGATAGTGGACCGGCTTACGAAGTCGGCACACTTTTTGGCTGTGCCAATAACCTTCACATTGGAGGAATTCTGCAAGTTATATATATTTGAGATTGTCCGATTACATGGGGTGCCTGTATCTATAGTATCGGATTGGGATCCTAAGTTTACGGCTCATTTTTGGGAGAGTTTTCAGCGAGTTATGGGGACATAGTTGATGATGAGTAATGTTTTTCATCCCCAGACAGACGATCAATCTTTGAGGACTATTCAGACGTTAGAGGACATGCTACAGGCATGTATCCTAGATCTTAAGGGTAGCTGAAAAGATCACTTACCCTTGGTAGAGTTTGCCTACAACAATAGTTACCAGACGAGTATACAGATGACACCCTATGAGGCATTATATGGGAGGCCGTATCGATCTCTGGTTTGTTGGACGGAGATGGGAGAAAAACCCTCTACGAGTCCAGATTTGATTAGAGACACCTCTGAGAAGGTGGATTTGACACGGAAGTGTCTTCTCACGGCTCAAAGCCGACAGAAGAGCTGTCGATAGACGGCGGTGACCTCTAGAGTTTGAGGTAGGAGTTCATGTCTTTTTGAAGGTGATGCCTAAGAAAGGAGTGGTCCGGTTTGGTAAGCGGGGAAAGTTGTCGTCGAGGAATATCGGGCCCTTCAAGGTACTCGAGAAGGTGAGTGCAGTGGCTTACTGATTGGCGTTATCGCCAAATCTATCGGGTGTTTATGCGGTATTCTATGTCTCTATACTCCGGAAATACACCCCAGATCCGACCTATGTGATGGATTGGGAGAGCTTGTTGTTGAGGCTGATGGGGCCTTCGAGGAGGGACTGGCGCGCATCATGGATAGCCGGGAATAGATTTTGCGAGGCAAGACCGTATGGCTAGTGAAGAGTGGCAGTACCAAGGAGTAGGGGAGGCGACATGGGAGCACGAGAACACCATTCGTACCAATTATCCCTTCTTATTTGAGGACGGAGGTACATTCTTATAATCATTTAGCATTATTTGACTGTTGCATATGCATGTGATTGTATGTGCATGTGTATGTGAATTTCGGGGACAAAATTCTTTTAAGGGGGGAAGAATGTAAAATTCGGGAAAAATTTTAAACTTTTTCTATCAAAGGGCAAAATGGTAATTTGCCACTATAATACGAAATTAAAATATGCATTTTCTAGAGCTCATATGACACAACGGACTTCGCCATTGGATTCGTATCGTAAAAACTAGTCACCTTGTCGAATTTCGTCAAATTCTGAGATAGTCGAATTTTTTCACGTGATTCGAGGCGGCTAGGTGGCGAATGACCTTTTAAAGGTCTCCAAAAAGAAGTTTTATAAAATTTTCTTAGAATTGGATAAAATTTCAAATAAAATTAATTTGGACTTAAACCGGAATATAATGAATCATTTCGGGATGAAAAATGGACCCGGAAATAGGAAATATGCGATACGACGTGGACCGCACATTTGCGACTATAAATATCGACCAAATATCTAAATTTTGAGAGAAATATCTCATTATTCAGCCCCCCTTGGCCAGCCAAAGAGAGAGAGAGATAGAAAAGAGAAGAAACAAGTTAGTTCTTCAAGCTTCCTACCTCGGATCTTCGAAGTTTTGTCGCTCGGATCAACTCGGACCAAGAGTTAAAGTTGATCACCGCGACGAGGGCTACGTCTACGTACCAAGAAAAGTGAATTTCATTGAAGATCCAATAGGGGACTTTGGAGAAATCAAAGGTTCTTGGGTTTTTGTTGGTGTTCTTGGAAGTTATACTACTTCCTACACGCTACAAGAGGTAAGATTCTTCCTACTTTGGTTTTATTCCTACCTTTTGGATTGTTTTTTTTTGTGGCTGTTTAGGGGATGTTAAGGGGTTGAAATTGTGACTGTTTTGGGTTGAAATTATGGACTGTTTTATGACTTGTCTTTTAGGGTTGTTTTATGGCTTGTTTAGACGCTGTTTTGTGGCTTGCTTAAGAGCCATTATGTGGGCTGTTTTGTGGGCATATTATATGTTTACATTATGTCTTAAGGATTAAGGGTGTTATTACTTGATTATGTAATGACATGCTTGGTTGTTGTTGTTAGATAAAATATTGATATATGTGTATTAATATATTGACATTGTGAAAAGTTTTTGGAGGTTATATGTGTATGATATAATCATCCATGATACATAATGAAATGTGTGATTTAAATTTGGCTCATTGACATTTATTACATTGAGCATGACATTGATTGNATTGGCATCCATTACATTGAGCATGACATTGATTGAGCAATGGTGCATCACATTGTATTTGCACGAAAAAAATGCATCAATGACCATGAGTATGGGTGTGTAAGTGCATGATTGGATCAATCACCATACTTAGTGTTTGATGGGTGGGCTCGGAAAAGTGGGGTTGAATATCCTACTGAGTCACACGGTTGCATACATGAAAAACTTGTGTCGGGTATAAGAAGAAGGGTTAGACTCTCCCTTGGGTGCAAGACCCCGCTACTTGATTCATACACTCCCCTGAGGTGAAATTCCAAAAAAAGTGTATTAGTTTGCGAATCCTGCGGTGTGATTCCAAAACCCCGTTACCCAACAAAGACACATGATTTTGTTTATAAAAATACCTGATTCGTATACTCCCCTGAGGTGAAATTCCATAAAAGTGTACTTGTTTTATAAAGTATTCATTCAATGGGAAACATCCAACAATTAATTGATTTTATAAACATAATGACTTGTATTTCAAAAACGATCATTGGATGTATTTCATCAATAACAAATGTTTTACACATTTGCATTGCATTATGTTGTGGAAGTCGGTGAGGATTCGGGTTAAAGTGTATGAATGAGTATCATCTCATATCATGACATGACATGGTAGAATTTTCACATTGAATTACATGTTCTTGTTGGAATAGATATTGGTTGTGGATTGTTGCATGTGCCCATTTCATATGCACTTAGGTTAGGGAGTAGCCTTTGTAGAGGATATATTGAGCGTGGCTCACCCTATACGGGAAAATATTTCAGGTGGGACATACACACCGTTGGACGGTGCTTATTCAGGGCCCCTGTGACGAAGAAAGGCCGACTTGTGGCTTTTAGTTCTTTGTTTGTAAAACTTTTGCAAAGTTAGTTTTTTGGCATATAATATATGTAAAAGAATTATAATTTTGAATTTGTATTAACTATGTTTAATGCATAAATTCATGATGTGGGAGTATGTATTGATGTATATTGGACCTCGGATGGGTCATATAATTAAATTTTGTCATAAGAATATGGATAAATGGACCCGGTGTGGTCAATGTTGTATATTAGACCTCGAATAGGTCATGTGATTGTATAATTGCACAGGTTGTGTTTTGGGTAGAGTTCCCCATACAAAGGAAACTCTGCCCGAATTTTTGTTAAATTATGGACCCCAATAAATGGGGCATAATGGTGTGATACCAAGTTACTCGTTATCCACGGGTATTCCGCGGATTGATGGGTAATCAATGGACCCTAGATTTTGGGGTGTCACACATTACGCCCCTGGCATAAGTTATACTCTTACACAACCATTTTGAACCATTTGTTATGTAATTTAAGGCCTCATCTTGGGAATCGAAAACATCATAATTCATAACCTAGCTTCCCATTATAGGAAAGTGCTCCAATAGTTGGATCAACATAAATCAACTGAGTGTCTGCCTTGAACGACAAGCTGAAAATAATATATACTTCACAAGTATCGAGGGTAACAATGATGACCGATGTCTCCCTTGAACGACCGGCTGTAATATATTCCAAATAATATTTATTGAGACAAAAATACTGAAAGGACTAGACACATAAATAAATATGATAAATTCGAGCAAAACATTGTAACATCAATGCTAGTTCCTCTCTGATAGAGAACCTAGCATAAGATTAGATTATTTTCTTACTAGCCAAACAGCAAAGTAATCAAGTAAACGGGATGCACAAACATCGTACCTGGACAATTGTAAAGAATGTAATACAAAGAAAAATTAACAAAATAATACATCAACAAGAAGAGGGAAGCATCCACAAGGGATTGTTGTGATCAATTTGAGACATAACTGAAAGCAACTAAAATTTTGTGGCATCACTACTCATTCCATTGTGGAAGAGAATCAAGAAAACATGATTAGCTTATTTTCTTACTAGCCAAACAGTGTAGTAGTCTCCTATTCAGGATGCACAAACATTATGCCTCTGACAAAATTAACAAAACATCACATCAAAAAGAAAAGGGACGCATCCATGAGGGATTGCTGTGATCAATTTGAGACATAAGTAGCTGACATAAGGCCCGTACGTGTACATCCAACAAGAGGGGCATTACCAAAGACAAAGAGGCCAGGTCATATAAATACATGAATGTTTAGGGGAATGCTCCACATCATCTCATGATGTTAGCATAGTAATCATCCTGGATCTTAAACTGATGCACATATTAAGCTTTCCATAAACCATTGTACCAACTCTTTATAGTACTATATTATTCACTTGTCATTCCTTAGAGAAAGTCTAACAAAGCATACAATTTTGATGGGGCTCACCAAATGACTCCATGCTGCCACAAAAAATAGATTTAGATGTTCCCGAAAGCCTTAAGATTTATAACTCCCCATAAAGAGAGCAAATAGTCTGATTAAATGCAAAAAAAAAAAAAAAGGGCCATTGAAACATCAAACACTTCAAAGAAGATAGTAAAATAATTTAACAGGCAATTAAAACTTCACACAAAATCTCTCAGTCTAAGAGACAAATAAACAAAAACTGGGGTATCCATTCAAGAATCATACTTTCCCCACCTTAGAGGCTCTTAATTCATCACACTTAAAAAATTGCAATCACAATAACTAGACATAACCACTGCTCAACAACTATGAACCAAAAGGACATTGTTGACCAAGGAGATTATGTAGCTTCCCCAAATGCACAAGAGTTGAAAAGTAAAAAATAAAATGAAGAAAAGCATGAGGATAGTGAAACATACATGTCATAATACATACAGCGGTAGTCTTGTACACTGGGCTACCCTTTTATGCATATGTATATATAACTCAGCAAACGTGCCTATTATAGGGAAGAATTCAGGCAAATCATTTTAACAAGCAAAATTGTATGGAAGAATAAGAATTCAGGCAAATCATCTTAACAGACAAAAAAGAAAACAGCCCTTGAGGAAGGTTAGACACGATGACTCAGCTCACCAGTACAGAGTTTCCTCATTAGAAATTATCAAAACTAGTGGGAGAAAATGTGAGTAAAAATAAAGACCTTGTGCCTTGATTTGCTGAAAATTAGACCCATCAAATGACAACAAAATAAAAAGGAAAGAACCATTTTTGTAGTCTCTTTTGCTAAATCAAATAATTCTAAGAAAAAGGGGAAATTTCAGAAGTTCCATTCCTCGAGCCAAGCTGTACACTACTAATCAGAATTTCCTAGTTGGGAATTTCAATGCAGTTAACTACTATAGCACAAGAGCTAAAGAACCGATCTGAGCGATAGAAATCAAGATTTTATGAGATCTAAAACTGTTAAAGAGCATTAAACATACATTTCACCAATCTAAAAGATCAATCAACAAACAATAGCAAAAAGAAGCAAACTATCATAGAGACTACTACACACAAACACAGAACAAGAGAGATATAAAGAGAAAATTTGAACTCACCAGAAATTTGCATCACCAGCTGGCACAAAAGATCTGAAGAGAGCTGCCCTCGAGACAAAGAGAGAGTGCGCGCGCGACAATAGAAGGATTATTGGTGATCAAAACTAGAGACAGAGGATGGCTGGTGATCAAAAGCTCTCCTGTTCCGTATGGGTAGGTTCAATTTGATGCGGCATACGGATTGGTCAAAGTAAAACTACAGGAATAAGATCATCTCCCATAAAAGAAACCCTTCAAATTTGAGTTAAAAAAGAAAAAGGTTTTTTTTTGTTACTTTTACTCTAAAAGATATTTTGATGTTCAAATTTGAGTTAAAAAAAAGGTTTTTTTTTTAACTTTTACTCTAAAAGATATTTTGATTTTCACGTGAAAGATTTTATTTATCATAATGTATCATAAACTTGTAATTGCCCGTGCCTTACGAAACTTAGATTAAAATTCGAAAAATACTATATTACTTAAAAACTTTTTGTAACCTAAAATAACTTATAATCAGACATAACAATTATTATAATTTATTATACCACCACAATAATTAATACATACTGAATCTCAACACATTTCCAACCACCAAAATATCAAGTTAGTCCCTACTAATTTTAAGAAATTTCGACAGAGTTTTCTTTAAAAATAGATCTTCAGAAAAATTTAAACTTGTCTACAAAACTTACAATCATCATAATACACCATATCACCACAATCATCATTACATACCCAAACCACCAAAACAACCATCATTCCATACCCAAAATCATCATAACCATGTATAATTAGTTAACTTTACAAAATACGAAACACAAAAAATACACACATTCACAAAATAGAGAAACAACTTCGTATTCTTTACAACTTACATCAAATATCCTTCAATGTATACCTGAAAATATTTGAAATATAAAAATTATCGAAATATGTGAGTCAAAATAAAACAATTGTAAATCCAAAACATAAAATCCCTTACTTTTTTCGTTAGTTGGATTCAATATAATTAATTACATTACCCTGAATTATTGGATTCAAAAAAACAAATGAGCACACACATTTGTATGTAGTGGAGGGAGGGAATGATTTAGATTGATATAAGTAAGAATTTAGAGAGATTGTAACAAATTATCAATTTATTTAGGAAAAGATATGGAGGAATGCAGAGACTTACAATCAAATAAGGTTTTCTTAGTACCATTTCAACAAACGGTTCATTTGCTTAATGATTTCAATCATAAAAATAAAACAATTATAAATCCGAAACATAAGACCCCTTACTTTTTTCATTGGTTGGATTTAATATAATTAATTATATTACCTTGAATTATCTAAAAAACAAATGAGCACACAAATTTGTATGTAGTGGAGGGAGGGAATGATTTAGATTGATATAAGTAAGAATTTAGAGAGATTGTAACAAATTATCAATTTATGTAGGAAAAGATATGGAGGAATGTAGAGACTTACAATCAAATAAGGTTTTCTTAGTACCATTTCAATAAACGGGTCATTTGCTTAATGATTTCAATCATAAATCTGTATTGGTGGCAGTATAATGGTGTGTGAGTTTGATTGCGAGTGTTTGATTGGTTACAATTATGTGTGTGTGTTTGTGCATTTATTGTGTGTGTTGTGTGTCTGCATAAGAAGTAGAGAAATATAGAGAGTCTTAGTAAGAGAGACTTTCACGCCTAGACAATTATTTGGTTAGTGGTGAGTTAGTCATCGTCAAAAGTGGACAGGTCAGTACTGGATTGCATATCATTTAACTCTCTTAAATGTCTTCTTTATCCCTTTAAACCTTCTCTTCATCATTATCCTTAATGTCCTTGTATCAATATGAACGCACTTTGCCCAATGAGGAGAATGCACAACCACCTATATTATTCACATAAACAATAAAATTAACACAATATTTATATTGTAGGAATAGTAAAGTTATTTTGATGCAGTGACATAAAGTAGATTACATCGGCCCTGTCCACAAAGGTCCATTATATATACTCTATCATTCTTGTTGACAAATTCACTCCAATCCTATAAAGAATGAACGTCATTGTAAAATTAAAAGTTGAAATGTTGAAAAGATTACATAATTCAGTAGAAATAAATTTGTTTAAACTATACCATTTACTTGTCGTAAGAATCTTATAACAAAACTTATGGGTAAACAATATTTGTAGTGCAACTCGACCCATCTTCTGGAAGGAGGACAGTAATACGATTCTAAGATGTGCATCTAGTTAGTACCACATAAAGGTGTCCATGACTAAAAACAGGTGTCTGCAAATCAATCCCAACAAACTTGACAGATTGTCCTTGGGTTTTATTGATTGCCATAGCATAAGTTAATCGGACAGAAAATTGACGTCTTGTCATTCGAAAAGGCAAGTCCAAAGATGTTGGTGTCAATGATATTCTCGGAATGAAGACTAAATTGCCAATTTTATCTCCATTTAATATATGAGCTTCGATTACCCTTGAGGCACATCTAACAACCATCAATCGCGTGTCATTACAAAATCCATCTTTTGGTGCAATATTTTGTAACAACATTATTGGGCATCCAACTTTTAACTCTAATTTAAACGGTGACAACCCTAAAGGATTTAACGAGTTTAAGTATTCATTAGGATATCGATTCCTAATGGTACGGTCAAGCTCATCACCTTCAGACATTTTATCTACAGCTAAAAAAGTAATTGTCTCTCCCGGAGTAATATTCAGTGTTGCAGCATTTATATCACTGACGTCGTCATTGTGAGCAGATAGAATTGTGCATTCAATAATAAAGGTTGGAATCACTATACCAACCTTTATCCACATCCAATTGTGGATAGATTCTAAATATCAATTCATTTAGATTGTGACACCAGTTTATTGTAGATGAAAGTTGCACAATTTCTTGTGGATTAGTCTCAATCTAAAAAGTGAAAGTATAATTAGTCACAAAGTGAGATTTAATTCAAAGCACCATGTTATAAAATTCAATTCAAGGTGGAATGAAATATTACCTCCATCAAGAATTGAGCAAATTTAGTATTTCGAACGTCTGTGTGAGTTAATCGCATGTTTAAACCCAAAGTCAAAACACATATATCTTTTCATAGCAAAGACTGTCTTAATGATGTACCCACAATTTGCTCGCGAACGCTTTTAGGAATAATAGGCAATATTTGTCGAAAGTCTCCATCCAGGACAATAGTGATACCCCCAAAAGGTCTTTTATCGTCTCTGATATCTTGAAGGGTGCAATCGACTGCCTCAACAAAGTATCGATGCTGCATAGGAACTTCATCCCATATTATCAGCTTTGTTTTTCTAAACAATTTGGCAGACATTGATTGTTTAGTGAACCCACATATTGAATTATCTAGGGTTTCCAAAGGAATACAAAATGTAGAATGTGCAGTGTGCCCCCTACCAATAACAACGATGTAATACCAGATGAAGCCACAGTAACAACAACATGTCCATAGCTACTTAATTTGGTTGCAATGGTATTGTACAAAAATGTTTTCCCCGTCCCAACACCTCCACTCAAAAAAAAAGTAGTTGCTATGTTTTCACATACTGACGTTGTGACAGCAGTATAGGCAGCAAGTTGTGCATCATTAAGGCCGTCAACATTAATTTGTGCATCAGACTGTTGTGCTTCATTCTGAAGTTGTTGATGCCCAAACAGTAATCTATTTTCAACTATTACATTCCAATTTCCAATTGGTTGTGGCATGGGTGAAAAGTCAACTAAACTCTTCCCCGACTCATAGAGCAATTGATTCATCAAATATAAGTCATAATCTTCAATATGATCATCAATTGGATTCAAAATATCAAACGTAGTACGAATCCTATGTGCCAAATCATTAGATATATGTGCTGAGAATTGCTTCCACAATGCAAATGGATGCAATGGAAAGCATTCTGTTATAATTATAGCAAATAGTCTTCTTAATTGTTACCCCGTTCTCATAATTGCAGCCTCTTGAAGACATTGTATACATTCTTCATCATCTTTAAGAAGTCCTCTTGCAACACATGCTGACTTGAATGTATCGTGCATAACATTATTTACCGTGCATAGTCAGTCAAATGAAGTAGGTCCTCTAACAACAGTTATATACAAATGCAAATAAAACCGCTCACCTGAATTAGGGCTAGCAAAGTACATTCTACCAATTGCATAACCTATTTATCTTAGAGTCCATTTGTTGATAGACTTGTTTCAAACAAATTTTTGTGGAAATTCCTGATAAGTTAATGCACGTGCAGATTCATTTGCAACGCAACAATCAAAAAAGTCAGTTAGAGTTGTTTCTTGATGTGCACCTTTAGAAAGGATCGTATCAAAAGATTTAGCAGGGTTAAAGACCACATGATGCATCATAGGCAAATGAAGTGTCAATCTTACAACCAACGGAATCTCTTCATGTAAAGGATTACAAACAATCGCCACGCAGCTTCTGGAGGTCCTATATACCTAGCATCAAGATATTGTTGGATCTCATTAATTCCTCAAAGTATCATTGTTATGCGATCATGTCCTTTATAAATATACTTGTGAATGTATTTTACACATCTGATTCCTACACAAACTTCAACATTGATATGACAGTTGAACATTCCTGATAAGTACGGATAATGTGGCATAACATCTCTATTATCAATTTTTTGCCCCCTCATGATGTACTTCTGCCCAGTATTACAACGACGATAGACAGGATATCCATCGGAGTCCATGCTTGTTGATTCAACAAATAATCGAGGGTACCGCTTGGTACACACCCCATTTTTCATACATGATGCTTGTGGATTTCGAGCACCACATGGTCCGTTGACTATGCAACCTATGATTGTTTCAAAAAACAATGGATCAGTTTGACAATCTGAAAATTCANTGACCATGCAACCTATGATTGTTTCAAAAAACAATGGATCAGTTTGACAATCTGAAAATTCAGCACACACTACTCTATCCACTTGAGCACATGTTTGAATTTTATATGAACCATGAAGGAACAAAAGTGCATTCATGTGCGATAACCCCTTTTTTTGGAATTCAATTGTAAAAACATGTGCTACTTTTCTACCAAAGACGTTGTTTGTTTCTATCTCCTTCATCAAAAAATTTCGCTTCAACTCAAAAATACGGGTCACTAAATCAGGAAGGTCAGTAGGGATCTTATTTGACAATAGTGAATTAGTAATTTTAGGCCATTTGGGATTTACAGTCATAGTTAAAAAAATATCAGGGTGTTGATTATACCGCGTGATAGCCATTGAATCNATGATTTTACAATAGTGAATTAGTAATTTTAGGCCATTTGGGATTTGCAGTCATAGTTAAAAAAATATCAGGGTATTGATTATACCGCGTGATAGCCATTGAATCTTGAAAATTTTCAAACATATATCTTGCACTACTAGTGAATGAAGATGACAAAATTATTCGTTGACCAACTTGTTCAGGACCAAGCTCATCTGCACAAACATCTGTAAGATCTTGGTAAAGTTCTGCACGAAGTTTCGATTGATTCAACTTGTAGTATGTCAACCAATTTTGTTCAGTAGCGGCCCAAGCATCTACTACAAATTCTTAAAATAGTTTTTCAGCTCTCAAAATTGTTGAATACTCAGTGTCACGTTGGAACATACGATAACTATAATATTGCAACTGTGTCAGTCGAGTAAATGAAAGTCCACCTTGGGAAGTGTTCCACTGTTTCAAATCTGGATTCCATCCTAACTCACCATAAGGGAACAATACCACATAATGCAATGCCAAATAGGCCGGATGACACTCATTAATTTGCATCAAACCATTATCTCCTCTCAAATGTAACACAATATCTCTTATTCCACTTGATTCAGTTCCATCTGCCGGTAATATTACCGCAATCTCATCAGTTGTTGGGAGATTATATCGACGCCGATCTATTACAGAATTGTAGTGAAGATAGGCCGGTAAATTCACCCCTGTCAATTCCAATTCACTTAAAATTATGTGAGCCTGTTGAAATTTCATAGGAAATGGATTTACTTGTAATAAACAATCTTGGATGGTTTTTAAAACATCTCTTCTCAAGTTAGGATTTCTGTTGCTGCGAACATCTAAAGCTGAATTAGGATCATAAATGTACAATTGAGAGTAAATTGGTTCACACCCTAGCTGTGGCATAAGCGATCCTGTTTAATGGTGTAATTCTCCATGGATGGTGAATGTTCTAGGCCCCCTCCCAACAATTAATCTGTCATCCAAAGTAGCACCAAGACTCGTAAAACGCATTAGCTGCATTATACTCTCGTGTGTGTTGACGAAACGATTTTGATTGTTCATCATTGTTGTCATATAATGCTTTAAGCATTAAAGGAGGTACAATAAGTGGAGGTAGTCTAATTTTTCCTTGTAAACAACATTTACCAAAGAGAGGATTTGATACAGATGATTTTGGTAATTTTTCAGCAAACCAGTGTAAGGCAAAACAATGAGGACATGTTTGATTCATCAAGCTGAGGAAATGACGATCTGGAATTTCATGGTTTCAAGAATTAAGTGCAACATTCATAGCTACACCTTCTTCTATAATGTAGGCACTACAGATAAAATTTAGATGTCATACAATTTGATTGTTTAAATTGAATACAAACTTAAAAGGAGAACATGAATAAGACAGCAAGAGTGAGAATAGAAAATTAAAACTTATAGCGAACACCTGGTGCCTTCATTCGGATTACGCATTTGTTGGAACATGTTTGTCATATCCGATGCCCCTGGGGAACATGGGGAGAATGGTTCCAAGACTGTTGTTATGATTTTATCTAGGTTTGGAGGAGGCAAGTCTTGGAGCATGGTAGTCATAGGCGACACCATTGAGATATTTGTTGGTGTGCCTTCTTCAAGATTTTGAGGAGGATTTTCTTGATTTATGATAGCCACAGACAACCACCATGAAACAATTGTTGTACTGTCTTCATTAAAATTTTGAAGCAAGGTGGTTGACGATAACTCTAAATCATTTGTTGTCACTATACTGTCTATTACAGGATTGGAAATTTTGGTAGACAAAGTCATTGGTTGAAGGCGGGACCTTTTATTTGATTCTTGTTCTAGGCATGCTCGGCGACGACGGCTCAGTGGTAAAGAAGGAAAAAATCTAGGTTGAACGGGGGCACAATGTTTTGATCGCTCTCTTTCGTGACGTGCAAGTTGTCCCAATTGACGTTTGGAGCACTCATTTTCTTTCCCAACATAACGCATTTCTGGAGCAAGCCTTGCACATTGCGACAATGTTGATTTTGATATAACATTATATTTTGGTGCCTAAACCACAAACTCATAAAAAATAATTATTATTTTGTTGATTTAACGTATATCATATCGTTTTTCACTTTGTATATATAGCAACGCGAGGAAACATGACAAATCACAGTGCTACAATGTTAACAGTAATACGGATCAAAAAATTTACTAAACTCTGATTATATAACAGTGTTGCATTAACAGAACTATCTACCCAACCATTTATCAACATTATAATTATAATAAAGTTTTTGTTTGATGCAAAAATAAAACACCATAGCTACAGTTGCATCCAACACATTGTTTACTAATTACTGGACAGATGACAACAAATGTAATATCATATTATACAGTAACATGTTCTATAGTATTTATCAACATTATAATTATAATAAAGTTTTTGTTTGATGCAAAAATAAAACATCATAGCCATAGTTGCATTCAACACATTGTTTACTAATTACTGGACAAATGACAAAAAATGCAATATCAGATTATAGAGTAACATGTTCTATAGTAATATGCTCAATCAATAGCATATTGAATTTAATAGCTTGAAAGGTATGTTATATATAAGATCAAAATATGCTTCAAACTACTGGGAAAGGTTGAGGTTTCACTATTGCTCGATGCTTCAAATTTTAGAATGTTCAAACAAATTTAGAGTTTTAAAAAATGGGACCCAACAAACGATTCATATTATATGTCATAACAAAAGCATAAATGCTACAAATCAACATTAAGATTAAGAAACTAAAACTCTCAACTACAAAACTGGTAAAAAAAACAAAAAATCATAGTTTCCCAGTAATTCAATTGTATACACAGAATAACACGATAAAAAAAATAATAGTAAATGAGACAAACCAAAAACATGTTGANACGATAAAAAAAAATAATAGTAAATGAGACAAACCAAAAACATGTTGACAAATCAAACGTTCTACATAAAACGAAACTTAAAATTTTTTAAATTCAATAACATTCAAATCCATTGTAAAAATAGAGAGAAAAGAATAGGATTAAAAGTGATATCAGTTGGCAATCTTAATTTTTTGTTCCTTGGCTAGAAGAGGTTGCTTTTCTTTCCCCTTAAATTTGGCATTCGCCAAAGCATCATACATTTTTTTCTCCTTCTGTGTAAGAAAATGCTATTTAAAAGAAAAAAAAATTTGAATGAGAAATAGGTGTGAGAATACACTACCTCACGTATACGGAGACAATTTAGTTCATACTCATTGCGAATTACCATTCCTACATTATTATGACGAAGTCTTCAAACCTGTAGACCAAAAAAATATTGAATAGTAAATAAGTGGGTAAGAAGATTAGATAAAAAATAAGAAAATGATGAGTAAGAAAAACTTATCATATGATATTTTCTAGGTCGTCATCCATCTGTCACGACATTAATAAAAATAAATTAAAATAAATAAGTTATTAAAAAAATCAATAAGATCTGTTTAGAGAGAGTTAATCAGATGATAAACTTACACTGCCAAATATAACGACATCATCCATTAATCGATGATTGTGCAGTTGAAACGGTTGTAGCTATATAGTAATTTTCATAATCTATGTATAGTTAACATCAATTACAATGAAATTTCATACAATTAGCATGCATTTAATCAAACATAATACATACACATCCAATTCCTAAAACCAAAATTAAGGAAAAAGATTATCTAAATTAGCCTATAAATTTCACAAAATGAACACTACATAATAACCAACTCAACATCCATTCTATCCTAACATTCATAATAAAAAAACCTATTTCATCATAACTATAAACCTATTTCATAGTAAAAATAAAAACAGCCAAATTAAAAGACACCCAATTAAAAAAAAACCTAACATTTGTAACTAAAAAAAAAAAAAAGACATCCAATTAAACACCTATTTAAAAGACTTCCAATTTAAATGTGTGTTTGTGTGCAAATGTGTGTGTTTTGTGTGGTGTTGTGTGTGTGTGTGCTACTGTTGTGAAAGAGAGAGAGAGATAGCCAAATTTAAAACACCCAAATTAAACACAAACATTCAAAAACTGAAGTTGTCGTCGACTTTAAATATTCTTTGTATTAATTATTTTATAAGAAGACTTGTGATGAAATAAATAAGAACACTCAATAATAACCAACTCAACATCCATTCCATCATAACATTCATAATAAAAAAACCTATTTCATCATAACTATAAACCTATTTCATAATAAAAATAAAAACAGCCAAATTAAAAGACACCCAATTAAAAAAAAACCTAACATTTGTAACTAAAAAAAAAAAAAAGACATCCAATTAAACACCTATTTAAAAGACTTCCAATTTAAATGTGTGTTTGTGTGCAAATGTGTGTGTTTTGTGTGGTGTTGTGTGTGTGTGTGCTACTGTTGTGAAAGAGAGAGAGAGATAGCCAAATTTAAAACACCCAAATTAAACACAAACATTCAAAAACTGAAGTTGTCGTCGACTTTAAATATTCTTTGTATTAATTATTTTATAAGAAGACTTGTGATGAAATAAATAAGAACACTCAATAATAACCAACTCAACATCCATTCCATCATAACATTCATAATAAAAAAAACTATTTCATCATAACTATAAACCTATTTCATAATAAAAATAAAAACAGCCAAATTAAAAGATACCCAATTAAAAAAACAACAACCTAACATTCGTAACTAAAAAAAAAAAAAGACATCCAATTAAACACCCAATTTAAATGTGTGTGTTTGTGTGCNACCAAATTAAAAGATACCCAATTAAAAAAACAACAACCTAACATTCGTAACTAAAAAAAAAAAGACATCCAATTAAACACCCAATTTAAATGTGTGTGTTTGTGTGCAAATGTGTGTGTGTTTTATGTGTTGTTGTGTGTGTGTGTGTTACTTCTGTGAAAGAGAGAGAGAGATAGAGTGAGAACACAAATTAAACACCCATTGTAAAAAAAGTCAAATTTAAAACACTCAAATTAAACACAAACATTCAAAAACTGAAGCTGTCGTCGACATAAGTGGAAGAACCACACTGCCTTTAAATATATAAAGAATTCAGGGATAGACAGAGTTCAAGGATATGTGTTTCCTTAATCTTTTATGGTAATTCATGCACCTAACATGCATAATAGGCGTTATTTATATATTAAAATGCTTAATCTTTCATGGTATTTTTACTCGTTTGATGAAAAAAAAATTTAAAAAAAANAAAATTAAACACAAACATTCAAAAACTGAAGTTGTCGTCGACATAAGTGGAAGAACCACGCTGCCTTTAAATATATAAAGAATTAAGGGATAGACAGAGTTCAAGGATATGTGTTTCCTTAATCTTTTATGGTAATTCATGCACCTAACATGCATAATAGGCGTTATTTATATATTAAAATGCTTAATCTTTCATGGTATTTTTACTCGTTTGATGAAAAAAAAATTTAAAAAAAAAATTGGTCATAATGCATTACTAAACAACAACTAATATTAGAAATTGCTTGCCTAAATTGATTGTTAGAGTAATTAGCAAGATGGATCAATTTATTCGCTAATCAAGGGTGCTAAAAGGGGTGGACATGGGGAAATCTTCTATCTATGATTTAAACGTATTTCCTTTTGCTCTTTGCTCATGTNTGTTTGATGAAAAAAAAATCTTAAAAATAAATTGGTCATAATGCATTACTAAACAACAACTAATATTAGAAATTGCTTGCCTAAATTGATTGTTAGAGTAATTAGCAAGATGGATCAATTTATTCGCTAATCAAGGGTGCTAAAAGGGGTGGACATGGGGAAATCTTCTATCTATGATTTAAACGTATTTCCTTTTGCTCTTTGCTCATGTTTTGGAACGAAATTCTCTTGCATTCTAATTAAATGTTCATTATACCTTGACCGTGAAGGTTTGATTACATATGGGATTGAGAGTGTTCTATATTTCAGAAACTCAAGCTAAAACACAACATATCCCATATTTCCAATTGCATTCCTTTCTTATTTTGGTGGTTTATGTCCCTCCCTTGGCCTAAATCTATGACGTACGCTAATAGACTACTCCTAATTAAATCTGTGATAAGCATTAAACATATTTATTGGGCTTCTCATCTATATCTGCCAGAATAGATCATTGATAGGGTGGAACAACTCATGAGGAGTCTTATGGGAAGGGATTGAAATGGGCAGTTACGGAACAGAAGTCTCTTGGGAGGAAGTATACATATCGAAATGTGAGGGAAGCTTGGGCTTAAGGAGAATCAAGGGCTGAAATTTAGCTCTAATGGCAAAGTACATTCGGTTACTATTTACTGATAAGAACAATCTTTGGGTTCAATGGGTCCATGCGTACCACTTAAGGAATAGAAGCTTATGGGAGGTGAGGCCCACTCATTCTAGCTCTTGGAACTGGCACAATATGTGGTTTGACAATCGGCATCCCCATGGACCCCTTGATCAAACCAATAGTCTAGAAGTTTGAACTTTTAAAGGAAGATTATGTGAACAGAATCATCCACAACAACAACTGGAAGTGGCCTAACTCTAATTCCTTAGCCTTTCAAAATGTTGTTGGGGGCAATGCCAGCTTATGCTCCTAATTCTGCCACTGTCTTATTGAAACTAACAGCCAACTCCACTGTCTTAGGAGCAAGGGCAATACTGTAGCTTGGCATAAATTGGTTTGATCTTGACAGTACATACCCAGAATGTGTTTATTCATCCACTTTGTGGGCACTATCCTCTCCTTATCAGGGCATGTTTGGCAGCCTAAACCATGAGATGAATTTATAAGATGGGCTGCAATTAATTGGAAAAGAAAGAACTTAACAATAGTGTTGTGTAGATTGAGTTTGTCAGCTACTATATATCTATCACTCATGGATGGAAAGAAATAACAGGAGATTCAAGCACCAGTTCGGGGACCCAAGCACTGTGAGCCAGCTGATCCAACAGACCATTAATTAGGAATAGAATGGTTTCCCTTAAGTTCAAATAGATATATAAATAGTTCAGCAGTGGGCACTTCCAAGTTCCACCCACTTGTCAACTACCATGGTATAACTACAACGTTTCTTCAATATTTTACTACTTATATTCTAAATTTGCAACTTTTGGTAGTGAATTTTCCAAGCTAAGCTAAGAAAATGTTAATAAATGATGGGCTAACACCCAGTAAATGTAGATTGCTCATAAAATTAGAAACATGAAAACTATTATAGGCAAAGTAAAAAAAGGCGGCACAGAACATAATGATGCTTGAACACAGCACATAACATAAAATTAAATTATGTAAGCTAATAAANGAGTTTGAACTTTTAAAGGAAGATTATGTGAACAGAATCATCCACAACAACAACTGGAAGTGGCCTAACTCTAATTCCTTAGCCTTTCAAAATGTTGTTGGGGGCAATGCCAGCTTATGCTCCTAATTCTGCCACTGTCTTATTGAAACTAACAGCCAACTCCACTGTCTTAGGAGCAAGGGCAATACTGTAGCTTGGCATAAATTGGTTTGATCTTGACAGTACATACCCAGAATGTGTTTATTCATCCACTTTGTGGGCACTATCCTCTCCTTATCAGGGCATGTTTGGCAGCCTAAACCATGAGATGAATTTATAAGATGGGCTGCAATTAATTGGAAAAGAAAGAACTTAACAATAGTGTTGTGTAGATTGAGTTTGTCAGCTACTATATATCTATCACTCATGGATGGAAAGAAATAACAGGAGATTCAAGCACCAGTTCGGGGACCCAAGCACTGTGAGCCAGCTGATCCAACAGACCATTAATTAGGAATAGAATGGTTTCCCTTAAGTTCAAATAGATATATAAATAGTTCAGCAGTGGGCACTTCCAAGTTCCACCCACTTGTCAACTACCATGGTATAACTACAACGTTTCTTCAATATTTTACTACTTATATTCTAAATTTGCAACTTTTGGTAGTGAATTTTCCAAGCTAAGCTAAGAAAATGTTAATAAATGATGGGCTAACACCCAGTAAATGTAGATTGCTCATAAAATTAGAAACATGAAAACTATTATAGGCAAAGTAAAAAAAGGCGGCACAGAACATAATGATGCTTGA
This sequence comes from Ilex paraguariensis, assembly GCA_963454935.2. NCBI lineage: Eukaryota > Viridiplantae > Streptophyta > Magnoliopsida > Aquifoliales > Aquifoliaceae > Ilex > Ilex paraguariensis. The sequence continues at coordinate 1,043,522 of CAUOFW020000336.1, forward strand.
ACACAGCACATAACATAAAATTAAATTATGTAAGCTAATAAAATTAACAAAGCTCATGGTAGAAAGATACACATCCCACATGCTCAATGTCCATACACATCCCACTTGCTCAATGTCTATAAACACATGCATGCATATATTTCACTACAGTATTGTAATCTATATGGTTGACAAAACTAAGGCTTCAGTTGTAATTAGTTCCAGAAAAAGCTGGTGTCATGTGTTTAAAGAGGATCATTTCAAGGTTTATATATTAGAACTCAAGATAGAATTCTGATTAATTCCAAAAAAAAACTGGTTTGTCAATCTCATAATTAAGTGATTAAAAAATTATATAATTTAGTAAACAATATATGTCATTGTTGCCTATTGCTCTTTTTATCTTTTTTTTTTTGTGTGTGTGTGTGTGTTTTTTGGGAGGGGGGAGGGGCATATTGGCAGGTTTGTTGGGGTGGGTAAAATGCTGCAGGTTTTATTGTCAAATTACAAACTAATAAAAGAACCCAAAAATATTTTTTTTTCCTCTTTTGTGAGGCAACCACCTTCCCTACAAATCTTAGTGACGACAAATGTAGGGGATATTGGGCTGTCATCTTGGGGGATTTTCTTAAGAAATATTTATGGCTGATCAGATGAGCTTAAAATGCTGTAAAACCCACTACAAGGAGTTTTTTCCATAATGCTCAATTCACAGCATAGAAAATCAGGTCTAAACTAATTCAACGAATGAAGTTAGCCTCAACTACAATTACAGATTAGAAATATCATCGAACGGGTTTTGGGCATCATTGCATCCAAATATATATGAATGTAAAGATAAACTAAACTATCTGAAAACACAAAGAAAGGAAGAAAAAAATATATACCAAGTGAAGTACGAACACAGACTTAGCATTTCCTTCTCACCTAATATTCAATTTACTTTAATCTCCACCCAAATAAAAGTAAACAAAGAAGCTTAATATGTACCCAAAGCTTAACCCTTTCATCAAAGATTAACGATTAATCAAAGAAAACAAAGAAAACCCAAAGCTTCAACCAACCTCCAAAAATTGAACAAACAAAGAAGAAAGAAGATAAAAGAAGAAGAAACCCCCCATTGAACCTGGGCTAAGCTTGGTGAGATTGGTGAAAGGGTGCTGAGCGAAAGAGAGGGGGAGAGGGAGGTTCCTGGGCTGAGGCGAAGGGGTTTTTGTTATGTCTAAGGCAATGCAATATAACATTCAAACCGATTGAACATTCAAAAAATTCAAACTATAACATTTAAATCAATTGAACATTCAAAACAATTTAACATCCAACCCAATGAACCCCATCCACTTTCATTGGCTTGGATAATATATGTTGCCAATCCAAGTCATTGTTTGGCCAGCCACCTTTAAATCTTGTGGGTCCTAAGAAATATGGGATAATAAATTTACACTTGTATCACCCAACATATCCAATCAAAGATTATACTTGCATCCACTTTGGCCAGAATTCATACAAAATTGAAATGAACAAAAAAATATATACTAAAATATACATATGCGTTCATTTTAAAGGGTGTTTTGACATGCATACTTTAGAGACTAAAAATGTTATTAACCATAAAAAATTTATAATCAATATATCATAGTCCAAGCATGATGAATATATCATAATCGAATAATGAGGAAGACATATACTTGGGTCTGGTTATATTTTTTCGCCCAAAATACCCATTGCCGAACTACATTTCCTTCAATCAACAAAGAATACAACAAGTGATAGAAAAAATTTATTGCCTCAATCAACTAATTAAACTTGATGGGTTAAGCTCAAATAGTCCAATTTATGTGTTAAAATCCAACCCCAGTTGAGGAGCCCAACCTAATTTTAATTCCACCAAGTCCAAGACCGGTTAGACTTTTTGCTTAGCACGTCATCAAGAGGAGAGCACGGGAAGCTTATCTGCACCACCGAAGGAAACGGTCCAATCTTTGACCACGTTTCATGAAGAGCTCCCCAACCTCCTCCTTCCGTTGAGGATAAGTCGTGATCTCCACCAAGAATAATCTCTTAGCTGCGATAAAGAAGCCTTGAGGATAAGTCGTGATCTCCACCAAGAATAATCTCTTAGCTGCGATAAAGAAGCCTTGAGGATATGTCATGATCTCCACAAGAATGATCTCTTAGCTGCTATAAAAGAGCTCCAATCTGGTAGAAAGAAGAGGAGGAAGGTCACGCCCCACCAGAGACATACAGAGGACGAACCGACTACCGGAGATTACTATTTTTCTTTGATTCTCCATTCTCTCTCTCAAAGCTTGTATCTCCATTCTCCATACCTTTGAATCAATAAAATACCCGGCAACTGAAGCCATTGAAGAGTGGACGTAGGTCGAATTGACCGAACCACTATAAATTGTGTCTTCTTTAATTTTTTCATTGATTTCATTGCATTTATTATCTACACTTGACAGGTGGTGTGCAAAACCATTTTTGTGCATCATCAGTTTGGCGCCGTCTGTGGGAATCGACAAAATTCTCACTCCTGAACATTACATCCATTAACTAATGGCGATCACTACTCGATCCATGAACCAACACGAAGACAATCCTCCACGAGAGGAGGAGGTTGCTCCCCTGCCTATCAACCCTGTTCCGAATACTCTAGCCCCGAATCCCCAACAAATATTGGAGACCATGCAGCAACTGGTTGCTCAAAACCAACAGTTACTGCAACTCATACTTGCTGGACAAGGAGGAGCACCACACGGAGGTGCACAACATGGAGGACCCCAAGGTGGAGCACCACACGGAGGTGCACAACGTGGAGCACCACACAAAGGTGTACAACATGGAGCACCACACGGAGGTGCACAACATGGAGGGCCCCACGGAGGTGCACAACATAGAGCACCCCAAGGAGCTCCACATCCTGGACATCAAGAAGCACCACGCCCTGTTGCTCCACGCCCGGGTGCCCCATTGGGCACCCCACTTCGGGAAGCCCAACATGAGGGAGCTGCACCTCCCCCTCCCCTTGCTTTCCAGGGAGAGGACCCTTATCTCCAGGAGGATGAGGGTGAAAACCAAAGCATGGGGCATGGAAGNGGAAGGCTGCTTACAAAAATATGCATGATACTAAATTATCAACAAAGAAAAGTAGGCAAAACCTTTGGTTATCATGCAATTAAATAGTGTATGAGGTAAGCCATCAGTCAAGTGGAAACAGAGATAATCTCTACACTTTGTTATTTTGAGTTTAAAATTTAATAATTTTTTTATAATTAGGCCACGAAAAATTCGAGATGAATAATCTATCTCAATTCAAATAACAAAAAAAAAAAAAGATTAATGAATAAACTGATAATGTATGAAATCACGTGAAAGCCAAACAAATGACGAATAATATGGTCCATGACGGAAAGAGATCCCATCAGACAGACAGACAGACAGGTCCATAGAATAAAATCTCACCTTTTGGCTCAGTGTTATTGACACATCTATACCCACTATTGTCGTTATGTCCGTCCTTACATTACGTTTGTTCTAGAGAAATGGTCAATAAAGTTGTTATGACACCCTGGAAAGGAGAGCTAAAATATTTGGATAGCAAAATGTTATAAAAGGTCACAACTCAAGCGGATCCAACTAAGATTCAAACAAATCAATAGATTATTATCACAATTTAATGAGATTTAAAAAAGTTAGGATCGATTTTAATTGATCCTAGTTAATATAATTTCATCCAATTAAATTGTAATTTTTAATAATCCAAACTCCCGAAACAAGACAAAGTCATACCAGTTGCAGTTGCGGTTGCAAAACAAGGCAAAACCCAGATTCAGATAAAATTTAACTAGTTCCCAAAGGAGAGGGTAAATTTGATATTCTATAATTCTATAAGGGTAGCTCAAGAGATAGTAGAGACGAACGGTAAATTTAGACGTTTTGAATTCAAATTTTGGCAATTCATTGGGCTTAGATTACGAGAGATTTATTTTTCATGAATACCTTAATCTTAATGTGAATATTCTATTTTTGATCAAAAATGGAAAGAAAATTAGTCGAACTGCACGTAAATTGAAAGTATGAAGAAGGGTGTAGTAGAATTTTTGAAACTATGAAGATATCTCTTTGAAATCGGAGGGGTGTTATTGTAATTACTCCTTTCTTTTTTATCCAATCTGATTTATTTTTTTGTTCTTTCGGCTAAAAGCTATGAGATTGGAATGTAATTAAATCTAAGCCAGCTCGAAATATAGATGTCAGGGCAAAACTTAAATCCTCCGGTTTTGAATTCGAATCTCCATGATTACGTAAAAAGAAATGTTATTCGTGGATCTAATATGAAAACCTTATCAACTACATTTGTTGGATGAAAAATGGATTACATCCTTATGAACAAAGTACTAAATCCATCTTTTATATATTAGTTCTATTAATAACTAAGCTCCCCTTATGGTATAGACACCTCTTTAATTAGTAATTTAAAAAATGAAGAATTTTTTTTTTTTATAAAAACTCAAAAGTAAACCAGAAAAAAAAATCAAAAAAAACAAAGGAAAAAACCAGTCGCCCAAAAAATAAATAACAAAACAAGTTTTCTAATTCACAAAGACTAATTCAAAAACTGCACCAGCTTGCCAAACGAAACGAATTTTCTATTGTAAATAGCTTGTATTCCCACTTTTTAAAATAATCTAAATGCAAATATATATATATATATATATATATATATATATATATATATAATATTAAATCGAGAAGTAATACATGTATCTCATTAGAGAAATTTAAATTGAAAGAATACTTTTGTGAGTGCATGAGATGAGATAATGAATGAAACCTTAATTTTGAGAAAATATAAGGTGAATTTACTTATTAAAAGGGTGTATATAGCGTGAAGTTGATTTAGTTATTAATATGGTAGGTATAGAAGGAGTGAATTCAATAGTTCGATAATAAAAGATTAAATGGGGTGAGAATGAATATTTGTGGGGTTAGAATAACTTCATCCAAAATTAAAACTCACTAATTTAATGATTATATTAAACTAAGTCCATCCAATCAGATCTATCAAGAACAAGCTAACGACTGCACCTTGTAGTAAGCCAAAAAAAAAAATGTGACCTGAGCCTACATTGTTAAGAGAGATGCAAGATTTGAGCGATTATTCGTTACACAACAAATACATATTCTATATAGTGGACTTCTCAAAGAGACAACCCATTTTTCGATGGTTATACAAACACAATTCAGCTTGTAGTAAGCCAAAAAAAAGTGTGACTTGAGCCTACTTTGTTGAGAGAGATGCAAGATTTGAGCGATTATTCCTTACACAACAAATGCATATTCTATAGAGTGGACTTCTCAAAGAGAACCCATTTTTTGATGGTTATAGAAATACAATTTACGTTAGACCAATATTGTTTTGGACTTAATTTAGTGATTTAATCATTCATAATCGTTAGATTGACATGAATTACTATATTTGGTCAGATCCATTATCAATCTAATAACTGTTGTGAATTAGATCAACAAATTAAATTAAAATAACGTTATTATTTATAATATATTGGGTTAAGTGACCAAGGGTGCTTTTTGAAATTGAGATGGGAACTTGTTACTTATGGTGCTAGTTTGGATGAAAATTTTATGAGATTTGAAATATTTTAGTTGAATCGTTGCAAATAATTTATAAGCAATTACAAAAATTCAAATTAACACTATACTCATAAATTCAAGGAACGTGTGATTGATATACTTCTCGATTATTAAAGAACACTTACATAACTCGTTTGCTAGAATCAACGTAGAGCTCAACGTCCTTTACATAAAGTGCAAGGCCCAAATGTGTGACGGTGTAAGAGTGTTGGAATGTGCAATTTTAAATTCAAAAGAAGAACGAGAACAAATTCCCTCCAAATGATTGGTCAGCAAAAGCCAGCACCCCCTCTCTCTCTCTCTCTCTCTCTCAGACACTGAAAACGTTCCTTTTCCAGCATTTAAATCAGAATCAGTAAAGACGAAGCCTGACCTGACGGAATCGCTTTTCGCTCCTCTCACCTGTTAGTGCTTCCCCTGTGCCTGTATCTATATATAAAGCTCCCTCTCTCTTTCTTCTCGAGAATTCTAGTCTTCTCTCGCAGCAAAACCTCTCTCTAGAGTCTCCGACTACATTACGAAACGAGTTGAGCTTGTAGTCGAACAATCACCAATCCAGAGGTAAACTCTCTCTCTCTCTCTCTCTCTCTCTCTCTCTCTCTACATATATGTGCGTATTTGTGTGTATTGATCTGTACAGCTATAGATGTGTTGTTTAGAGAGTGATTAGCTTATTGATCGGAATTGAATTGTGACAAAAAACGCCGTAAGCTAGTATGAACTGACACACACTAGCGCACACAGACAGGCGCATAGGTAAGCAATTGAATGTTGATTGTGATTCTTTTGTCGTAATGTTTATGGCTAATTTCATAGTATCATATACCTTTCATGCATTTTTCGATCTCAGTGATTATTAAATTAGATATTAGACTGTTTCATATGATTTCATCGAAGAAGTTAATTTTCATAGAGCTTGTCGTGCATATATATGTATATATTGTTGGAATTGAGGGGATGCCGATGTATTATAGAAACCTGAGATCTCTTTGAATTGCATGATTTTTATAAAATAAAGTTTGTTCGTTGAAAACGATAGGTTGTCTAGAACACTTGATTACCTCATCTCAAATTATAGAATGAACGCTACTCAAGGTCAAGCAATTATATCTAGACTGCAATGTTTAGGGCCCGCTTGGATTGTGATCTAAAAAAATAGTACAGTCAAACATTTTTTTCACAGATTTCTGGAAAAGTGCATTTTTTTTTTTGTTGCTATTCTTGTGTACTAGTAAATCTTTTTGGATACAGTAACTCACAAATAATTTGCTGGTAGCTGCAGGAGATAGAACTTGTTTAGCTTTATGTGATCACAGTTTGTGTGCACCTAAATCGACTTGTTTCAGGTTGTTTTGAAAAGAGTGACTCTCTTTTCATAACAAAAAAATAAAAATAAAAAATTAAATAGTGTTATTTGCTACTGAATTAACAATAAATCTCACTATCAATTAAAATGCATTACTAATTCAATACTTATAACGCACATAATTAATAAATTAATTTTAAATAATATTCTCTCAAAAAAATTACTGTGTTTTCAGTGAAAAGGTCACTGCAACGCCGCGCACGGAATTTTTTTTTACAGTCCTAAAAAAATGCTACTTTGCTAGGCTAGCTTAATGGCCAGAATCATGCCATCAGGCGATTCGGATCAAGTTACAAGTATCAGGAATTCTTTCTTGGTGGGTGCCGCGTAACTGGTTTCGTATGCACCAACTCTCATGCATGAATGCCACATTTTACGAGTTTAGGTAGAAAAGGACGCCCTGTTTCTGTCTCTTGCTTCGCTGGAAGTTTCTAGGGGCTATTAATAGTTATTATATTTTAATTTAATTAATTAATAAATGTTAATTTTAAAATAAAAAAAATTATATACGTCGCAGTTTTATAGGAAAAAATAGTTTATAACACCAAAAAAATTATTTTTTTGTACCATAATTATACCCGAGAGAATAATGCTTTACTCCACTTGCCTCTGAAGCTGCATGAGGGTCCTTCTCTGTCCATCACCTTTTCATGTGGCCTATTTGTCTTTTTGATCAAGTTCTTGTCATCCCTACCTGACTGTGGATCTAAGAGCCTATAGATCTTCATCGGTAAAGCAGATATCGTCAGAGATATTTTCACTTTTCGTAGGCATTTTAAAGGATCGACGTTTCCTCCCTCCTTACACAACCTAATGAAGGTGAGCACTCAGACTTCTTAAAACTTTGGGTGATTTCAAACAGTTACTATTTCCAAAAAACCATCTATTGGCCATTTAGCATGATTCCTGGTGGTTGATTTTTGATGCTATCTTGATTGTTTGTTCTGGAAATGATTTCTTCTTTCCCTCTTTGCGCGTGTGTAAGTTGGTACTCTAGGGATGAATTTCTGCAAATGCTTTAATCAAAGTTATGTTACTATTTTTCAAAGTGGAGTGATTTTGAGACTTCATGTGGGGATCTAACTAGAAACTTAATTTATTATACTTATTAGATTAGTTGTGAGTTTCAATATTAAATAGAATGAAATCGACTTTTAATCTAACAACTGTAACGGTCATTGATTAAGTCTCTAGATTAGACCTTTAAATTAGGTACAAATGTTTTTTTCTTTTTTCAAATTATAGATTTAGAATTTGGTCCCAGTGAGTAAGATATGCCTTGCCCACATGCACGTGCACAAGAATGACATTTTCTAATACGGGAGATCCTTAAAGTTTAAATCAATATTTTTTGATATGGTGCATATTGCAAATTGGCTGAAAGGGAGGCAGTCTTTTGATGATAAGTCCTTGCAGGTGTAGTATCATCTAGCAACGTGCCTTTCTTACTACTGTCTTTAGCGACAAGGCAACAAACTATGCTCCAAAGGGGAAGTTGGGATTTGCACTGCATCAAGGACATCTGTGAGTTTCATATAATTCTTCCCTATTAGTTTTTCTCATATATATAGATATACATGTATGTGTGTGTGGGTCTACGTCAATAACCTTTCATCACCTTGGTTTTAATACCTACTAAGAATATGTGAATAATGTTGAACTTCCGTAATATAGATTTTTTGAAAAGAATATTGAAGAAAATGAATATAGGCGTGTGAGGACTGAGGAGCCTAAACAGTGGTGCGTAACACAGTCCTCAAACTCGAAAGATAGCTAAACCGTTCGTTTTCAGCAATGCCAGTGAATACGTGGCAGAGAGCTCATGTAACTCAGTATCTGGATGGTTTTAGCTTGTTCAAATTAGAAAATAAGTTGACTATGATAACAATTTTAAGCTCATTTAAAAGTCAAGCTGAAGGAGAATATGTGTGACTCGACTGAATAGACTCAAACTTGATTCGAATATAAGATAGTATACAACAATTTTTTGTGGTAAAAAATAACTAAATAAGTTATTTCCTCAACTTGGCCGTTAGAACGCTTTCACTTTCAATCAAGAGATTAATGGGGTTTGAGGAGGGGTGGCTCAAGTATTAAAAAAAAAAGTTTGGCTTTCGATCCCAAATTTTTAAAATGTCCTATAATTTTAGATACATTATAAATTCAGAAAAAATTTAAATGCATTAAATTTTAAACCCTAAAAAAAAGATCCCAAAAAATTAAGTACAATAAAATTTTTTATTATAATAATTTGGGTCTATGATCTAATTTATAACATTAAAAACCTAAAAATCATAAGTTGAAAAAATAAAAAGTGCTCAAAAATCAATTCATATTTATCTCAACCTTCTCTTTGTGTGTGTAAAAATAAGTAAAAAAAATAAAAAAACATGAAATTAAACTCTCTCTTTTTAGTAAAAAAACAAAAATAGAAGTTAAATATTTTTTTCGGCAACACTAGCATGACCTTTTTTTGTCTCTCTTTCACATAATAAATTAATTGTTTAAAAAATTATATTAAAAATAAAAACACCCTATTTATTGTTTTCGTTTTAGGTAGATGTGGTAAATGAGTAAGTTGGGTTGGTTATGAGTTGAGTTAAATTGGATTGGGATAAAATAAATTCAATCCATTTTTCACTTATGTAGTAAATGAGTTATAATGGATTGAGTTTATGACGGGTTTGGGTTAAACCGATTAACCCATAAAATAATTAAAATTCTTAATGAACACATTAGTACATCAAAACATACACACATATTAGTAGTACACTAAAATACAAACATACACATACTAAATTCACTAATACACTAAGACACACAAATTAATACACTAAAAATATAAACACTAAAATATATACTAATACACCAAAAATACACATACATATACTAACACACAAACTAAAATATATTTAATAAAAAAAAATACACAAAAAATGGGTTGGAGTGATTGTGGGCTATGGGTTATGGGTCAACCCATGGGTCTCAGGTCGGCCCATGGGCTATAGATCAACCCACGGTTCATGGGTCAACCATGGGTCATGGTTGGTATATTAGTGTGTATTTTTTGTTTACTAGTGTGTGTATATTTTGGTGTATTAGTGTATATGTGTGTATTTTTTGGTATAATAGTATGTGTATTTTTTGGTATATTAGTATATTTATTTAATTTTATTACTTATGTTATATAATAAAAAGATACATACTCAATCCAATGATTATCCATTTGTAATCCATATTAACCGCTTAATTAAAATAAATGATATTACCCAACCCATATAGAACCCATATTAATTAATATAGGTACCCAACCCTTTAATTTATGGGCGAATTGAACGGATTAACGAGTAATAAGTTAAAATTGCCACCTCCAATTTTAGGTCTCAAATTGTCTTGAGTCACCCTGAGTTTGAGCCTAATTGCATACAATTTTTTTGGATTTAATCAAGCCTGAGTATGAGCTCGAATTCGAGTACAAAAGCAAACCTACTTGAACCGAATTTGAGTTAAAGTCTAAAATCAAATTGAACTTGAGCAAGAATTGGAGCTCGACATTTGAGCTCGAAACAATTATTCCACCCTAGCCATATATATATTTGAAAAAAATAACTTCTAATATCGGTGTCAACAAAGAACGTTTAGGATGAGTATTTTTATCAATTGGTGACATCAATCTTCTAAATTTGTCAAAAGAAGGCCAATTGGGATTTCTGAATGAATGATTCAATTTTTTTTGTTCAACTTACCAAGGGAAAGGGAAGCTCGTGAGCTTGAAGGTGAGATTGTACTGGTCGACTGAACGATGTGAGAATAAATCCTTTTAAGGGTGTCCAGGCGAAGTAATCATACCAAAGGTTCTTCCCATAAGTGAGTAACGAAATTGTTTACAATAGAGAGCCTCGACAAGGGCTCTTGCTTCCCATTCTCTACTGCAATCCCTACATATAGTTCTTTTCACATTTCTCTCACGGTACTTGTACGCTATCGATTATTAAGGAAATATTTAGGCTTACATGCTCGCGCATGCCGCCTGATACAAGAAGTTGCCCTCACAGAAAATTAAAGAGACAAGTAGAATAACAACACATGCTACTACTGAAACAACAAGGCAAACGATCAGCCAACAGACATGATGAAATTAAGAAGAATGAACGGGAGGCATAGGAGGAAGGACTGACGAACTACTTACTTGTGTTTGGTTAACTATTTTACTGACTTGGGGTTTTTTCTTGTAAATGGTATACCTATACCATGCACATACACTCACTATATCCTCCTCCTTACACTACCTAGCCGCCTACCTACTTATGTTCGTAGCTTGATTGGAGGTCAAGACTTGGTCCAGCAAAAAAACAGAAGTTGTCCGTATCAAGTGATACATGAATAGCTCAAACCAACGATTGTTGGCCTAGTGGATAAAAACTCATATTTCGTCACTCAATGCTTAAGTTCAANTGGAGGTCAAGACTTGGTCCAGCAAAAAAACAGAAGTTGTCCGTATCAAGTGATACATGAATAGCTCAAACCATCGATTGTTGGCCTAGTGGATAAAAACTCATATTTCGTCACTCAATGCTTAAGTTCAAGTTCCATATCTACGACAGCTCATTAGAGCTAAATCTATTCTTCAGCTCCTAGAGCACACGGAGGGACTTTAGCTTCAACCCCGACGTTGATGCAGTGGGATCCCCTGCAGATAGTTGTGTGGTGCTGAGGGACAATGCTCCGTGCCGGATATGTGGAGTGACCTATCTATATATCCATTTTAATGTACCATAAAAAAAAATTGCTCAATAGTGCTTTGTCACTATTGTAACAGACGAAAATAGGCATAGCATTGCCAAGGCTAAGACTGAGAGATTAAGTACGTCCTTCTGCTCCTGGCTTCGTCGTTTAATTGTAACAAGTGGAGTGTATATGTTCAAGGGCATCATCGACTAATTCATTCCCCATCTAGCACTTAACCGAGAAAAGATAGGGGGTTATGGCCCCCGCCACCATATTACACAGATACTCGTTGATTCAATGAATCACTTGAGTCCTAATATATTTTCGGTGCCATGAAGTTAGACCAGTGATCTATTTCGCTTTTTTCAAAGGATGGCTGCTTCCAAGTCCACCTCCTGGTTGTCATTGCTTCCTTTCCCACCAAGTGATTGCTTGGGGACAGGGAAAAACAAATCCATGATTCCGTTAATATTGATTCATTCCATTTTAGAGAGACAAAAGAGGGGTGGGGCAAGTGATCAATTCATTATGGTGTTTATCCTCTGTAGTTTGTTTCGGGCTATAGTGGACACAATTTTTTAAGTATTTTTTGCAAGAGGTGAGATCTTTAACAGAAACCAGAATGGAATTCCAAAATCCACTCCGTAATGCCACTGTGGCCCTTTGTTTTGAACAATTTGGGGCCCGGATTATCAATTATACTGTACTTTATTAGTCAAACAAATCGGTTCATATGAAAAAACGTAAGGCTAAATGATATTTTTTACCCTATAAAAGTTTGAACATAATTTTTATTCGAACATAGAATTAGTAAGTGAAACAATTAAGTAATCAAATTTTAAGATGTGTTGCAAGTTTATCTCATTCATTAAATTCATCAGCACGTATCATAATCATAGGGATAATTTTGGCCAAATAATAAATAGAAAAATTTCATTCACACTCCCTTGTAGTTAGGTCTACATTCAATGACACTCTTTTTCAATTCTGTAAAACAATTAACGACGAGCATTGTTTTACAAAATTACCCCTTAATATTTTATAAGATAAATTTTATCCACACTCCCTATAAATAGGCTTAATTTTAATGACTCCCTCTTATGATTCTAAAATTTCACAGCATTCTCTTTTAGTTCTATTATATTAACCTTCAGGTTTATCAATTTAATATTTTTTTTTCAAGTTAATGTCCTTTCTTTAATTTAATTTAATTTAATTAACATACAATCTCATCAAATAAATAAAAAATTAATATTGAATTTAATCAAATTAATATTATTTTTTAATTTAACACTAAATTGTTATTTAATTTCATCAAATCAGCACTAAATTGACATACATTTTTATTAAATTAAAATTTAATTATATTAAATAGAATATTAAATTCCATTAATTTAGCAATTAATCTCATCAAATTAATGTCATTTATTTAATTTAATATTAAATTAACATTTAATTTCATCAAATTAATATTCAAATTTATTAGGGGTGGAACTTGGGTGGGTCAACCCAAATTTAACCCGAAAAAAATAGGGCTTAAGTTAGAATTTTTAATATTTCGATTAGCTTGGGCAAAAAAACCCCAACTCAAATTGAATTTGGGTAAGCCTTGAGTTGTCGAGTTCCACCGAATATTAAAATCGGGTTGAACCCAAATATACATAAATATAGAAATATATTTAACTAGGGCTAGTATTTATCTTCATTCTTTAGAGTTCAGACTTTCACTTCACTTCAAGTCTTCACTTCTGCATCTCCATCACTCCTAGATCCCTCTCTCACTCATCACTCATCCCTCTCTCTTCATCTATGCCTTGTCCTTCATCTTAAATCACTTGAAAAAATTAAATCTACACTTCAAAAAATCAACATGAATTAAGTAACTCAAACTCAACCCAATTTTTAACCCGAAATCAACCCGAGCCTGCGTGAATTTAATTCGGGCAGTACTCGGGTTGAGATAGGGTTATGGTTGAAAATTATATACCTAGGGTTGAATTAGGGTTGACCTTTCAACCCGCCCGAGTTGTATCCCTAAAATTTATTCAATTAACATTTAATTTTATCAAATTAACACTAAATTAATTTAAATTTATCAAATTAAGACCAAATTTATTCAATTAATATTAAATTTTATCAAACAATATCTAAATTTGATATGTGAAGGGTGATATGTAAAGAGTAGTCAGGTGACATTGTGGAGGACAGATGATAGCAGAAGAGTTGAAAATGGGTGGAACTTTGATATTGACTTTATCAATTGTAATTTTTATTGTAGAGAAAATATTTTTAATTATAAAAATTATAAAAACTCGATTATGTAATCAAATGACTAATATTTTTACTTTTAACAACCTCTCAATCCAAACAACCCATGATACTTATCTACACCCAAAATTTTCAAACATGTATAAAAAATTACATAAAAGCCAAAACCATCAGGGGATCACGATGCACTAAGAAAGAGAACGATCACAGTGGGCCTTTTGTGGGGGGTTTGGGAGAGAGAATATGGGGGAGGGGTGTCTGTGAGTGAAGCAGGGGATGGGGAAGAGATAGGAAAGGAGGGGAGGAGAGGACAATGGCTTGGTTGTGGCATTTTGGCTATGGCGGTGGTTCTATGGCACTTCATCGTCTATTGTGAGAGAGAGAAAGGGGTCGATCGTGTGTGCTAAATTGTGTCTGTGTCTATGAATACGTGTGTGTATGTGTGTGTGACAGAGAGTTGGGGGGGAGAGAGATAGGGCTAGAAAGAGAAATGGAGGTGATGGGTGTGATGTGATGGAATTGAGGGAGAAAATGTGTAGTCAATGGTTATATTGCTACTTGTACTAGACCAAGGTGGATACAGTTATATCTTTTTGATCTATGTCTTTTTATGGATTCTTTACTAAGTAATTGACAAGTTTCTTCCTCTTTTGTGAGAGAATAGACTTGTTCAATTGTTTTTACTTGAAGTTCTGATTTGAAGGCTGTTGGGATCTAACTAGTCTTATAAATTTCTTTATGGGGGACTTTGAGGATATTTCATCCACTCCAATCTACTTGTAACTCTTAATATTTATGTTCTTCTTCATTTACTATATTTGGTATAGTATTCCTAGAGTAATGGTCAGGGAAGATTGTACCCAATCTTTCTAGAAAGAAAAATTTATTAATGACTCACCTAATCTTTTTGCCCATAAGATTAGAGAAGAATTAAGTAAATCTAAAGGCATAATTGATTATAATCAACTAATTTATGGCAATCTTATCAATATTATTTAAAAAGAAGGTTTAAAAATGTGTATTGATATGAAAATTAGCAAACAAATAAAAAATGATAAGAAAAAAGCTAAGTATAAAATGAGTGATTTCTGTGNGCTACTTGTACTAGACCAAGGTGGATACAGTTATATCTTTTTGATCTATGTCTTTTTATGGATTCTTTACTAAGTAATTGACAAGTTTCTTCCTCTTTTGTGAGAGAATAGACTTGTTCAATTGTTTTTACTTGAAGTTCTGATTTGAAGGCTGTTGGGATCTAACTAGTCTTATAAATTTCTTTATGGGGGACTTTGAGGATATTTCATCCACTCCAATCTACTTGTAACTCTTAATATTTATGTTCTTCTTCATTTACTATATTTGGTATAGTATTCCTAGAGTAATGGTCAGGGAAGATTGTACCCAATCTTTCTAGAAAGAAAAATTTATTAATGACTCACCTAATCTTTTTGCCCATAAGATTAGAGAAGAATTAAGTAAATCTAAAGGCATAATTGATTATAATCAACTAATTTATGGCAAACTTATCAGTATTATTCAAAAAGAAGGTTTAAAAATGTGTATTGATATGAAAATTAGCAAACAAATAAAAAATGATAAGAAAAAAGCTAAGTATATAATGAGTGATTTCTGTGAACAATATGGCCTCCCTTCAGTAGCACCATCTTGCAGAAAAAACAAGTTACATAAGCCTCATAGCAGAAGTAAACATTATTATAAAAGAAGCAANTGTATAAAAAATTACATAAAAGCCAAAACCATCAGGGGATCACGATGCACTAAGAAAGAGAACGATCACAGTGGGCCTTTTGTGGGGGGTTTGGGAGAGAGAATATGGGGGAGGGGTGTCTTTGAGTGAAGCAGGGGATGGGGAAGAGATAGGAAAGGAGGGGAGGAGAGGACAATGGCTTGGTTGTGGCATTTTGGCTATGGCGGTGGTTCTATGGCACTTCATCGTCTATTGTGAGAGAGAGAAAGGGGTCGATCGTGTGTGCTAAATTGTGTCTGTGTCTATGAATACGTGTGTGTATGTGTGTGTGACAGAGAGTTGGGGGAGAGAGAGATAGGGCTAGAAAGAGAAATGGAGGTGATGGGTGTGATGTGATGGAATTGAGGGAGAAAATGTGTAGTCAATGGTTATATTGCTACTTGTACTAGACCAAGGTGGATACAGTTATATCTTTTTGATCTATGTCTTTTTATGGATTCTTTACTAAGTAATTGACAAGTNTATTGCTACTTGTACTAGACCAAGGTGGATACAGTTATATCTTTTTGATCTATGTCTTTTTATGGATTCTTTACTAAGTAATTGACAAGTTTCTTCCTCTTTTGTGAGAGAATAGACTTGTTCAATTGTTTTTACTTGAAGTTCCGATTTGAAGGCTGTTGGGATCTAACTAGTCTTATAAATTTCTTTATGGGGGACTTTGAGGATATTTCATCCACTCCAATCTACTTGTAACTCTTAATATTTATGTTCTTCTTCATTTACTATATTTGGTATAGTATTCCTAGAGTAATGGTCAGGGAAGATTGTACCCAATCTTTCTAGAAAGAAAAATTTATTAATGACTCACCTAATCTTTTTGCCCATAAGATTAGAGAAGAATTAAGTAAATCTAAAGGCATAATTGATTATAATCAACTAATTTATGGCAATCTTATCAATATTATTTAAAAAGAAGGTTTAAAAATGTGTATTGATATGAAAATTAGCAAACAAATAAAAAATGATAAGAAAAAAGCTAAGTATAAAATGAGTGATTTCTGTTAACAATATGGTCTCCCTTCAGTAGCATCATCTTGCAGANAATGAGTGATTTCTGTGAACAATATGGCCTCCCTTCAGTAGCACCATCTTGCAGAAAAAACAAGTTACATAAGCCTCATAGCAGAAGTAAACATTATTATAAAAGAAGCAAAAGAATTTTCCAAACAAGAATATTATGGAAAATCAAGCAAAAAATATAGGAATTCTTATAAGCACAAAACTTATAGTAACAAGTCAAGAAAGAAAAATAGCAAAGAAATTGAATGTTATAACTGTGGTAAAAAAAAAAGGACATATCAACCCAGAATGTCCACTCAAAAAGAAACTCAAACAGTGAAACTTAACTCAAGGGAAAGAAGAGGAAATTCTCAACATCTTCAAGTTAAGTAACCTTAGCCCAAACAAAGAAAGTTTAGATGATTCTAGTAATCCTGAAAGTTCTTCAGACTATCAGTCAATGTCTAGCAACTCTAGTGAGCTTGATATTAAATTAGGTTGTAAAGATAATTGTTGTAAAACAATTAGCGTTTTACCTAGGCAAACTGAGGAAGAACATGTCCTCATTGATCTCATTAGCAAAATAGAAAATCCTGAATTAAAAGTTAAATACATCAAAAAACTTAGAGATTTGTTTGTTAATAAAGACATTAAACAATCTTTTAGTGAAAAACAGTTAATTAGTTTTAACAAGACAATGGAGAAATTTAGCAAGGATAAAAAGAAGGAAATAACCTTTCAAGATCTCCAAGCGGAAGTTAACAAATTAAAACAATAGATAAAAGATTTAAAAGCATAAGATAAAAAATTAGAAGAAGCTTTAAATCTTTTACAAGCAAAAGGAAAATTTAACAATTCAAAAAGCTCAACTTCTAGCCAATCTGATGAACAATCTGAAGGTAAAAACTCAGATAGCTCACATAGTTCAATCAGAAAATATTTCTAGTGGAAACCCACAACCTCCACTTGTCTAGTGGATCCTTTGGGTGTAACAAAGCTGCCTTCTAACGAAGGATGTTCACAAACTAGTAATAATGACAACAGGTTAAACTTAATTAACAAGTTAAACCTCCAAAAATGACATTTTAAAGTTAAAATCATAATTAATAATGATTGTGAAATTGATGTTGTAGCTCTTATAGATACAGGTGCAGATCTGAACTTCATCCAAGAATGTTTCATACCAACCAAATATTACCATAAAATAACTGAAAGACTCAGTTCAACAAATGATAGTAAAATGAGAGTAAAATATAAGTTATCAAGTGTACATATTTGTCAAGACAATGTATACTTTAAAACATCATTTGTTTTAGTACAAAATATGTCAGATAAAGTATAGGAACCATATGGTAAGTATATAAACAATATAGGAAAATGTTGTCTATATCTTGGAGTAACTACCAAGTCATTTGTTCACTCAGTAGCATTTAAATTTTTAGCAAAACCTCTANCACTCAGTAGCATTTAAATTTTTAGCAAAACCTCTAGTTAAAAAATTAAGGCAACTGAAAGACTATTCAATCTCGAAGTCCCTTAACCTAATAACTCAGAAAAGTAACCAAGTGAAATTCCTTAAAGAAGAAATTAATCATAAAAGAATTCAAGAGCAATTAGCAAATCCAATCTTAATTCAAAAGATTTAAAAATTTTAAAAAAAGCTAGAATCGAAAGTATGCGCTAACCTACCTACAACTTTCTGGCATAAGAAAGAACACATGATAAGACTTCCTTATATTAAAGGATTTAATGAGCAAATATTCCAACTAAGTCACGATCTATCCAAATGAACCATGAATTAATGAAAATTAGTAAAAAAAAAAATTCTAAATTACTCAAAAATGGTATCATTAGAAAAAACAAATCTCATTGGTCTTACCCAACTTTCTATGTCATCAAAAATACAGAATTAGAAAGAGGAGCACCAATATTAGTCATTAACTACAAGCCTTTAAATTCTGTACTAGAATGGATCAGGTCCCCAATTCCAAACAAACAGAATTTAATCAAAAGATTTAGTAACTTAGTAATATTTTTAAAATTTGATTTGAAAAGTGATTTCTGGCAGATTCAGATATCTCTAGAATATAGATATAAAACTGCATTTACCATTCCTTTCAGACATTATGAATGAAATGTAATGTAATGTAATGCCATTTGGATTGAAAAATGCACCTAGTGAATTTTAAAATATAATGAATGAAAATTTTAACCTAGTTAGTCATTTCTCGATAGTATACATAGATGATAATTGATCCCAAAGATCTGTCATAGTAGAATAAAACTCCTGAATACTCATATTCCTCTGCTGAAGAGCTCGTATGTTATTCTCCAATTGATATTGCTTTGCAAAATTTGATTGAGTGAATAACCTTTGTAGATGATCTCAAACCTCCTTTGCTGTCTCATACTTTGCCAACTCTGTACCTATAGAATGCTCAACAGAGTTGTTAATCTAAGTGATAATTTTTGCATTGTCTACTTCCCAGGCATCTATCAAAGCAGCATAACCCGCATCAGTATTTTTAAGTTTCACAGAAGTTCCACTAACATATCAGCAGTAAGAACAGCTTCACCCCAAAACACACTAGGAACAGAAGCAGACAACAAGAGAGAACGAGCAGTTTCAACAATGTGCCTATGTTTTCTTTCAGCAACACTATTTTGCTCAGGAGTATCTGTACACGAAGTTTGGTGAATAGTTTCATCTAAGACAAGCAACTCATCAAATTTATTAGAAGTGTATTCCCCACCCAAATCACACCTAAAACATTTGATAATAGCAGAATGTTGAGTTTTGACAAGAGCTCGAAAAACTGTTTATATCTCAAAGAATTTAGAACGATGTTTCATTAAATAAATCCAACAATAACGAGTATGATCATCAATAAAAGAAACATAATATCAAGACCCTTCTTTTGTGGCAACAGGAGAAGGTCCCCATACATCAGAATGAATCAAATCAAATGGAGAAGAAGAAACATAAATACTTTGATTAAAATGTAAAGCTAAAATTTTGTCAGTTTACATCCACTACAATTAGAAATATCACAAGTTTGCAAATTTCCTAAATCTCCCGTAGATGCCAAAAATCTCAAACGAGAAGACGAAACATGACTTAGACGAGAATGCCATAAATAAAAACTAGAAGAAGAAGGATTCAAACGAAAAGAAGATAAATCAACACTAGTAGCAGCAACAACTGACACTTTTAACTCATCCAAAATATATAGTCCCCCCTTCCTATAGCCTGTCCCAATCAGCTTCTAAGACTGCAGATCCTGCACATAACAAGAAGAAGAGGAAAAGGTGACTAAATTACCAGCATCACATAACTAAACAACAGAAACAAGATTTAATGTGAGTTTCAGAATATGATAAATATTAGGAAGAGACAAGTGAGGTGTGACAACAGAACCAACACCTGCTAAAGACATAGGAGTGCCATCAGCAGTCATAACAGGAATAGAAGATGAAGGAGATACAGAAGTAAAAGATGAAGAATCTGGAGACATATGATGTGAAGCACCAGAATCCAAGACTTATACAGAATGTGACATACATGAAGAACTATGAGGTAACTGACCTACAAGAGAAGAAGTAGACATAACTTGTGGCTGTAAGGAAAGAAACTTCTGAAATTGGTCAGCCAAAGTACCATAATCGGTGAAAGGACTTGATGAAGCCACTGCTGCAGTATTAGACTATGGTGGTTTATAACACTGAGGTGGTCTATGAGCATTAGATTGTGACTGGTTGTCAAGCTTCCAAGCTTGAGATTGCTGCTGCGATTGATTCTACTGTCTTAACTTAGGACATTGAGCCTTCCAATGACCTTTCTACTTACAGAAACTGCACTCATCGAAGGCAGTCCTTGTGTAAGGCTTATTCTAATTATTAAAGAATGGTTTAGAAGGTAATGTTAGCACACTTGAAGCTACCTTTTCTCCTATGGTCCTTCAAGCTCCATTTGAGATTGTGGATCCACCTCTACGTCAATCCATACGCATTCGTAAGTCCACAAAGTTACAAGATTTTGCTTATTCTTGTTATTTTTCATCTTTTACTTCCTTTTTAGCTTCTATTCATTGTCTCTTTGAGCCCTATTCCTATAAAGAGGCAATTCTTGATCCTCTTTGACAACAAGTTATGGATGAGGAACTTTCTGCTTTGCGTAAGATAGGTACTTGGGATTTAGTTCCTCTACCTCCTAGTAAGAGTGTTGTTGGTTGTCGTTGGGTGTATAAGATCAAGACTAATTTTGATGGATCTGTTGAGCGAAACAAAGCTAGGTTGGTTGCAAAAGGGTACTCTCAACAGTATGATATGGATTATGAGGAGACATTTGCTCCTGTTGCAAAAATGACTACTATTCGTACTCTTATTGCAGTTGCTTCGGTTCGTCAGTGACATATCTCTCAACTTGATGTTAAAAATGTCTTATTGAGTGGAGATCTTCAAGAAGAAATTTATATGGCGTCCCCTCCTGGTATTTCACATGATTCTGGGTATGTTTGCAAGCTCAAGAGCGTTATACAGTCTCAAACAAGCACCTCGTGCTTGGTTTGAGAAATTTTCTGTTGTGATCTCTTCCCTTGGATTTGCTTCTAGTAGTCATGATTCTGTTCTTTTTGTTAAGTGCACTGATGCAAGTCGTATCATTCTATCTTTATATGTTGATGTCATGATTATTATTGGTGATGATATTGATGGTATTTCAGTTTTAAAGACAAAGTTAGCTAGACAGTTTGAAATGAATGATTTGGGTTCTCTAGGATATTTCTTGGGTATTGAGGTAGCCTACTTACCCAGAGGTTATCTTCTTTCTCAGTCGAAATATGTTNTATCTTTATATGTTGATGTCATGATTATTATTGGTGATGATATTGATGGTATTTCAGTTTTAAAGACAAAGTTAGCTAGACAGTTTGAAATGAAGGATTTGGGTTCTCTAGGATATTTCTTGGGTATTGAGGTAGCCTACTTACCCAGAGGTTATCTTCTTTCTCAGTCGAAATATGTTGCAGATATTCTTGAGCGAGCTAGACTTACTGATAATAAGATTGTAGATGCTCCCATTGAGGTTAACACAAAGTATTCTTCTTCTGATGGTTTACCTTTGTCAGATCCTATTTTATACCGTACTATTGTTGGGAGCTTGATATATCTCACTATTACTCGTCCAGATATTGCATATGTTGTTCATGTTGTTAGTCAGTTTGTTGCTTCTTCTACTACAGTTCATTGGGCAGTTGTTCTTCGTATTTTGCAGTATTTTCGGGGTACAGTCTTTTAGAGTCTTTTACTTCCATCCACCTCTTCCTTGGAGTTGTGTGCATACTTTGATGCTGATCATGGTAGTGATCCCACAGATCACAAGTNTGTTGTTCATGTTGTTAGTCAGTTTGTTGCTTCTTCTACTACAGTTCATTGGGCAGTTGTTCTTCGTATTTTGCGGTATTTTCGGGGTACAGTCTTTTACTTCCATCCACCTCTTCCTTGGAGTTGTGTGCATACTTTGATGTTGATCATGGTAGTGATCCCACAGATCGCAAGTNCCTTGGAGTTGTGTGCATACTTTGATGCTGATCATGGTAGTGATCCCACAGATCACAAGTCTGTTACTGGTTTTTGTATCTTTTTGGGTGATTCTCTTATTTCTTGGAAGAGCAAGAAACAATCTATTGTTTCTCAATCTTCAACCGAAGCAGAATATCGTTCTACGACATCTACTACCAAAGAGATTGTTTGGTTATGTTGGTTACTTGCAGATACGAGAGTTTCTCTTTCTCATCCCACTCCTATGTATTGTGACAACTAGAGTTCTATTCAGATTGCTCACAACTCGATTTTTCATGAACGGACAACGCGCATTGAGATTGATTGTCACCTTACTCGTCATCATTTAAAGCATGACACCATTACTTTGCCCTTTGTTTCTTCTTCTTTGCAGATTGTAGATTTCTTTATCAAGTTGCATTCTATTTCTCGTTTTCGTTTTCTAGTTGGCAAATTCTCGATGCTTGTAGCTGCCGCATCGTGATTTTGAGGAGATATATTAAGAAATATAGAGTTATTTTGTTTATTAATGGTAGAATAGTCCTTTACTTTCCCTTTATTTAGCCTATATATAGTCTCTTTGTATTTAGGTTAAATCACTTCTTTGTATTCAATTGAATTATGCAGTATCAATAAAACCCTAGTCTCCTCTTTTCTTATCTCTTGTATTTCTCTTTTATTAGATTGTTTAACAAGATACAATAGTCTAGTCATCTCTTTTAGCAAAATTAAATTGTTTCAAACTATAGTTAGATTCATTAGATATAACATCTAACAATCAACTATTGTACCTATTAGTAGATCTATCCAATTTGCTTCTGTAGTACTACCTTGGATTAACAAGGTACTATCTTTGGGACTTTTCTTTAATGCATGAACATTCAAGTTTGTTGTGATGCATTTGTAGTAAATTCTATAGATTAGTATTAAAGATCTTGCTTCTTTTACCATTTTGGTAAATTCTCTTGTAACTTTTATACCTAAAGTTAATGTTATTAATAAGGTAGGATCTTTCAAACTTAATGTAAAGTCTAGGAAGCAGTTAAAGTATACTAGTCCATTATGAAGACCAGCTTCCATTATACCTAAGATGCTGGGTTTATAGTTTATGAATCTAGCATCTCTTAAGGATAATAGAACTGCAAAATTTTTTTCACTTTGAGTCAACGACTTTTTTGCTACTTGTACTAGACCAAGGTGGATAAATTATATCCTTTTGATTTACGNTAATAGAACTGCAAAATTTTTTTCACTTTGAGTCAACGACTTTTTTGCTACTTGTATTAGACGAAGGTGGATAAATTATATCCTTTTGATTTACGTCTTTTTATGGCTTCTTTACTAAGTAATTGTCAAGTTTCTTCCTCCTTTGTGAGAGAATAGACTTGTTCAATTGTTTTTACTTAAAGTTCTGATTTGAAGGCTGTTGGGATCCAACTAGTCTTATAAATTTCTTTGTGGGGGACTTTGTGAATATTCCATCCACTCCAATTTACTTGTGACTCATAATATTTATATTCTTCTTCATTTACTATATTTGGTATAATGTTCAATGAAGATCTAGATAAGTTAGCCATAGAATTGGATCTGAACAATCTACTCATTTTTAAATCTAAAATTTTCAACTTTGTAAATTACTAATAAGTTTTGACTCTGTTGTACATACCCCTCTAGATTTGTTGTTCATTTTCCTCTTCACTGCAACTCACTATGACTTACACTGGGATCTAGACTCTCTAGTCTTAGGTGGCAAAGCTTGGGTGACAAAAGAAATGAGACTTAAAAGGAATTTACTAATTGAAGCATCAAAGATTCAATAATAAGTAAGATGAATCAAATATAATTCAATGGTTAACTATTCAGGCGGCCATCAGATGGCTATGATACCAAAATACACAAAAATACAACAAGATGCTGAAGACATGAATCACAAGTATAGATAATAGAAGACATCTTAAGTTACTTAGTTGATCATGGATTCTTGATGCTATGTTACTAGATGTGCCAACAAAATGTTTGATTATTGTAAAGATGAGAGTATTACTTCCATCTGGTTTTGCTCGTCCAATTCTTTTTTAAAAAATTGACATATATTTTTATATATATTCTCGATAGAATTTACAATAAAGTTATCATATAACGCTTTAAAATGATAAAAATTATTGAGATCAATTGAAAATCACTATAATTAACGTTAATTTTTTGTAAAATGTTAAAATTAATTTTTTTTATTTTGTTTTGTTTTTATGCATTTTTTTACCTTAGATATAAATATATCATCCTACTTATCAAAAAAAAATAAAAAATCAAATTTTATAAAGTGTCGACCTAAGACATTTTAGTCTATTAACATAACATAGAATAATTTTGACATTTTTAAAGAATAAGTAGTTAAATCATGCACTTTATCTACTAATAGGCGGAAGTTAGTCATAGAAGTTTTTCATGATTCAATAATATAAATCAGAAATGGGTGCAGTGAAATTTCAGAATTGAGAGAAAGTGTAATTAAATTTAAATTTAACTAAAGAGTGTGGATGAAATTTTTCCATAATAAATTTATATAAATCAAATCTATTAAAAAAAAGTAGCCAGCAAAGGTAATTAAATTACTCAAATATGCAACAGATGAACACATATGCAATTTCAAGGCCCAAACTCTAAAATTAGACCTATCTTATTCGAAATTATCCTCACAATACCAAAGATTACCTGATATTAACGTATCATTTTTTGGCCAAAATTTAAGTATTTATTATTTCAATTGATAGTTTAAATACCAAAAAACAAATTAGACCCGAAGTTTAAGGGTATAAAATATGACTTGTCAAAGCGGAAAAATTCCTAAAACTTGTATATGGGTTTCTGAACAAGAAATCAGAATTGAAGGACTGATATGGAAATGAGCCCGCACCGCTAAGAAGGAATGAAATCCGAAAGGTGTATAATTAGACTTCCTTCGAAGTAATATAGGAAAAACGGGGGAATTTTGCCCTAGGAGAGAACTCCAGCAGATGATGTACTTTAATTAATTAAACCCACAACTTTTTCACCCGACACTAATCAAATAAATCTGTTACTAATAATATTCATGTTTTGAGAGCTTGCGTAAGCATTGCCTCCGCTCCCTGCTTTAAAGTAACAGAATATTCAGAAAAAAATTTGGTGTCGCTTAACAGGCTGACCTGCATGGCTGTAAGGCTTTATGTCTCTTATAAAGCGTACACGAGGATTCGTTCGCTTCTCTCTTTTCCTCTTACTATGACTGCTAGCATCTTCTTCAGATTCCTCTCTCTACCCCCACCTCCGTCCCCCACCTCCGTCCCCTCTTCTCTCTATTCGCAGCTGGGCACCCGCTTGCTGTCACACCCATCTGCAAACCACCCACGATTGTGACGTTTTGGTTGTAACGATGAACCATCTAAAAATTGACATTTGGATCAAATTAGGTGAGACCATTTTTTTCTCATTGTTAATTTTGCCTGTCCCGAGTCCTGATTTCTTGTTTCTAGGCCAGCTGCTGTTTCTTGGCTGCATGATGAAGTGGGTGATTGATTCTTTTTCTTTTTACAATAATTTGGGATATGCTTAGTTTAAGGAGATGATAGAGAAATAAATTCATGAATATAATTAATTCTCCCTCTTTGCTTAATCTCTGATCTTTTCTGAGTGTTGAATCATGAACGACTCAGCCACAAATGATCGCTTTTTGAGTCGAGCATTTCTGTGGATTCCATTATCTCTCTTTATCTGATATATGTGTATATATACACAAGTGTGTATGGATAGANATGATACCAAAATACACAAAAATACAACAAGATGCTGAAGACATGAATCACAAGTATAGATAATAGAAGACATCTTAAGTTACTTAGTTGATCATGGATTCTTGATGCTATGTTACTAGATGNATATATATATATATATATATATATATATATATATATATGTATATATATATATACATGTTAAAAACGGTTATANAATGTTTGATTATTGTAAAGATGAGAGTATTACTTCCATCTGGTTTTGCTCGTCCAATTCTTTTTTAAAAAATTGACATATATTTTTATATATATTCTCGATAGAATTTACAATAAAGTTATCATATAACGCTTTAAAATGATAAAAATTATTGAGATCAATTGAAAATCACTATAATTAACGTTAATTTTTTGTAAAATGTTAAAATTAATTTTTTTTATTTTGTTTTGTTTTTATGCATTTTTTTACCTTAGATATAAATATATCATCCTACTTATCAAAAAAAAATAAAAAATCAAATTTTATAAAGTGTCGACCTAAGACATTTTAGTCTATTAACATAACATAGAATAATTTTGACATTTTTAAAGAATAAGTAGTTAAATCATGCACTTTATCTACTAATAGGCGGAAGTTAGTCATAGAAGTTTTTCATGATTCAATAATATAAATCAGAAATGGGTGCAGTGAAATTTCAGAATTGAGAGAAAGTGTAATTAAATTTAAATTTAACTAAAGAGTGTGGATGAAATTTTTCCATAATAAATTTATATAAATCAAATCTATTAAAAAAAAGTAGCCAGCAAAGGTAATTAAATTACTCAAATATGCAACAGATGAACACATATGCAATTTCAAGGCCCAAACTCTAAAATTAGACCTATCTTATTCGAAATTATCCTCACAATACCAAAGATTACCTGATATTAACGTATCATTTTTTGGCCAAAATTTAAGTATTTATTATTTCAATTGATAGTTTAAATACCAAAAAACAAATTAGACCCGAAGTTTAAGGGTATAAAATATGACTTGTCAAAGCGGAAAAATTCCTAAAACTTGTATATGGGTTTCTGAACAAGAAATCAGAATTGAAGGACTGATATGGAAATGAGCCCGCACCGCTAAGAAGGAATGAAATCCGAAAGGTGTATAATTAGACTTCCTTCGAAGTAATATAGGAAAAACGGGGGAATTTTGCCCTAGGAGAGAACTCCAGCAGATGATGTACTTTAATTAATTAAACCCACAACTTTTTCACCCGACACTAATCAAATAAATCTGTTACTAATAATATTCATGTTTTGAGAGCTTGCGTAAGCATTGCCTCCGCTCCCTGCTTTAAAGTAACAGAATATTCAGAAAAAAATTTGGTGTCGCTTAACAGGCTGACCTGCATGGCTGTAAGGCTTTATGTCTCTTATAAAGCGTACACGAGGATTCGTTCGCTTCTCTCTTTTCCTCTTACTATGACTGCTAGCATCTTCTTCAGATTCCTCCCTCCGTCCCCCACCTCCGTCCCCTCTTCTCTCTATTCGCAGCTGGGCACCCGCTTGCTGTCACACCCATCTGCAAACCACCCACGATTGTGACGTTTTGGTTGTAACGATGAACCATCTAAAAATTGACATTTGGATCAAATTAGGTGAGACCATTTTTTTCTCATTGTTAATTTTGCCTGTCCCGAGTCCTGATTTCTTGTTTCTAGGCCAGCTGCTGTTTCTTGGCTGCATGATGAAGTGGGTGATTGATTCTTTTTCTTTTTACAATAATTTGGGATATGCTTAGTTTAAGGAGATGATAGAGAAATAAATTCATGAATATAATTAATTCTCCCTCTTTGCTTAATCTCTGATCTTTTCTGAGTGTTGAATCATGAACGACTCAGCCACAAATGATCGCTTTTTGAGTCGAGCATTTCTGTGGATTCCATTATCTCTCTTTATCTGATATATGTGTATATATACACAAGTGTGTATGGATAGATATATGTATCTGCTCATATATCATGCTGTTGCTTTCTATTGTTCTCATGAACTTCACTCAGGATGCTTTCCGCAGGAATTTGCAGAACATGAGTTTAAATTCTTTGTATTGAGATAACCAGGACTCGGTGGTAGACCCCGTTTATTCATTCACAAAATTTTGTGGATCTGATTCTCTCTGTTACCTCTTTCTCTATGCCTTTCTTTCGTTCTCTTCGTTTGATTTATTTACTGAGGATGCCGATGCTTTCTAGACCATTGTTCGTAAAGTTATTCCGGTTCTGTAGAATTTGCATATTTTCCGTTTATCTAGAAACAATCATGTTAGTATTTGATGTTTTAGTATATATTGTTTGGGTTGATTACCTCTTAATTTGCATTAATCAAAATATGGGACAATTGTTTTCAGGAACACTGAAACTTTTATTTTAAAGTCGGTGCTGGAGGTCTGTGTTGTAGATAGCACGTATGCCGATACGTGCTGGGAACAATTACAACGGCAACTCAGCCATTCCCACAAATCGTGTAGAGAGGCTTTTGAGAGAAAGAGAGCTAAGAAAAAGTAGCAGAGCTTCTCATTCAAATGACACTACCGACAGTAACGGGGTAACTGAGGACTCTGAACATGACTTGCACTTAAGGGAGAATGGTAACAGAGAGTTTTCCCTTTTGGATCAATATTTGGAAGGGGCTGCAAAAGCACTTAGTGAG
Organism: Ilex paraguariensis; assembly: GCA_963454935.2. Classification (NCBI taxonomy): domain Eukaryota; kingdom Viridiplantae; phylum Streptophyta; class Magnoliopsida; order Aquifoliales; family Aquifoliaceae; genus Ilex; species Ilex paraguariensis. The sequence continues at coordinate 1,072,311 of CAUOFW020000336.1, forward strand.
GGATGGGAAAGGCCAGATGCGAGGCCTTGCAGGCAACGATTGTTGGTGGTGGCTAATAGGCTGCCAGTCTCTGCTGTTAGGAGAGGTGAAGAGTCTTGGTCACTGGAGATAAGCGCGGGTGGTCTAGTGAGCGCTCTTCTGGGTAAGCATTTTTATATCTTCTTGTACCCCTTGTTTATTTTAATTATACTTATGGTTTTACCATAACTTCCTGTGTTTTTGTTTGATTCCTTTCATTTTATAACCTGCAAAAGGAAAACTAATGGATATAGTTAATTGAATTGTTGAAGGTGTGAAGGAATTTGAGGCACGATGGATTGGGTGGGCAGGTGTGAATGTGCCCGATGAGGCTGGGCAGAAGTCACTTACTAAAGCACTGGCTGAAAAGGTGCAGCATCATAGGATTGTTATGTTTTTTTTGGTTCCGATTCATAATCTACTTTGTATTTTTTGGTCCTGTGATGCTGATGGTTAAATGTTAGATTTTGCTATGAAGAATCCTGGTGAACATGATAACTTTGCTTAAATTTTCACTTGCTGCAGAGGTGTATCCCCGTATTCCTTGATGAAGAAATTGTTCATCAGTATTATAATGGCTATTGCAATAACATATTATGGCCTCTTTTCCATTATCTTGGACTTCCTCAAGAAGATCGTCTCGCGACTACCAGAAGTTTTCAGTCCCAGTTTGCTGCGTATAAAAATGCAAATCAAATGTTTGCTGATGTTGTAAACAAGCATTATGAAGAAGGTGATGTTGTTTGGTGTCATGATTACCATCTTATGTTCCTTCCAAGATGCCTGAAGGAACACAACAGCAAAATGAAAGTTGGTTGGTTTCTCCACACACCTTTCCCATCTTCTGAAATCCACAGGACGCTGCCATCTCGATCAGAGCTGCTGCTTGCTGTTCTTGCTGCTGATTTGGTTGGGTAAAGTACTTCTACTGTGTTTGACAAATTTGATCTTACAACGTTGCAAGCTACCTCAGTTAACAGGGCCAACACTATTAAACTAGTACAACTAGGGGCTTAAGAGTCTTAGAATGTCACAAAATTTTAATTTGAGACTGTCTAACACATCGTAGGAAACTTTGTATTTTTTTTTTTGCGTTGCATGTGCTTCAACACTGGGTTACGTGTATAGTACTTAATTAGGTATGAATCTTTGTGGGACATTCTATCAACAATGGTACAATAAGGAAACAGGCATGTGCATCTTACATCGCCACTAGCATACCCTACTATGCTGATTAGTTTCCAATTGTTTTGATACAGTGTCAAAATTTTCCAAGTGTTAATATCAATGTTAATTTTTGCATTTTACTTTGTTGTAAACCTGCTGTATATCTATAAACCCATCGACTATTGTTGGCACAGAGTACAGTTGGATGAGTCATGAACTTAAACCTCTCTGTGTGTATGTGTTGTAAGGGCGTTTTTTGGCTTGCTCTTGTTCTATATATCTTCCTGTTTTGATTGTTCTTCAATTATTTTTTCTTAAGATGCTCACAGTAGAAATTTAACTGCCGAAAGGTTGCTTAAGTTATGCCAAGTGAATCCTGCCATGTTCCAACATTAGTGGATTAAAATCTACTTTTTTCCTCCAAATAAATTAGTATCAGCATTGGTTGGGATAAAGGTATTGGTTCTGTTCTACTTCTGATATGTGCTGTAATGTTCATGAATGAGGTGTATTGTGTATTTATATTAATACTTGCACAATAGCTGAATGAAATGATTTTTAACTTAAAAAGTTGCAAATCTTGCACATACATTAAAGTCCTTTTCAATGCCAAAGGATAGACAAGATGACCAGCAGTACACTTCAAAGCTTGAGGTCTTGAGTTTGAGGATCCCCTTAGGGCCATCACCATCTAGTGCTATCTTAAAGTTAAGTTGTCTAATGAGATTCTAACTCNTCCTTTTCAATGCCAAAGGATAGACAAGATGACCAGCAGTACACTTCAAAGCTTGACGTCTTGAGTTTGAGGATCCCCTTAGGGCCATCACCATCTAGTGCTATCTTAAAGTTAAGTTGTCTAATGAGATTCTAACCCATGGTGTACTGTAGGCGACTCTTGGTGACTCAATTTCCTATGTTAATACACTTGTTTTTGGGTTCCTAGATCTGCATTCGTAATGAGCTGGTGCTATATTAGAGCGAACTAATTCCTCTGCTTAATTTTGATCTATTGCTTAGTTTGGTTGGGTATTATATTTGGAATACTAATATGAATGAATGTCAAACTTGCAAACATCAATAATTTGAATCTTGTTTTCCAGTTTCCATACCTATGATTATGCGAGGCATTTTGTCAGTGCTTGTACTCGTATTCTTGGACTCGAAGGTACACCTGAAGGAGTAGAGGATCAAGGGAGACTGACTCGCGTGGCTGCGGTATGTTCAACTTTTTTCATGCTTTTAGCCGTTGCCTTGGAATGTTATTTGCTCCTTCAAAATCAATCTTTTCCTATTGGTGTAGCATGAAGTAGTCATATTGAGAGTGAACACAATTCGATTTTGAATAGCTCATAACTCATCCTTATCACTCTATGTTTGGTTCTCCCATGTTGGTGGAATTCCAGTTCCCTATAGGGATAGATTCAGATCGTTTCATTCGAGCACTTGAAGTTCCTCAAGTCCAGGAACACATCAAAGAATTAAAAGAAAGGTTTGCTGGCCGAAAGGTAAGTGTTATTGTTCTCTTTGGTGCGGTTTTATTTTCAGGAGATAAGTCATTTTTACTTGTATTCTTTTTTAGCAAATTTTAAGCATTTTTTAAGATGAACTTGCAGAAAAAACCTTGCTTTTAAATTAAGTTGACTAGGTTTGGATACAACTTTATGTACATATCTTGGGAGGAGTTCTACTCGATTTGACCAAGTTTTAAGTGTTTCCAATGTTTGCGGACTGATTGTGGTTTTACCATGATTCTTTCATTGTGCACAATGTTATATAGACAATGCACTTCCTAGTGTCCAGACAAATTATGGAGAAAATTCTGTTGGACTTGGCTAAGAACTTGGACTATGCTTCAGTTGTTGAAAGTAAACTGAAGCTGTTGAGATTCGTTGTGTTCTATCTATATAGTTTGGACATAACCAATGTGTACTTGACATGATGAGTATTTTTATTTTGTTTCTGCCAGTTATAAAAATTGGCTACTAGTGCTACACCAATTTATTTTTCATCTCAGGACATTACCTTTCAAAAAAATTTGCCCCATAACAGTTTTAAATGGAGGAAACATACTTTTTGTAATGCGTCTTGCTAGAGACATGTTTCTGAAACAGGGGCATCTTATGAACTTCAAATTAAATGTTCCAGGAACATTAGGGAACCTTGTTGATACCTTTTGCTTCTACAATGAGAACACATGCTTAGTGATTTAAAGTCTAAAACTTATTCATAATTTCATTTACCAAGCCATTGGGAATTAGTTGTCTAAGATGGTGGATTTCTTTTTTATCAGGTTCTTAAGTTTGCTATTCATTTTTGCTAAAGTCTAAGTTTCTTACATACCACCAGTTTTCTTTATGCTTTCTTCTCATTTCTTTCTTCAGTTCCAATGACATTTCTTTTTTCTGCTTCCTATTCAGCTAGTTAGGGTGTTGCAGTCATGCAACCAAGAGACAGCTTTTTCATTGCATGCCACCAGGTTAAGAGTTGGTGTCATGAGTTGGTCAAATGAGTGTGGTGTGGTTAAGCTCTTGAGAATGCTCTTTCCATCCTTTCAGGCTAATTTTCCTAATTTTGGATAGTAATAGTGAGCATCAGAGAGTCTGTTAGGGGTTTTAGTGGATTGCCAAAAGTGCAGTGCTGATAATGCTGGCATGGCACTGAATTGGAGGGTGGTTCAGGGGTACTAGCTTAAATAAGACTTGGATCCCTGTCTTCATTTTTGTTCTTTCGGACAATATCTCTTCTCTTCATAGTTTTATTATTTTTTAATCAAAAGGAAATGTTTCTTAAATGTGACTGAAAGACTTGTTCATGCATGGACCATCATGTGAAGTTTCTATTGTGGCATGAGTTGATTGAATTAGGCCTTGCTTTTTCCTCCATCTAGAATGATCGTGGACACATGCAGTCCTCCCGCCCTTGAAGCACAGGGATGTTATAAGGATAAATCTCTAGCGGTTGGTGCCATGGGAGACAAACTCTGGACTTTAAGCTTTCAAAGTGGGCTCCTAGCCATCTTGATTACCCTTGATTGGCCTCATAAAACAAATGCACTTATGTGTTCTCCTGCAAGGCTCTGATTTCATCAGAAACTGCTTCAAGAGTTGAACCTGGAGAACACTGTCTCATCACTCTTGGTCTTGTAAAGGCTGGAGCCTATTAGAATGGTTGTGTGGTTTACTGTAGTTGGAGACATAAGATGCTCTATTAATCTTTATTTTTTTCTCGAATAGTTGTTGATATGTGCCACACTGCTACATATTGACAGAAGTTATTCATTTGTACAAGTTCATGCAGGCTTTCTTGTTATGTGAGTGATTTAATTGAGTAAATTTTTCAGATGGTATTCGTATTGTATGGTATATTGTTGCACNAGAAGTTATTCATTTGTACAAGTTCATGCAGGCTTTCTTGTTATGTGAGTGATTTAGTTGAGTAAATTTTTCAGATGGTATTCGTATTGTATGGTATATTGTTGCGCTTATTGTATATGAAGGAGCATGTGGCCATCTACCAATATTTGAACGAGTTGAAATTATTCCTGGTATTGACTGTTATTCTGTTGTTTTGTACTCTTCATGTGATCTTGGAAGAATGCAGGCTTATGTGGGCCTATTTTGCTTACTAAAAAGTTGGTCAGTTCCCTCTAGCTGCATTTGTGATTTCGGAGGTTGTGTCCATGTACAGCTCCACACCTGAAAAACAGACAAAAAATGGAAATTGGAAGAAAAAAATATTGTTTTTACATTTTATCCACTACTAATGTGTGTGGTTCTTTCATTATGGGAATTGTACACACAAAGATTTCATGTTTGTTTGCAATATCAAACCGTGCTTGTATTTTTCTTGTTTACTATTATTTTAGTTCTGACTCTTCTAACAGGTAATGTTAGGGGTTGATCGCCTGGATATGATTAAGGGAATTCCCCAAAAGATATTGGCGTTTGAAAAGTTTCTTGAGGAAAATCCTTCTTGGCGTGATAAAGTGGTTTTGCTGCAAATTGCTGTGCCAACAAGAACAGATGTTCCTGAATGTAAGCTCTTTAGCATGCTTCCTTTTTATTTTTTGATGGTTATCTTCTCTGAAAGTTTAAATTGTTAGAAAGTTTGTTACTTAAATATCTATACAATCAACAAAATCCTTTACCTGTGGCTAGATTCCTCTGGTTAGAATCTCCCCACTTCAGTCTGCGCATATGAGATGAGAAAGAATAAGACAGAGATTGGATACCTACAGAAAGTAGGAATTGTAGTTTTTTCCAATGGATGAACTCTCTATTTCCATAAAATAGAAGCCTTGCTTCCATAATATTATTTTGATTGAGCTTTCAAAAATTTGTTTTCCATGCTACATATGTTAGATGCACTATTTCTCTCTCATTTAACTGAACTTTGGTTTTCTTGACAACCAGTTTCATGCTAGCTGAGTTTCCTTGTGGTATTGCTTTGCACTAGAAACACATTTTATTTCATGAGTTTAACTGAAAACAATTTTTTCTTCCTGAAGAACATTAACTAGTTTACACACAATTTACAATGGCCTTTTGTGAGCTCTGGAAGACTTACCGGGGTTTCCTTTTGTTCCGTCACTTCTCTGAGCTGTGTGCCTGTACGCTAGAAAATGGAATTTCATTTCCTTTCTGTTGTCTGGTTTTACAGATCAGAAACTTACAAGCCAGGTTCACGAAATTGTTGGACGCATCAATGGCAGATTTGGAACTTTGACCACAGTTCCACTTCATCATTTGGTCAGTCTTTTTCTTTGTCGGTCATTATCCATAACCGGTCTAATACATGTGTATGTCACCGTATTTCTCCGCTTGAGGTACTATTTGACATGACTTGTGCTTATTCATGTTTTCCCTTCTTTAGAGAAATCTTTTTCAAAGAAGGCTGAACAGTGTTTGCTTAGTAATTTTCCAATTCTTCAATGTTTGTCTCTTCTGCTACTTTTTCAGTAAACTGCATTCCTTATCTGGTCAAATCAGACAAGTCAATTTTGTTTATGGTTTTGAGATAGAAAAATGGTATGAACGGAGTATAGTAATCGGTATAAATAAATCAAAAACTCAATTCAACAATCATTTGTATACAATTATACTGTCTATTGGAATAAAACAAAAAAACCAAATAAGGGATCAAACTGTAATAGACACAATATCTTCTATCTTTAATTGGGTTAATTTGATTGTTTAATAGATTCCGTTAGTTCTGTAACTAATAAATGGTCTAAGTTTAATATTTTAAATTTGAGAGGTCTAAGTTAGACATGTACAAATTTCAGAGGTCTAGGTGTAATTTACTAACGGATATATTAACGGACATTGATGATAGGGGTCTAAGTGTTACGCATATACAAATTTTAGAGGGTCTGTGTGCAATATTTTAATGTCCAGGGATCTAGGTGATTAAGTGACAAATTTCAAGGGGTCTGTGTGTAATTTTTCCTAAAAAATAATATTTTCTCTCCGTATCGTCTCGGCTTTGTGAGAGAAGCCTAGANTTAGAGGTCTAGGTGTAATTTACTAACGGATATATTAACGGACATTGATGGTAGGGGTCTAAGTGTTAGGCATATACAAATTTTAGAGGGTCTGTGTGCAATACTTTAATGTCCAGGGATCTAGGTGATTAAGTGACAAATTTCAAGGGGTCTGTGTGTAATTTTCCCTAAAAAATAATATTTTCTCTCCGTATCGTCTCGGCTTTGTGAGAGAAGCCTAGAGGTGTGGCATTGACATCTTGGGCCATACCTTTATGCTTGATGTAATGCCCTTAAGTAACTGAGTTTTCCAGCATCTCATGTTAGTAGTAGTACTGGCTCTTCAAAGTTGTTCTACATTTCTGTTTTGAAAAAAAGATTCAACAAGATTATTTGTCACCGATAATTAATATGTAAAACTAAAAGGAGTGTTGCCTGGTTATGTCCTCGTCATCGAGGGTGCTAGGTGAGTTAGTTTGGATATAGGCCAAACGTTTGGCATTATTTTGTACAAAGTGAATACTCTTATTTGAAATCATAAAACCTCTTGGTTGTTTGCCCAACACTTTACCACTGCACCAGCCAGTGGCCCCTATAGTTCAGCCCAGTTTGATATCCAAAACTATGGTTTGAATATATCCCGTGTCTTTCAAGCAAACAAAAAAATATCAGGTGTTTAGGGACAGTGAGTGAAAATTGATGTATTCTTTTGATATTGAAGATCAATCATGATTTTCATGTTTGACCTTACAGATATAACTAGCTGTTTGATGAAATTTCTAAGCAAAATTTTCTTTATCTGCAGGATCGTTCTCTCGACTTTCATGCATTATGCGCACTATATGCTGTTACTGGTACTTCTTATTTGCTAGCATTTGAGTTTTGTATGGTTTCTGGTGGACAAAAAAATTGTTGTTAGTTTCGGTAATCGATAATGAGCGCATCCCAGTAATGTGCTATGATGATGCCTTACAATCTAGAATTCAAAGTAGGTTGGGAAGTCCTTTTTAGCTGGAGCCTGATATCTTTCATACCTAAACAGTGCATCACTCCTCGATCTGCTAGGCAACCTTGCATTTATGCTCATTAATCTCCAAATATCAATGCCTAATTTTTAACTTAATAGCACTGATGTAGTTAATTGGTGATAATTGTCCTTTGTGATGATTCTTGAACTTATCAATCAATTTAAGTCACAAAGTGGNAATATCAATGCCTAATTTTTAACTTAATAGCACTGATGTAGTTAATTGGTGATAATGTCCTTTGTGATGATTCTTGAACTTATCAATCAATTTAAGTCACAAAGTGGAGAATTGTTGAGCTTTTGTTCCATGGTATGATAAAATTGTTGAGACTGAAGTACCTTAACCGAAAACCATCAGTTTTTCTATCCGTATTAGACCCTTGGCCACCTCCTATATATCCATTCTCTGTTTGTACGACATTTTTCTTTTGTAAAGTTAGCTTGGGACTTGGGTTTAACTTTGACCACACATAAATGTGAATGAGTCTTCAAGTATCATTCAGAATTTTGGTTATCATCGAGCTACTTTAGATCATAATATTTTAATCGATCCATGGTGAGGTTTTTAAAAGTGTTTGCTTTTTGCGTTATCTAGTTGCCATTCATATCTATTTGCATGGTGCCTGAGAATAGTTTTTTTTTAACTTTTGACTTGTCTTTCCTCTTTTTGATCAGATATTGCACTTGTCACGTCTCTGCGGGATGGAATGAATCTCGTCAGCTATGAGTTTGTGGCATGCCAAGATTCGAAAAAAGGGGTCCTCATTCTTAGTGAAGTAATTATCGCTGAATTGTGACTATGTTTGTGCTTGATTTTAGTTATTGCATGCTGATATTTTATTTGGCCTATCAAAGATTTTGATACTAAGAAAGGGAAGAAAAATGAGGACAGATTTTTGTTTTTTTTATTTTTTATTTTTTTTAGTTGTAGAATTAAGATGGGGATAGCAATTTTTATTCAAGTAATCCTAGAGATGGTGGTATTTAAATTCTTTTGTTCCCCTAAAATATGCTTTAACGTTCTTACGAAAATCTTCTGAGTATTGGCCGAGTATGATAACTTTCTGTTTATTAGTGAACATAGAATTCTGTTAATTGGACGCATCCATGCACATTGTTTGTTCACAAGCTCAATTCAACATATGTAGAGTAATCAAACTCGTAGGTGTTTTTTGTGTTATGCTAGCAATATATCCATTCTAGATCAGTGTACTGGCACTCGAGAAAATACATCGTGCTAGTTTTGTGCCTATACGTATTGGGGTTTCGTAATTATGTGATGGCACCCTGGCACCTGAGCAAATATATCATGCTAGATCTTATTTTTTATTTCCACTTCTCTATTGATGCCTTCGAAATTGGTGTAATGTACTCGAGCAAATATGTCATCGTAGATTTTTGTGCTACACATCTAAGGGTTAGATAAAATGTGATGGCGCCTGGAACCCCAACATACATATCATCTAGGTCTTTACACTACACCAGGATATTAGAGGATATAAATGACTTACCATGTGAAGCTGTGTAAAAGGTATTCTATCTGATGTACCTCCCATGTACACTCACTTCAGAGTATCTATCGCAAGGTTATGGATTCAAATTTGAAGTAACCACTTTGTGAGAATAATGCCTAGTTTAGATTTATACTTGGCTGACCCTTCTTTCATCCTTAGTTAACGCCATGACAGCGACGTATTAAGAACCCATTTCTCAGCATATCATAATCATCAAATCATTGTGATGTAGATCGTATTAGTTCTGATACCAAATTGATGTAGACTAGGAAGGGAAGAATTAGGGATGAGAAGATAAGAAGAAAAGGATGAGAAAAGAGAAAAAATTTTTAGAAGGNAGGAAGGGAAGAATTAGGGATGAGAAGATAAGAAGAAAAGGATGAGAAAAGAGAAAGAATTTTGAGAAAGAAGCAATATCAGTATTCAATAATAATCAAAGTTTAATCTAAATAAAACCCTTACATGCATCATTTTATATAGGGAAACTAAAACCCTAAAACAAATAAATAATGACAAAGAAATTACTTAAAAGATAAATATTAAAGGTATTTAAGTAACTCTCATAACTAATCTGTAATATCTATCTAATTCCTATGCGATCCCCATCACATTGTTAATAAGATTAATTTTAACTCTATGGCATTCAAGTGGTAAAAATGCTTTTGCTTCTCTAAAGCTTCTTCCCATGTTCATTTTTCAAAGTTTTGTTACGTGTTGTATTCATATTTCTTATATGTCCTTGCTCTACCTTTCTCACTTGGCTTTTTCATTAACAACTCTCAACTCAACTCAACAAGCTCTTATCCCAACATTTTTAGGGTAGGCCACATGAATCATGTTTATTCATTATGCATTAGTATGTGTCATGTTTTATGCTACACCATAAGTTATCATGCCTTTATCTACTATTTCATTTAAAATTAATTTTGGTCACCCTTTACTCGTATGTTTTATCATTGTTGAGAATGTTACTATAATATAATTAGGGTTTACACTTATTGTAATATGTATGCCACACAAATGGTATACTTGTCATTTGCATCTTTGTTCAGTAACTATAAATACAAGATTGATAGTGAGAGGTAGGGTTTTGAAATCTCTATTTGCCTCTCTTATATTGTGTTAAGTATGTCTCTCATCTAAACTTAACATGGTATCAGAGCAATTAAGTTTAATCTTCTACTAAACATCTTCCTTTTATTTTTTTTTCGTCTTTTCTTTTCTTCTCTGTTCTTCCGTCACTACTGCGTTTCTGTGAGCCCACTTATACTGGTTCTACCACTGTATTGGATGGGTTTGCACTGAAATTGTGCATTTACTAAGTTGTTGTTCCCTATTGAAATCAATGGTGTAAGTGGTTGGTGATAGTTGGAGTAGTTGTACTGTGGTGGTGGTATCAATTATTGTTAGTGGTCGTCAGAATTGGTGTCACGTGTTTACCACTGTTTCCCATCATCAGAGATGTTTATCGTCACTGTGGTGTGACGTGAAAGTGATCTGTGTCGTTGCTGGAGTGGTTGTTGTCGTCGTTGGTTACTGCCGGAGTGGTTGTGGTCATCATTGTTTGCTGTTGGAGGACGTAGTGGTCGCCGCTGTTTGTCACAACACTATTGGAGGTGAGGGTTTTGTTGGATCTTTCATGGTTGTGGGCTTAAATTAATTCTAAAGCCCAACAACCCAAGTTCGACCATAGTCCAAGTCTAGTTTGTTGGTAGCCCAATCCAATCCAACATTAGTCTAGTTGGTTCAGACTCGATTCAGGTCTGGTTCTGCACGGTTTAGGTCTGGTACAACACGGTTCAGGTCCGGTTCAGCCTATCTTAGGCCAGTTCAGCAGGGTTCAGCTTATCTTAGGCTGGTTCTGGTCGATTTTACATGGTTCGGCTCCTGTTCAAGCTCGATTGATACTGGCTCAGCACGGTTCAGGCGCGAGTACACCTGGTTCAGCACTGTCCAGTCTTCATTTAACCAGTNTTAGGCTGGTTCTGGTCAATTTTACATGGTTCGGCTCCTGTTCAAGCTCGATTGATACTGGCTCAGCACGGTTCAGGCGCGAGTACACCTGGTTCAGCACTGTCCAGTCTTCATCTCCGGTTCAGCCTATCTTAGGCTGGTTCAGGTCTGTTTTGCATAGTTCAGCTCCGGTGCAGCACATTTTAGATATATTTTACCTTGTTTAAGTGACTTGGGTTGGTTCTGAGATTTCTTTGTGTTCAAATCACACTTGGGTGACTGGTTGTGAGTGCTTTATCTCTCTTGAACTATTTTCTTTCTGTCACATGACTATGGAACCCAAGACTGATGATCTGTCTGCCATTAACCAAGTTTGTCTCCTATTGTTTTCCTTAATGGTCTCATGACCTTTGTTAAGCTCAATGGAACTAATTATAATTTGTGGTCACGATCAGTCCAAGTATTTCTTAAAGGAAAAGGTTTTAAGAAAATATTTAGTAGACCCTAAATCCAAGGAAGGCACTCCTGGGTATGATCAGTGGAAATAGGCAGATGCTCAGATTATTTCATTATTATTGAATAGTATTGAAGCTAGTATTAGTTCCACCTTATTTTATCTTGACACGACCAAAGAAATTTGGGATCACTTGGCCATTATGTATTCGAACACAGGTAATTTTCCTTGTGCATATGAGGTGTGTCAACATCATTTTCGTCTAGACTAAGGAAATCTGAGTCTCGCAAATTATTATTCTCACGTTAAGGGAGTTTGTGAGGAAATGAAGCTCTACCACCCTTTCCCTACTGATGCAGCAGTCTGGCAGAAACAACATGAGTATGAATGTTGTTCGTTTTCTGATGGGCTTGAAACCTGAATATGAGTCTATTTGCTCTCAGATTTTGGGTAGTTTCAGCTTACCCTCTCTCCTGAGGTTTTCTCCCGCTAACAGCGTGTTACCTTATCTATTAGCTCTTCTGGCATTGACCGCAGCTTACCCTTTGACCGCTCAACTCTTGTTGTTCCTACTGGCCATAGTGATAGTTCTTGNTATGGAACCCAAGACTGATGATCTGTCTGCCATTAACCAAGTTTGTCTCCTATTGTTTTCCTTAATGGTCTCATGACCTTTGTTAAGCTCAATGGAACTAATTATAATTTGTGGTCACGATCAGTCCAAGTATTTCTTAAAGGAAAAGGTTTTAAGAAAATATTTAGTAGACCCTAAATCCAAGGAAGGCACTCCTGGGTATGATCAGTGGAAATAGGCAGATGCTCAGATTATTTCATTATTATTGAATAGTATTGAAGCTAGTATTAGTTCCACCTTACTTTATCTTGACACGGCCAAAGAAATTTGGGATCACTTGGCCATTATGTATTCGAACACAGGTAATTTTCCTTGTGCATATGAGGTGTGTCAACATTATTTTCGTCTAGACTAAGGAAATCTGAGTCTCGCAGATTATTATTCTCACGTTAAGGGAGTTTGTGAGGAAATGAAGCTCTACCACCCTTTCCCTACTGATGCAGCAGTCTGGCAGAAACAACATGAGGATATGAATGTTGTTCGTTTTCTGATGGGCTTGAAACCTGAATATGAGTCTATTTGCTCTCAGATTTTGGGTAGTTTCAGCTTATCCTCTCTCCTGAGGTTTTCTCCCGCTAACAGCGTGTTACCTTATCTATTGGCTCTTCTGGCATTGACCGCAGCTTACCCTTTGACCGCTCAACTCTTGTTGTTCCTACTGGCCATAGTGATAGTTCTTGAGGTGGCCGTAGCAACCATGGTGGTTGTGGGGGCTGGGGAAGTCGCACTGAAGGTCGTGGTGGTCGACATGGTTCTCGTTCATGCACTTATAGTAGTCGTGGAGGTCACACTGTTGATTATTGTTGGGATTTACATGGTAAGCCTTTGGACATGGCTAATTAGGTCTTCTCATTTCCTCCCTACCACGGTCGACTCCACCTTACTCTAGGTCTGTTACTATTACACGCGACGAGTATGCTTAGTTCCTGTCTCAACAACATGTTATTTCATCTTTCTCCACTGCCACTTTTGCTCAGTCAGGCACTATTTCCACTTATTTATTGTCCTCCGCCCATAGTCCCTAAATCATAGACTCCGGCGCCTCTAACCACATGACTGTTAATTCTACTTATCAATCTGTTAATTCCCCACACAATGTTACTCTTGCTAATGGTATTTCCTTTAAAGTTTCAGGTTTGGGGACTACTCAATTGAGTACTGATATGTCTTTTTCATCCGTTTTATTTGCCCCCCCATTTCCTTTTAGCTTACTTTCCATTAGCAAGATTATCCATTCTCTTAATTGTTCAGTAATCTTTTATCCTTTCTATTATGTGTTTCAGGATCTCCAGACGAAGAGGAAGATTGGTATGATGCATGAAGCTGGTGGTCTCCATTATCTTGACTTTGATACACCTCATCGAGCCTTTCAGACCTTGTCATATCCTTTTCAGTGGCACTGTCGCCTTGGTCTTCCTTCTGTCCAGAATCTAAAGCACCAAGTTTCCAGTTTTAGTCATGTATTGTCTGTGTCTTGTGAAGCTTATCAACTTAGTAAGTATCATCGTTTTTCCTTTCAGTCTAGAGTTAATAACTGTGTATGTAGTCCACTTGAATTAGTCCACTCTGATGTATGGGGTCCAATAAAGAATATTTCATCTAATAAATTTTTTTATTTTGTGTTATTTGCGGATGATTATTCTCGTGTGACTTGGTTATTTCTTATGAAAACTCGTTCTGAATTATTTTCTATATTTTAAGACCTTTCGTAAAGAAGTAAAAACCCACTATGATTGTCGTATTCATGTTCTACGTTTTGATAATACTAGAGAATATGAATCTGATCTTTTTTCATCTTATCTTCGTAAAACTGACATTATTCATCAAGCCTCTTGTGCTTATACCTCTCAGTAGAATGGTGTTACTGAGTGTAAAAACCAATATCTGTTAGAAGTTACATGGGCATTATTATTCCAAATCCATGTACCTCGTACTTTTTGGAATGATGTTGTCCTTATAGCTTGTCACCTTATTAACTGCATGTCATCTTCTGTGTTAAATGGGCAAAGTCTATATTTTGTTCTTGTACTTCATACCCTCTTATTCTCCCCGCTTCCTAAAGTTTTGAGATGTGTTTTGTTATGTTCATAACTTGGGGCCCGGGTTTGATAAACTTGACCCTTATGCTACCAAGTGTGTCTTTCTTAGATACTCTCGCACACAAAAGAGGTATCGCTGCTATAGTGCCACTCTTCGTCGTTACTTCACTAGTGCTGATGTTACTTTTAATAAAGTTGTTCCGTATTTTTCGGCTCTTGAGCAACATTTGGATCTTTATTTTGGGCTATCTACTCCACCACAACCCATTCCATTACCGTCGACTACTCCACTGCCTATTATGTTACCATCTCCTACTTCGCTCCATATATATTCTTGTCATTTGCAACCATTAGCTGCAATGCCATTGTCGTCTTCCTTGTCGTTTCCTGATTCGAGTTCCTTAAGTATTGCTCTTCAGAAAGGTACTCGATCATGTGTCACTAACCATCCCATTAGTAATTTTGTTTCTCATGATGCCTTGTCCACTGCATTTTCTTGCTTTACCCCGCAACTATCTATTATCTCTATTTCTAAGACTCTACAGGGTGTCTTGTCTGATCCGGGTTGGAGGAAAGTTATGGAAGTGGAGATGGATGTCTTACATCATAATGGGACTTGAGATCTTATTTCTTTATCACCTGAAAAACGGACTGTTGGTTGTCGATGGATGTATCCTGTTAAATTTAATCTGGATGGCTCTGTTGAGCGCATTAAAGCCCGTCTTGTTGCTAAGGATTTCACTTAAACTTATGGTGTTGATTATACGGAGACATTCTCTCCTGTTGCCAAAATCTCCTCTATTCATGTTTTAATTTCTTTGTCTGCTAATCTTGATTGACCATTGTTTCAGTTAGATTTCAAGAATGTCATCTTATATGGTGATTTAGCTGAAGAGGTCTACATGGAGCAACCACCTGGGTTTACTATTCAGGGAGAGTAACTGTAAAAGTGTGTCGACTAAAGAAATCTCGGTATGGTTTGAAGTAGTCACCAAGAGCATAGTTTGATAAATTTTAAGATGACTTATTAGNGGTGATTTAGCTGAAGAGGTCTACATGGAGCAACCACCTGGGTTTACTATTCAGGGGGAGTAACTGTAAAAGTGTGTCGACTAAAGAAATCTCTGTATGGTTTGAAGTAGTCACCAAGAGCATAGTTTGATAAATTTTCAGATGACTTATTAGAGTTTGNAAGAAATCTCGGTATGGTTTGAAGTAGTCACCAAGAGCATAGTTTGATAAATTTTAAGATGACTTATTAGGCCTTCTTCGATGTCAGACAGACCACTCTATCTTTCACAGACAGATGCGGCGGGGTATACTCTATTGGTTGTTTATGTTGATGATATCATAATCACTGGTAATGATTCTGAAGGTATTACTCGGTTAAAAGCATTTTTGCAAGACAAATTTCATACGAAAGATCTTGAAAAATTTAGTTATTGATGTTTCTAGATCTAAGCAGGGTATTTGTCTGTCTCAAAGAAAATATGTACTTGACATGTTAGATGAAGCAGGTTTGCTAGTTGGTAGATCAATTGATGTTCTTATGGATTCAAATTAGAAATTGTTGATAGATGATGGTGCACCGTTTAATAATCCAGGTCAGTATTGCTGGTTTGCTGGAAAGCTTAATTATTTCACTATTATCCGATTAGATATTACATATGCAGTTAGTGTAATAAATTAGTTTATCGGATGTCCTAGAGTACCAATAGATATATCAAATGTGCTCCTAGTCTTGGATTGTTATATCGAGCTAATAGATACCTTAGAGTGGAAGGTTTTTTAGATGCTGATTGAGCTAGTTCTCCCTTTGATCGGCGATCAACCACTGATTATTGTACTTTCTTAGGAGATAATGTTATTTCATGAAAAGTAAGAAGCAAACAGTGGTAGCATGATCCAGTGCTGAGGCAAAGTATAGAGCAATGACACATACAACTAGTGAGTTGACATGGTTATTACACTTTATTGGAAAAATTGGTTTCTCAATTCAACTTCCATTACAATTGTTTTGTAATAATCAGGCAGTTTTTCATATTGCTGTCAATCTAGTGTTTTATGAGATAACCAAACATATTGAAGTTGACTGTCATTTTATTTGAGATAAGATACTAAATAGAGATATTGTAACTCCATTTGTGAGATCTGAGGCTCAATTTGCAGACATGTTCACCAAAGGATTGAGTCATATTCGCCTTGCAACTATTTGTTCCAATCTTGTATTATATAATATCTATAGTTCAGCTTAAGAAGGAGTGTTGAGAATGTTACTATAATATAATTAGGGTTTACACTTATTGTAATATGTTTATCACACAAGGGGTATACTTGTCGTTTGCATCTTTGTTCAGTAACTATAAATACAAGATTGATAGTGAGAGGTAGGGTATGTTGAAATCTCTCTTTGCCTCTCTTATATTGTGTTGAGTATGCCTCTCCTCTAAACTTAACAGTCGTCAATAGCTATTATATCACTCTTTCTCACTAGTGGTGTAGTAAGCAGTTAATAAATATGTCCAAACCACCTAAGTCAATTCTCTCTTAATTTATCTCCTATATGTGCTACATCTAGGATATAGTTGTTCCTAATTCTATCTTTTCTAGTTTTACCACACATCCATCTTAACAGCATAATGCAAATTTAGAGCCCCCGTTTCCAGTTTCTTCAGCTATCTTTGCTTTTCTCAACTTCATTAATGTCGTTCCTTTGAATATACTATTCTCTCTTCCAAAGGTTTTGGAACGTTGACACCNCCCGTTTCCAGTTTCTTCAGCTATCTTTGCTTTTCTCAACTTCATTAATGTCGTTCTTTTGAATATACTATTCTCTCTTCCAAAGGTTTTGGAACGTTGACACCAAATATATTAATTTTGAACACCCCTACAACTGCCATGGGGTACCCTTGAAGTTGAAAACTGTTCAGGTCCTCTCCCTTTTGCCTTTAAAATATTTCATTTACTTGTGAATTGCAAGATGATGTTTCAACTTTACTAGTGAATTGCAAGATGATGTTTAGTTTTTGTGCAGAGATCATTTAGTTTTGGTAAGTTGCTTGAAGGTGGGGCTCTTGGTTTCTCACCCCATTAGTCTTTTCTTATTTGTATTATGACTTCTTTTGTGGATTGTTGCATATGGCAGATAATACATTGTCGCATTGAAATGTTTAAAACTTTTGCTCTTTTTTGAGAAGAGATATTTTACACAAAGTTAAGTAATTGGCTTGTATTTTCTTCCTAAACTTTCTATCTTAAGTGCTTTATGTAGTTCTTCAAGTGTTACACTGTAAGTTATGGAAATTTCTCTTCCTCCTGGAGTTTTGGTAATTTTTTTTGGGGGTGTAAATGAGCCTGGAAGAGTACCAGGTTGCTCAAGCTTCACTTTGTATATAGTTTTTGGGCGTTAATTAGCATATTGAACCAAACTTGAGCATTGATGAGTGTCAAAACGTGCTCAAGCTTCGCGTTTCAATGACACCAGCTGGTCTCATGCTGAACCCAAGTAGATTGGTTTGTTTTACAGAAATATGTTTCCAAAATATAGGTGACTCATATTATATGCGTATTGCTTAAATTGTGTGATGCTGATAGCAATTGATGCTGCACCTGAGATTCTCGTAGTTAGGCTTTTGTTCCTTTGTTTCTTTGTTGATAAATGGTTTTCAGTCTGTGTCGTATCCTATCCCCTAATCATGAAAGATTTTTCTTTCTTTTTTCTTCTTTTTTCCTTATTAGCCCTTTTAAAATCTCCTTGGCATCCTTGTAGTTTGCAGGTGCTGCACAGTCTCTGGGAGCTGGAGCAATCCTTGTGAATCCCTGGAACATCACTGAAGTAGCTGATGCAATAAAGTACGCTTTAGATATGACAGCTGAAGAAAGAGAGAAACGTCATAGACACAACTTTGTGCACGTGACAACCCATACTGCTCAAGAATGGGCTGAAACTTTTGTAAGGTGCATAGAAATTTGAAACAATACAACATGGTGCTGTAAATGACCGAGTTGTCCTTGACATTTGTGTGATATTTTTCTTCTTTGTACCACTANACCCATACTGCTCAAGAATGGGCTGAAACTTTTGTAAGGTGCATAGAAATTTGAAATAATACAACATGGTGCTGTAAATGACCGAGTTGTCCTTGACATTTGTGTGATATTTTTCTTCTTTGTACCACCACATGATACGTTGTTTCTCTTCTACTTATTTCTTGAGAATTCTCACTTCGTAGTATTTATTTAAAAATCATATACATGTGAAACATATATGAAGTTTGTGGGGGCATGGATTGAGCAACTGTTCCAGGTAGTTGTGAATATAGCACCACACACATTAGAATCTTGGGCTGTGGTTTTAATTTTAGGGATGGAGTGCATATTTATGTGCACTTCTTGACGGCAACCTCAGTTTTTCTGTCTGTGTTAGAGATATCGACATCTACTAGCAGTGAGTATGGCTGTATCTGTAGTCTTTCAGAGTGGAAAGAATGAAATGACGGATAAGGCTGAAAAAGTTTTATGCATCCACAGAACCTAAAATAATGTACCTTATATGTGCAAGATTACATATACTTGCTCTGCATTATACGAAATTTGAGCATCTCTAAATTGATGTTTGTAGTGAACTGAATGATACCGTTATTGAAGCTCAGCAAAGGATAAGACAAGTTCCACCACAACTGCCAGTCAATAAAGCAATCAAACACTACTTGCAGTCTAATAATCGATTGCTCATACTGGTATGCACTGTCAAACTTGAGTTTTGGAAATTTTACTATGCTAACAACCGCTGTTGATTGTTTTTTCTATGGCAACTCTTCTGTGGTTGATAATTTGTTAAACGATCATGTTATCTAAAATCTTACTCCGGTATAGAGTGTAACATAAGTATTTCACAATTGACCCCGCCCCCTCACGTGCTAGCTAGAGTTTGGCCTAGCATGTAAGTATACTATAACTGTCAGGGTGGCATTGAGATTGAAACACACTGCTCTAATACCATATTAAGCCACCATCTCATTTAAAAACTTGAGCTGTTATTGGGAGTGTGACGTAGGAATTATATGATCCAACAATCTGATTGATGTGCAGTTAAAGAACATTTGTGGATGTGTACATAGATAGTTCCATGGCTTGCAGATGTACCAACATCAGTTATGGCTATTCCATCTAGCATATTTAATAAAACCTGCCTTTGATATATTCAGCCCTCATATAACAAATTACATGATCAGCATAGTGAAACTTTATTTGTGATTTCATCTTAAAGCCCTCTTAAGGAAGTATATAGCATCCCCTTCCCCCAACCCATGGAGAAAACCTCTTAGTCTTTATTTCTAACATTTGCTTCTGTCTCCGCATAGCACCTCCACTTCTACAATAAAACATATATTTGCCCTGATTTAACAACAATAGAAAGCCCTTTTGGCACCCAGAAATATAAATATACTAGAGATAACCCGTACTTGACACTCTGCAAGTCAAAAAAAAATTAAACATTGATTGTGAACACAAAATAATTGAGCATTGAACTTGGACACGCACAAAGTTGAAAGTCTAAAATACTTCCTTTAACACACCCACACTTTATATTAACAAATTATTAACTATATGAAAATTCTAATAAAAACAAATTTCAATGAAGAGATGGAGATAACCTAATTTTAATGATCAAATGATAATTAAACAATTCACCCTCTATAATTAAACAAACCAAACATAAATTGTGTAATGTGTAGTACAACCATTTTCTCAAAAATTTAGAAACAACCCATTAAATTTTCTAGTCCCCGGCCACTTTAATTATACAACACAGATGACAAACTACTTCTAAACTAATGTCAAGTTCGTTACTTTTGTCAAAACTAATCAACACACAACTACTGTACTTACCCAAAAAAAAACACACACAAACACACATAACAAAAATAGCAACTAAACCAAAAATTAATAAACATATAGACAAACACACGGAAACTNCCCGGCCACTTTAATTATACAACACAGATGACAAACTACTTCTAAACTAATGTCAATTTCGTTACTTTTGTCAAAACTAATCAACACACAACTACTGTACTTACCAAAAAAAAACACACACAAACACACATAACAAAAATAGCAACTAAACCAAAAATTAATAAACATATATGACAAACACACGGAAAGTAATTACAATACAACTGCCTAAAAAAGCCATGAAATGTATAACAAACTCGCAATAAAAAATTGTCATAAAATCTGTGTAACTGAAAAAAACCAAAACTAAAAAAGGGATGATAATAATTAGGGAATGTGCATAGGTATTATTCAAAGAAGGTACCATAAAGGAAATTATTATTACAAATTAGAGCAAAACTATGTCGTCCAAGGTATGAAACTTAACTAATGAAACCCATAAAAAATAATACACTTTCCACGTTTAGGATCATGGAAATTAAGGCATTGGAAATGAAATCAGCAAAATATTTGCTCAATTCCAATTCCATGACCTTGATTTCATTCTACACAACACAACTAATGAAGTTTAAATATTTTTTTCTAAATTAAGTCAGACCACTTGCAAAGATAGCTAAAACTAAGTTTTCTCGAAAGTGCTTCACATACTTGGAACTCATAGTCATTTTGTCAAACAATCTCCTCTTCTCATCTTTTCCTTCAAACTCGCTACAAAATCAAGAGTCTGAAAAACATATATCATAAATAATAGCAAAAATCAATACTTTAGATCTCACAAGGAAAAAATATGATTAAACCTTTGTTTATATTGAATCGATTAGGTAGTTCTTGTAGCTTTAATATGTGCAATGACACTTGTAAAAATCTAAAGTAAGTTCACTTCATCTCCATTCAATATAATTGCAAAGGAATTTTCTTTCTTTAAACAAAGATTAAATTTCGAGGAAAACCAACCATAGATAGTAAAATAAATGTTGCTTAATTTGCATATTCAACAAAAAGATTAGAAAAGAGTAAACAATGGCACACATGGAGAACGTATTACCCAATTTATCACAATCGACAACAATCCACACATAAAACAGAGCCCCATATATTAACGAAATAAAAAAAAATTAGAAATATTAAGTAAATCCACATATTCATGCAATCCTACTTTTTTCACACATTCATTAGAAGTTCGATGTCACTTATTAAACCTTATCATGTGTGCCTATAAATTATAGCTAGTTCTTTTAGGGATATACAATATAAATCATAGAAAAAATACACCTTTCAAACACCAAATTTTTGTTATTTAGAATAAAAAATACAAAAACTTCACAAATCGAACCAACTCTTCTACTAACTTCTTTAAGTTAAGCTTCCCCTTCTTTTAAAAAATAATACAGAGAACAACACAAAACAAAGGCCCCAAGCAATTTTTTTTCTTCTTTTATATTCTCGCCAACTTTTTGAGCAACCAATCAAAAAATTCCTTACACTTGACTAAAAAAAAAACAATGAAGGCAAATGCAAAGCCACATTCATTAACAACAAAATCATCGAAGTTGAAATTAGAATTTAAAGGATTGCAGGAGGCTGTACAAATTATTTATATGATCTGTAATCGTAATTACTCAAGTAATCATAACGTCAGGTTTGACTCTCCTGATTGCCACCATATCTTTTAGCATTTGACTTCTTTGATCTCTGCAAATACTAGGAACACTAAAAATCACCATCAGGGTCAACAATTAGAACATAGATGATAGATGTATGAAATAAATCGCCAATTAAAAAAAATGCTCACTACAAAGAAAAATGAAAAAAAATACAAAGGAAACTCACAATACCAACATGTAGGCATGACAGTGTGCTTTATTATAGAAAGTAGCTTGAGCCTCCACAGGATTAGGATCCATATTAATGGTCAAATTTAACATGAAAGATTAGACTGTATATTTTCACGTAACTAAACTTACGATTTTAAGATGCACAATTACAGGAAGAGTAAGTGGAGATTATGAAATCTATTTGGGGGAAGCTTTCAAATGGGTAGGAGATCGGAAATTACAGAAAAAGGGGAGAGGAAGGGGGGAGTGAAGAGAGGCTGAAAAAGTTTGTAATGTGAGATGTAGTAGTGTAAAATGGTCTCTGTGGAGGGATAGAAGGAAGTGGAATGCAGTCCTGCTGTGTCTTATGTGGTCTGGGGGAGAGGGACAAGACTCTCGAGAGCTTCCCTCAAACAAACTCAAATTTTTAGGTTGTCTTCTTTCTTTGGATGGAAGAAGTGTATTCAGAATTTATAGTGTCTTATTGTAGATTTTTCGGGAGAACTTTCTCTGCAGACTATTCTGTAGCTTTGCTACATTTTTATTGAAGCTCCTTTTGATATTACATGGATGCTTTCCCTTTTCCTTTTGGAACCTAATTGATAAAAAATTTTAGTCATAAGAAACGCGGTGATGTTATGTGCAAATAACAGTACCTGAAATAAAATTTCATGTTATGAGTGATAACTAATACAAACAGTAGGTTGCTTAAATGTGACAAATTTGTTTTTTTGTTTTTTTTGTTTTTTTTTTTGTGATTTCTCATTTCAATGATTATTGTCAATTACTCAGTCTTGACATTCAGTATGTTAAAAATTATCGAAAATGTACAGCTATTCTTTGTTATATGTGAACCTCATTCAGTCATTTGTCAAGATGGATGGACATCCGTTAAGTTGCTGAAACTTTTCTCTTCTTTTCCCTTTTAGGGATTGAATCTTATTTATGGGCTAGTAGATGTTGGATTGTTGCACTCAAGTTCTATCCAGTGCAATTTTGTTTACTCTATTTCTGTAAATTGAACTTCTTGTCTTGTCCAATAAATTGAGTTTCGTGTTCATTGTGCTTCTCTTATCCTAATGAAACTATCCTACTCTTATCCTAATGAAACTATGTGCGCAGTATAGGATCCCAACAGTTGCTTGAGCGTATAATGTTGTTTTATATTTATTTCCACCTGTCCAGTGTTTTTCTTCTTTTCCTTTTATCGTTTTTATATTGTTCTAGCAAACCTTCAGACCATTTTTGGAATTCCTACTTCTTTAATTCTGAGTTGGATGCGTCATCAGAAGTAATGGTGCAAGTTGTGTGGTGATCTTTAAATTTGAATACTTAGGGATTTTGATTTCTTTTACCCATGCAATGGCTGTTTTTTCTTTCTCCTCCAAATGACATCAACTTCCTAAAAACTTGATAGATATTGGGCACCAAATTTTATTATACAGACACTTGCAGCGTTGCAGTTCGGATCTGATTTAGCTTGGGTTGTAACACCTCTGTGTTTTTCATGTTGTTACTGATCCAAACAACAGGGATTCAATGCTGCAATAACAGAACCAGTAGATGGAAGAAAAGGTGTAGATCAAATAAGAGAAATGGAACTTAAATTGCATCCTGAGTTGAAAGAACCCCTGTCCGCACTTTGTAGCGATCCAAAGACAACTATCGTGGTGCTTAGTGGAAGTAGCAGAAATGTCTTGGATGATGTACTTCCTTTAGCTTCTTTTTTGTCTTTTCTGTCCCTTCTGTATCCCTTTCTGAATTTAGTGGGTGCTTTGCAGAACTTCAGCGAATACAACATGTGGTTGGCAGCAGAAAATGGGATGTTTTTGCGCTCTACAAGGGGAGCATGGATGACAACAATGCCAGAGCATCTAAATATGGAATGGGTTGACAGTGTAAAGGTATGTGCTACTGAGGTTCACGTCTCTTTTATTGCATCTTTCAGCCTCTAAATATCTGGTTCCTTTTGACAACTTGTCAGCATGTTTTTGAGTATTTCACTGAAAGAACACCTCGATCGCACTTTGAACTTCGTGACACTTCACTTGTATGGAATTACAAGTATGCAGGTACTTGATTTGCATGACTCCTTTTCCTTTTCTAGTTGATGTTCTCTTATCCTAACTGTTGGCTATCCATATTTGTTGTCTTCTTCTTATGATTGTAGATGTGGAATTTGGAAGACTGCAAGCTAGAGACATGCTGCAGCATCTCTGGACTGGCCCAATTTCAAATGCATCCGTTGATGTTGTCCAAGGTAGCAGGACTGTCGAGGTGCGAGCAGTTGGTGTGACAAAGGTAAACTTTGTGTTTTGTTGATTTGAAAATGTTGAAATGTTTGCATCTGTTTAATCTTTGTCAGCATATATGTATGCTTTTCTATTAGACAATTTCTTTTCATTTCTTCTCAATACAGGGAGCTGCCATCGATCGTATTCTGGGAGAGATAGTTCATAGTAAAGCCGTTTCAACACCAATTGATTATGTCTTATGCATAGGACACTTCTTGGGAAAGGTTTATTTTCCAATCCTTCTTAAAGGCCTAATCATCTTAGTTACTCCAATATTAACATGTTCTGAAAGTTTTCTTTTATACCCAGAGCATTTACTATCACATGTTCCTTTGACCTGATTGTTGTGGAAATAGGGTTACAAAGAATTGTTGTTTTAAATTTAGTATGCTCTTCAGGTTTCCTTGGCCAGTAGCATTATTAATAAAGTTCTGCTCCAAGGTTTACATGATGAAAAGTAGTTTGGTTGGACCAATATCGAATTGAAGTTGTTGGTAGTTGGTGCCAGGAAGAGTGGCTTCTATGTGCTGAGTAAAGATTTCTATTTAATTCATTGTATACAATCAATTGTACGCTGTGTTGGTCTCAGTGCATGTTTGTAAGGATAGTAGTGTCGTCTATGCTAGGGTGTGGTGCAATAATTCATAAATCTCTCACCTTTTGTGATAGCTAACAACTTTAGTGTGTCAGACGGGAAGGCTCTCTCTCTCTCTCTCCCTCTCTCTCTCTATCTCTCAATTTCTTTACTGTCCTCTGGTGGCCTTCTTTGAATTCTATTCCACATGCTGGCAGTAACCTCACAATCCCACTTTCAAATTTTTTGGCTGTCGTCGTTTCTTCTAACGTTTCCTGGAAACCCTGGATTAATCACTTAAGTGGCCTCTGATCCTTGTGAACTCTCAGACCACACCTTTTTTCCATTACAAACAGAGGGTGAATTGAAGATTCATCAAGTTATATCACAGATTATTTTCAGCGGAATGGCTTAGTCACTTCTGTGCAAATACAAATCCATGATGTTGTTTTCATTATGTAGGGAAGCAGGACAGCACCTGATGAACTGCGTCCAAGATATTGATGTTGTTATATGCTAGCTGATTAGTGTGTAAAAGCTCTCCATCTCTCCTTCTACCACTAAATCAATCAACTTTGGAAAAGATTATTTGGGATTTAAATGCTTACTTGTTTAATTGATGCCAACAAGAGATGCATGCAGTACATATGCCCGTTTTATGTGAACTTGTTTTCTCTTGCTTCAGGATGAGGATGTGTTCACATTTTTCAAGCCAGACCTCCCTTCTGATGGCCTAGGCCTTCCAAGAAGCAAGGTAAGTGAAGCATTAAAGCTTTCCGAGGAAAGAAGACTTGCTTTAAAGCTTCCATCTGGTAGAAGCAGCTCGAAATCATCCCACACTAAGAATCAACGACCTTCGCCAAACCCGGAGAAGAAAAACACCAACCATGTCTCTGGGAGTGGGCGGCGTTCATCACCAGCAAATACTTCGTGGAATGTGTTAGACCTCAAGAAAGAGAACTACTTCTCTTGTTCAGTTGGCCGGACCAGTACTAATGCGGGCTTCCTCCTTGGATCGTCGGATGATGTTGTTGCGTTTTTGAAGGACATGGCTGAGACTTATCTATCTAGCTCGCCTTCATTGCAGTGAGATTGTCTCGTGCTCTCTCATCCTGTACTGTATCTAGTTTTGAAGTTCATAAACCTAGTTCTAGATATAAACGCATTACAGTAAACGAACTTGAGAGATGTAAGAAAAAGTTTCTTCACTTAATTCTCTCTCTCTCTCTCTCTCTCTCTCTCTCTCCAGATTTTTGCTTTTGGCATTCATCATATACGCCCTTTGTTTCTCAACTGTAGATTTGCTGAAAGTTGCAGTTGTGGTGCTTGAATAGGTAGATTTCAGTTCAACCAGCAGGTGAAATTGTTGGTGTAGCTTAGAAATTCATAATATCACTGTGACTGTGGACGTCCACATTCCTATTCATAACCAGCATTGTGAAGTGCTGAGACAGAAATGAATGAAGAAGTTATGTTGCTGCTCTTGTTTCACTGGAATTTCATCTCTTTGTGGCAAAATGTTCATAACCAATGAGTCTTCATCACTTATGCCCGAAGTTAAGGAGAGTTTTTTTTTTTTTTTTTTGTCTTTTTAGCATAGCACGGGAGTCTTGGGATGCTTAACGGGAACTACTGTTGGTACTAATCCAAGTTTTAACCTTTATTCCATAGTCTGAACCAGCCCAAATACAACTTTGCTCATCAAGACTTTTAATCTCTCGAACATGCACCAAAAGCAAGTATCCTGGAAATGTAAAATGGATATTCTAATTTTGATGAAAATTTTAAATTCAAAATCACTCGCCCCAAAAGTGAACACAATATGATACCATAAGACAACGTTTGGTATGCGGTAATATGTTTATAAGAGAATAGAATCAAGATAGTAATAAAATAGAATATCTATTCTCATTCCAATTTTTGATAATAACTACGATTGAGTGNGCATATATTGTAAAGTAAAGAATTCATAATAGTATCAATTGAAACCATTATGGGAAGAAGGGATGTAAAAAATAGGTGTGTCAAAAAAGAAAAAAANGAGAAGTAGAAGACTTCTACGAAGAAGAAACAAAAAGAAAATCACTAAGAAGAAGAAGACCACTAAAAAAAGAAACATAAGTACGAGTAGAAGAAAAACAAGAAGAAGAATACTACAACAACAAAAATAAGACTATAACAAGAAGAAGAAAAACAAGAAGACTACTACATGAATAAGACGATGACAAATACAAGAATAAAAAAATTACAACAAGAAGAGGAACAAGAAAACAAAAATACCAGAAGAAGAAAAGACTACAAAAAGAAAAGAAGAAACAAAAGACTACAACGACAACAAGAAGAAGACAACTACTATGANGTGTGATTTTCATAATTAATGACATTTTTCATTTAACATGTTAAATTTGAAAACTGCATTACGTAGTTTGTGTAACGCCCCAAAAATTTGGGGGGGTCCTTAATTTAACAAAATTCGGGTAAAGTCTCCTTTGTATGGGGAGCTCTATCNTACAAGAAAAAGAGGACCACAACAACAAAAAGAAGACGATTACTAAAAGAAAAAGAAGAAGACTAAATAAAACAAACAAAAAGAGGACTAAAAGAAGAAGAGAACTAAAAGAAGACTACAACAACAAGAAGAAGAATAAGGAAAGTAAAAGACAAAAAAAAAACTACAAGAAAAAAAAAAGACTACCAAAACGCGAACAACATGAAGGAAATAAAAAGATGAAGAAAATTAAAAAAAGATAACCAAAACAAGGAGAACACTATAAAAAAAAGAAGATGATAACATGAAGAAGAAGAACAATAAGTAGAAGACTACTAATAAGAAGAAAAAAATAACTTAGAAAAAGAACACAACTACAAGAAGAAGAAGACAACGACCACAAGAAAAAGAAGAAGACTCCAACAAGAAGAAAACTACAAACAAAAGAATAAGAAGAAAAAGANTATGCGGTAATATGTTTATAAGAGAATAGAATCAAGATAGTAATAAAATAGAATATCTATTCTCATTCCAATTTTTGACAATAACTACGATTGAGCGCTAGAATAAAATTTAAAATTTACTCAAATATTTAGATAAATAAATATTTAAAAAATCTTTAGATCCAAACCCTGAATCCGCACCTGATCCCGGCCCCAGGCCCAACCTCAACCATGGGTTTGGGTGGTCGTGGGGGTGGGGGTGGGGGTGGGGGGTGGTAGTGACAAGTGATGCCCGTTGGAAATGACAAATCCTATATTGATAGGATTAAGCATTCTATGAGAATAGGAACCAATATTCATTACTATATACCATAGTAATGTTGTTTCCATTCTCGTGTTTCATTACCATCTATCAAAAGTGTAAGCATACGATGGCAGATAAAGCACTGGACAGGTTTCATCATAGTCAAAGCATCCATTAAACAAAAGGTTAGAGCATCTCCAAGAGAATAATTAAAACTCAAAAATAGTTAAAATTTAGTTATTCAAAGTCAAAAAACATACTCTAACACAAGATGTTCAAAGTAGGTAAAATACATTTTGATTACAATGAACNAAGAGAATAATTAAAACTCAAAAATAGTTAAAATTTAGTTATTCAAAGTCAAAAAATATACTCTAACACAAGATGTTCAAAGTAGGTAAAATACATTTTGATTACAGTGATGCTCTATATTTAAGATATTCTTGTACCATTACGTATAAATAGTTTATAATATATTTTCTCTCCTCTTGTCATTTCTCCCCTCTTTTGTCCATTCTTTATTTTTCCCTCCATTTTTTTTTCTCTCTCTCCCTTTAATAGTCCCACCAAAGATAAAAGATACGAGAAATAATATTTAAAGAAGTTAAATATAAAAAATCTGTTAAAGTATGTATTGAAAAAATGAGTAGCTAAAATAAAAAAAAAGTGTACTTTTAGATAACTAAAATACAAAACCTTATTGGAGATGTTCTTGGTGANTCCTCTTGTCATTTCTCCCCTCTTTTGTCCATTCTTTATTTTTCCCTCCATTTTTTCTCTCTCTCTCTCCCTTTAATAGTCCCACCAAAGATAAAAGATACGAGAAATAATATTTAAAGAAATAGTTAAATATAAAAAATCTGTTAAAGTATGTATTGAAAAAATGAGTAGCTAAAATAAAAAAAAGTGCACTTTTAGATAACTAAAATACAAAACCTTACTGGAGATGCTCTTGGTAATACTTTGCACTTGTTCCCTAAGGAGGAAGGTTTTTATCGGGTACGAAAGAAATAAAAAAATTTATTCTGAAGAAACAAAGAGATTACCGTGGTGCTCAAAACTTGCCTCTACATAACACTCCCACAACCCAAGAGACTAGGTAATCAAGTTTATCTTACATCACTTAACTATATAAAGAGATTTAACTATAAAATCAAGCACAACAAAACAAATATTGCCTAAGGAGCAAGGACACTCTCAACTGATAAACGAAACATTTTACTTAATTGGATAAATTTTCATATGTATTCCCATAACCAAGACGGAAGGAACAAAATTCTGTACTCAATAAGAGCAAAAAAATTCATATAGGAGAATCCAAAAGTTACACCCCTGCAGGGTAGCAGAAGACAAGTACATAAAGGAAGAGCCTAGCCATAAACTCCTTGTAGAAAGAACTGTCAATCAAACTATAAGAAAGGTTGAAAAAAGAATGAAACGACAACACATAGGAGATCCATCTTAATCACAATGCGAATACTAGAAACCATGGCCTAACATAAAATGCAGAGCAATCCCTGAGGTATACTTGATGTTTACTCAGTAAAGCTTTTCTTGTTGGGTTCGAAGACATACTTGATCAATGATTCCTTGATTGGTAGCAATTCAGGGAACTCATTTTTCAACTTCGATGCATCCATCTCATTATTGCTACGTGGGGCAACTATAACCTTGGCTTGCTCTTCCAGTGTGAAGTTGGCCCATGTGAAGTCCGGATCTATATACTTTTTGTACATCTCTAGAATTTCATTATGGCTAATGACTCCAGGATTTGTGAAGTTCCATATGCCCCTCAGGTTCCGCTTTGCCATCTCAATTGAAATAGGAAGAAGCTCATCCAATATGGTCATGCTGTTGGGAATGTTAACCACTTTACTATACCGACTAATCTTGGTAATGAAGTTGCGAGGGTTGCTGAGATCTGAAGATATTGGCATTCGGACTCTAAGGGTGCAAACATTATCATATTCTTTCAAGAGCTCTTCGACCTGACAGAAAAATACCCACGAAGTATGTAAATTAAATATCATTCCTATGCATTTTTTGTTCCATAAAAAATAATTTTGCAATGGACTACAAATCTTACCATGGCTTTGGTCTTTGAATAGAAAGAACCAGTGAAGTTGGGTTTGTCTTCCTCCTTAAACCCAATGCCAGAACCTTCGGGATGTGCAGCATCATATTCAAATATGCATCCAGTGGCAAAATTCATCATCAAGAGTCCATGCTCTCTGCACAGATCTGCTAAGTTTAGTGTACCAGCAACATTAGCACGGATTGTTTCCGTCTTGTGTGTTTCACACCAATCAACATTGGGTCTACCAGTCACACCAGCAGAGTTGAAAACATGTGTAGGTTTAACAGTCTGAAAGTCTGCCAAAAGCTGCGACCGATCCTCCAGACGCCCCCTTCCATACTCGTATGGAATCCCTTGTTTGTCGCATAACTTCCCAAGTAGACCACCAATCCACCCAGTCCGACCATAAATCAAGAACTTGAAGGGTGGTTTTCGAGGAGAATTGCTGCTTTTGGAAACTGGAACCACCATTCGTGTCTGATTAGAGTTAGCTGAGAATTCAGAAGATCCAGATTCACATTTCTCAGGCCCATCAAAATGCCTCTCAATCCCACCAGGCATCATCAGCATTCTAGGATGAGGAAGCAATGCTCCAGAGACATCCCCCCACCAATCAGGGTTGTTGATGTACCATTCCATAGTCTTTTTCAAACCTTCCTCCCATGTAGTCCGTTCTGACCACCCCAAGATCTTTAACTTCTGATCATCTAGGAAGTACCTCTGATCATTAAATGGCCTGTTTTCCACGAACTGAATGATTTGTTCTGGATCCATTGAGAAAAGTTTGCATATATCTTTGGCAACATCAATCACTCTTCTCTCCTTCTTTGTCCCAATATTGTAAACATGTCCAACTTCTCCATTGTGAAGAATGACTTCAAAAGCCTCGGCGACATCCTCACAATAGAGATAACTCCGCACGTTACAACC
This sequence comes from Ilex paraguariensis, assembly GCA_963454935.2. Lineage (NCBI taxonomy): Eukaryota > Viridiplantae > Streptophyta > Magnoliopsida > Aquifoliales > Aquifoliaceae > Ilex > Ilex paraguariensis. The sequence continues at coordinate 1,103,481 of CAUOFW020000336.1, forward strand.
ATCCCCATGAATTGGAAGAGGCTTCCCTCTCATGGCTAAGAGGATGAACTTTGGTATTAACTTTTCGGGAAATTGATTGGGCCCATAGACATTGTTTCCCCGAGTGGTTATCACAGGTAGACCGTATGACCTGCCATAAGCCATAACAAGCATTTCTGCACCAGCTTTTGTGGCTGAATATGGATTTGTGGGAAGGAGTTGAGAAGCTTCATGGTTTCCTACAACAGCATCCTCATCTGTCTCGCCATAGACCTCATCTGTGCTTACATGGATGAAGCGTCTGATCTGGCCCGTGACTTTGCAGGCCTCTAGAAGCACATGGGTGCCATAGATGTTGTTCTTGGTAAACTCAAAGCTGTTACCGAAGGAATTATCAACATGGGTCTGAGCAGCAAAGTGCATTATTGTATCAATTGACTCAGTAATGAGAAGGTAGTTAACAAGATCTGCACTGCCAATGTCCCCCTTAACAAACTTGAAGTTGGGGGATGACCAAGAAGGAAACAGATTCTTAAGATTTGAACAGTAGTCAAGCTTGTCAAGCACGACTATCTTGTATTCAGGATAGTTCCGGATAAGCCGGTTAGCAACATGAGATGCAATAAATCCAGCAGCCCCAGTGATGAGGATGTTCTTGGGTGTATACGTAGCCATATCAGAACACTATCTACATCAGACAAGTTACAAATCTAACTTCAGATCTACATATTAACCTTGAAAATCTGACAATAATGGTGTACATACCATTAACATATAAACCTCCCAAATCCCCCCCCCCCCCCCCCCCCCCCCCCCCCCC